>OZ018394.1:65420125-65818239 GCA_963969525.1 Ontholestes murinus | reverse complement strand
ATAACACCTTAAAATTAAAATTAAAATGTATACCTAAAATTTTAAATTATAAAGTAAAATCTGTTGCAGAATTTAAGAAGTCATCCCAGCTATAGTATGCCTTCCTTGCAAGATATTGTTTCAACTGTATCCGAAAAGGACATAAATCCAGTTCTCGTATATGTGATGGGAGTTGGTTGAAAAATTTTATCGCGTAGTATCTTGTGCCGGTCAGAGATTTGCTTAAGCGATATGAAGAGGGATAAATATTATCTCTGTATCTAGTTGGATACGTGTGGTTATATTCATGAGTTGGATAACTATTAGGGTGCGTTTTTAAATATATTAAGCACTCGTAGATATACAGACATGGCAGTGTTAGTAACTTAAGTTCAATAAACGCATTTTTACAGTCATCTCTGTAAGAACAACCAGCTATAACTCTAATTGCTCTTCGCTGTAAACTAAATATTCTATGTCTAATTGCTGAATGACCCCAAGCAATTAGGCCATATTGTATGTGGGACTGTATGTGCCCGTGATAATAGGATCTAAGTGCGTATCGTGGTACTTGGGAAGAAATATTTTGTAAAATAAAAATATTTCTAGCAAGTTTATTAGCTAATGCATCCCCATGTGTTTCCCAACTCATTTTTGAATCAAGATACACACCAAGAAATTTCGTTGATTCATTATTTAAATTTGATTTTCGTAATGACAGAGTAAGTTTTTTGTTTTGTTCGTTTAACTTTAATTTATTGCTACAAAACCATTATGTATACGATGTCACTACTTCTTGTTCAGAGCATGATCCAACTGAATTAGAAATAGTGGTATCGTCCGCAAATAAGATCACATCTGAACAAGGAAGGCTACATGGAAAGTCGTTGATATATATAAGAAATAGTAGCGGTCCAAGGATTGAACCCTGTGGTACTACGTGCTCTAACTTGGCTGTGTCCGATACTGTATTTTTATAGTATGTACAGTGAGTTCTATCTGACAAATATGATAAAATTAATTTTATACTATCTGGATGGATGTTATAGTAGTATACTATGAGAAACACAGTCAAAAGCTTTTGACAAATCAAGGAATGTAGATTTCGCCTCTACCCCTCGTTCAAAACAATTTAATGTAAAATCTATAAATTTTTATATTGCATCCGAAGTAGAATAACCTTTTCGATATCCATATTGGCATTTGGTAAATAAGTTCGATGAAACAAAGTATTTAGTAAGTTGAATTTCTAATATCTTTTCGACAATTTTTGAAAATATAGGTAGGAGAGAAATAGATCGGTAGTTGTTGGGGTTATTTCTATCGCCATTTTTATAAATTGGAATATATGTATATCTCGACTTTTGGTTACTTTCAATCCTTGGATAACGCTACTGACAGCACTGGACGATACTTCACTAAAACAAAAATAGCCTTGAAAACGTACATTATTTTTACACATTAAAAGAATAGGATCAACGTTAGGTTCTCTGTATCTGTATGCCGTAAAATTATTTTCAAATATATAGGGTGTCCCTATTTTGCGGTATAACAAAAGCAAACATTTTTTTGAATGGAACACCCTGTATATTTTTTCATTTTCTAATTTGGATAATATTTTGTAACTTGAACCTTTTTTTGGTTTTTAATTTCGATATGGCATTTCCGAGTTATTGACGTTTTTCTGAAAAAACTGTAAAAAGCGGAGGTTCACAAAAAAATTATTCTGATGTTCTATTTAAAATTTAAGAAATTTTCTTTTTTCAATGGTTAGTCATAAGTACTGTTTATGTACCAGTGTTAAAAATCCATGATGATAATTTACTGTCTCTTTTACCGCGAAACGGAGAGAATCACTTTGCAGCAAATATTAGAGAGATTTACATGTCAAACTAATTGTTTAATTGACAGATGCATTTTTTCAGTCATGGCTATCTATTCAAAAACAAATTCGTATTCAAGAACCGTTTGAAATATAAATTTTTTTATATCTTGAAAAATATCACTTTTAGGTATAGGGTATGCTCAATATATTTTGTAGGAAATTAGATGCAGAATAATATGAAATTTAATATATATATATGATTCCATTAAAAAAAAAGAGTTACGACAATTTGAAATTTTAGAAAATGGCGTGTCTGATACAAAGGCAGGGTTCCTCAAAAGTAAAAATTTTTAGCACTGGTACATAAACAGTACTTATGACCAACCATAGGAAAAAGAAAATTTCTTAAATTTTAAATAGAACAGAATAATTTTTTGTGAACCTCCGCTTTTTACATTTTTTTCAGAAAAACTTCAATAACTCGGAAATGCCATATCGAAATTAAAAACTAAAAAAAGGTTCAAGTTATAAAATATTATCCAAATTATCAAATGAAAAAATATAAAGGGTGTTCCATTAAAAAATGTTTGCTTTTGTTATACCGCAAAATTGGGACACCCTGTATATTTGAAAATAATTTTACGGTATAGAGATTTTTAATTCAATAAATTTTTATACGAAACATTTTTTCCTATCTCTTACCAGAAATGCGCTAGGAAAGCCCGACGCACTGTTGCAGGACTCTGTATTATAATAAATTATATATTAACTATTTCAAATACTACAAGAAAGCTAACCATTTACGCTTATTTCTTAGAACACTTGTAGAACAACTTATATATTTCCTAAAACGGCAGTGTTTTGCTAATTAAAAATACAATAATAACATTGAAGTGAAATGTTGACAGCGTGCATTAGTAGCATCCTTATTGAAATCACCTTGAAGTTTCCTTGTCATATTCTTACAATGAAAGTTTCAATCTCGCAAAAGCATCCCCTTGTAATGGCTTTCCGAACTGGGGTGGAACAGTTAATAATTGATGGAAATTCCATTATCCGGTAATGAAGGTAATAGTGCTTTGCTGGGGCGTAAATTTTAAGTCATTATAAACGACTTAAGATCAAAAGATACTTTTACTTTCGCATGCTATATCTGCTTTATACATTCTAAAGAAGTGCTAAAAAGTATGTACTTTAAAAAAGTTTCAATTATAAACAAGCTACAAGAAATTTTTTTTAATTTTTGTCGATATAACAAAAATATGATATACAGTTTAATACGGGAATACAAAGTAAAGTATTTGAATCTCCTACATAAACATATTTAGTTACTGCTTTCAGTCAGTGATGTTCGAAAGAAATTACGCATTAAACAAAAGATACTTTACCTGCACATCCCACGTACACGAATAAAGTAAATGTGTTGCTTTTAAAATAAAGCGGACTATAACATTACAAGATAATACGTTAAATATTATAATTTAAATTATTAATAGCTACTTTTAATAATGACGAAATAATTCATTTAAAAAAATCAACCTAATGCAAGAACCTAATTCTTGGTCTACGTTATTTTTTTAAAATATTGTAACGGAAAATTAATTTAATAATTTAAATTTAAATGTTAAACTATAGAGAATTTGGACAACAGAATTTAAGCCTCTGTGTCTAGCACCAAGAAAGTTATTTATGTCCAGTATACGTTTCTCATTTTAAAGTATAAGACCACTAAAATAAATAGTAAGTGTTTCTAAAATTCCACACCAAATGATTCTAGCCATAAACATTGTTTTAAACACAAACAAATAACAATAAGAAAGACAAGCTGGTGATAAACATTTATTTTATCTACCACATTTACATAAGAGTATATAAAGCTGACGTAAACTTAGAAACAGATATAATAATAATATTCCTATTCATAGCGCTAGATATTACATTTTATAACTAGGTTTGGTTTGGCATTTACGTACTGCAATGTACATAGAAATACCATATTATTACATCTCTTTGGCTTGTATCTATTTTGTTTTCTAATCTCTCTGTATCTGTTATAAAAACATTGTTTCATTTGACCACAGCACGTGTAGAAATTAAGGCCAATTTAGTAAAACCCCTGCTCCGTGAATGGGTAAGATCTCCCCATCGGTGACGAAAGTTTAAGGAATATAGTGAATATTTAACATTTACAACTTAGTTCAAGCGAAAATTAGTGTATGGTTTACTGTAAATTAATTTTATAATAGAGTTACTAAAATTTTGATTATTATTTTACAGATCTTGCACAATTATTATTATAAATAAATTAAATTAATATATAAACTAATAACGTCGACAGTTAAAAATAATATTATTTAAACATAAATAATTGATTTACGGTCAATAAATATATTGTAATATTATGCCGTGTACAAGTGAACATCGTGCTTCTGAAATGGCTTGAATTTCTTCGGTTCAGCATAGCCTAAATTGGTCGCGTAAGCGCAGTCCCGTAGTTTGCATAGATGACAATTATTATTATTAATTATTGTAATATCGGCTAAATTGTAAAATAACCTAATTTTATTTAAAATATTCCATCGTCCTATACTTTTGGCTTCAAATTAAATTGAGTTGATGCCCGTGAATCTCAAGCGGCGATTAGTTCTTATTGTTCCAATATCATTTGCTACCTCTGTTTTTTTCAGTACTCCTTTCCCTCGCCTATATAAGTTATTGCAAAAAAGAAATCCATTATTTTAGCATGAAATTTATGGCTTTAATTACCATAAAATGAACTGATGTAGATCAAAAATGCACTATTTTGTAAGATAACTCGTTGCAAGGTAATTTCATAGAAGCCCTCATCCCTATTGACAAAAATGGAGACAGTCGATTTTCACAAGCATTCTTTGAAGCGAATATTTCACCAGAAATTTTTTTCGTTATGGACAGGAAAGGATAGTAATCACATGGTGACAAATCCCGACCATAAGGTGGATGCATAAGAACCTCTTGGAGCTTCTGGCGAGTCACTATCGATGTGTGTCGCCTGACGTTTTCCTGATGGAAAACAATTCCTCTCCTACTGGCCAAAGTTGGCCATTTCTGGATGATTGCTTCTTTTAGGCGGTCCAATTGATGGCATTACTGTAGTGTGTTAAGAGTGTTGCCGTAGGGAAGAAGCTCATAGTAGATAATTCCCTACCAATCTCATCAAACACACAGCAAAATCTTCCTAGCCGTCAATACCAGCTTGGCCACCATTCTGTTCCGGTTTAAATCGATGGGAAGGCAGAGAGTTCCGCCACACGTATTTCCCAATAGGCCCTTTGTGCGTCCTCTTGTCTAAGTCCTCATTCCTTGCTACGGTCAAGCTAACCCAAGGCATTGGCAAACGCCAGGACTGCAGCAAGAGGGACTCTGAGGATGTCTGGTGGCTTTAGATATCCCTCTCCCATTAAGGATTTACGTAGGTTGTATAGTATGGGTCAGTTTAAAAGTACATGCTCCGCGGTTTCCTCTTTCGTTTCACACCCTCTGCAGATAGGGCTAGATTGTAGTCCCAGTTTGTTCAGGTGTGATAGTAATATACAGTTAGAAGCCCTAGAACCTTCCGTAGGTTTTCTCTCAACTGTTACAAACAGTATCTGGCCGTTTTGGTATTCATTACGATGACGTTTTTTGAGATTCTACAGCCAGGTGTGTTGTCCCATCGCTTCTTGTAGCATCTGATTGAGGGAGTTTTCAGTAGGGTACTCAGATATAGCAGGAAGGGGTTCGATCCGCATACCGTTCGTCCCGATGCCTTCCTCGCCAAACCATCTGCTATTCTGTTCCTTCTGCTGTTGTTGTGTCCTTTTGCCCAGCATTGATTTACCTCATTGTCACGAGCCTACTTCTTTCAAGGCTTCGCAGCATTCCAGCGTTAATTCTGAGGTAATATTTCAGCTGGCAATGGTCAAGATTGCTCTGCTATCCGTTATGATGTATATGTTTTTTGCCTTAATCTTCTTGTCAGAGTTTGCTTTTGCTGCATGTAGTATACCCGCGAGTTCCACCATTGTTGGTGTTCTCATTATCTTACCTATAGCAGTAGCTTTTTTAAGGGACTGGTTTTTTTTTCAACTTTCGTTGACGACCCTTCAGTGTATATGTGGATGTCTTTGTGCTTGCTTCCTACTCCTGAGTCTTCTAATCTCAGATCTATTTGAAGCTTTCTGGTAAAAAACTATTTTCAAGGGATATTGTCCACCGGCGTCATAATCTCGGGATTTCTTTCCTTAGATTTTGTGGTGTTTACCTCCTCCTTGCTTACAAGTCATGTCTTTGTTGCTCGAAGCCTTATTGTCGCCGCTGCTGCCTGTTCTATTTGACTCCATCTTTCAGAGTGAGTTCTTCACCTTAAAAACTTGGTGGTTTGAAACCTTAAACCTTTCTTCTCCTTGCGAACAGCACCAGTTCCGTTTTTCTCGGATTTATGGATAGACCCTGGTATATGCAACATTTGTTTACTACGTCAATAGCATCCGACATACGATTCGCTAGCATACTTTCCGAGTTGCTGGAAAGTAGGATCGTGATATCATCGGCGTAACCTATCGTGTAGAAGCCTAATTTATTCAGTGCTTCCAGTAGTTCGTCTACGACTAGGTTCCATAGTAAGGGAGACAACACTCCTCCCTGTGGACAACCCTTCGCGAGCCGACATACAAGTCTCGTGTCGCCTATTGAAATCTTGGCTGACCTCCATTGCAGCATGTTGGAGATCCACTGGCTTAAAGTCAATTCTGTGCACCACGGTGTGCAGGGTCGAGTCCGCCGAGATGCCTTTACAGTATGCGTGTTGATTGGGATGTAAAGGGTGTTTCGTTAAAACTGTTTCCCTAATGTACCCGTCGCATAGCCTCTCCAGTAACTTTAGTAAAAAGGATGTGAGGATTATTGGTCGGTATGCTTACACCGTGGTGTAGTCCAAGCGTCCTGGTTTTGGTATGAAGATTACTTTAGTTTTCCTCCATGTATGGGGTGTTTTAGTACACGCCTACGAGGGTGTCCAAGATAACATCCTTGCCCCACTGTACGAAGGCCGGATAAATCCCCTCTAACCCTGGGGATTTGTATGGTGAGAATCTCATCATTGCCCAGTCTACCTTTTCCCGAGTAACGATGGAGCCCACCGGTTCGGGACTCTGTGGGGGTATACGTGGGACTCCGCTCCTGGTTAAAGGTACAGTCCTCAATAAAAGTTTGCCTGTTTTTTCATGGGAGTCCGTGTAAGAGCCGTCCTCCCTTTTAAGGCTAGTGAGTTTTGGTAAGGAGTTTTTGGAGAGGGCCTGTTTTGGACGTGATTTCTCCGAGGCTTTTTCTACATAGGAGCAGAAAAGCCTTCAGGCCTCTCTCTTTCTTTATCTTGCCAGTTTTTTATAGTCACGTTGTACTATTTTTTATTTGTTCCATTCGAAATCATTTTGCATACTCATGGCCTTATTGTGAGTCTTTCTTGCATGTTTTTTCAGCGCCTCAAGTTCTGTGCACCACCACACATTTGTGTCTCTCATCTCTCTCAGGGCATGTTTTCTTGTACCCTATGATGCCCTTCTGAAGTGCGTCAATTATATTCTCCAGTTCGGGTATATTTTTTATTTGCTCTTTTTTTAGATCCCTAGTTTTAGAGATCCTGGTGAGGGTCGTTTTGAAAATTTCCCCCTTGGTCAGTCTCAGAGATCCCTGTACTGGGTTGTAATTTGGAATTTTATCCATCTATGGTCTGACATTGTGACTTTTTGAGATACGTGCCAAACGTGTTACAAAAGTCGGTACGTTAGCTCTATTTACTATATCTAAGTTTCTACTTAGTATAAAGTCATGCAACAACTTACCCCTGCTGCTGTTTTCTTGTGAGTTGGAGTTACACCCCACTAGGAGGGCTACCTTCTCGCAGTGCACCACCAGTACTTCCAGCTCCGGAGTTGGGGGTGGGTGCGGATGCTAGTGTCAGATAGTTTTCCTCGCCTTTCAAGCATATCCTTACCCGAACAACCGCCAGGTTCTCGGTTGATATGTGCTTCATAAAGATGGGATTGTATTTGTAAGGGCAGCATATGGTGGCCCTTGGTTTTTTACCTGCGTATACACAAAACAGATCATTTCCTGGTTTATTTAGTATATGAAACCTATTTTTAAAAACCCAAAGTTCCTGGATTAAAGCAATACAATCCTGCACCATATCAAGCTCTTGCTCTAAGGTGGCCGTCGCAGCTTTATAGTGATGCAGGTTGCATTAAATTACCTCTGTGGGTATTTCCTTTTTTTAACCTTCTCTTTGCCTTTTTCTTTTTTGGGGTGGTATCCGCTACAGTTACGTGGCGGTCCCGACCGGTGCCTCTGGGTTCGTCGCCGATCCCTGGGCTACCTTGAACTCCATTTAAGTCTCGGGCTCACACGTGTCTGTGAGTCCATTCTTCATTTTTACAGGGATGTCGCTGAACATATATTTTAGCTTCATCCTCTTCCTTTCGGTGGCCTCATATGGTAAATGTTTCTTCCTGACTTTATGACAAAGCAATTATTATAGAAACTTGGCTTAAACTTAAACTTAAATTAATTAATTATACTATAATGAACTGATTGGCAATGCACTTCATATTATTTCTAATTAAAATAAATAAGTATAAAATAAAACATTTGTAGTGAATTAAATAGAAATTTTGGAAATCAACTTATTTAATTTAATTAGATTTCATTATACCATATTTAGTAATAATTGTTCCTCAATGTCTAGTAACAAAGGACGTGTAATGATTGCTGTTCATAACAGCCTTTTTATTATAAAATTAATTCTGATGAGCAACAATTTGTGACAATATATTGTGGCGCTATAAACTTGATAATCGGCTCGGTTTACATTGCATCGAATTCACATACTGATAAATATGTGGATCACTGCTCACCTATTGAACATATTGTTGAAAGGTACCTCAATTATAAACTAATTATCTGTGGTCATTATAACGTTCCTACAGCGGTGCGGTCTAAAGATGAATCTGGCACGTGAATATTACATGCAAAGATACTTGGTAACACATTTAGTAACCTTAATATTTTCCCAATGATAATAATGTGTATTTAGACCTAGTATTCGCTCATTACGGGTTTAAAGTTTTATCTGCATCTGATGTATTACTAAAAATCAATCATCATCATGTTCTCTACTTAATTTCAATGACTTTAAATGAATCAGTTAAATCATGAAAATCTGATTAGTGCTTTCCACGAGCGAATTATTTGGCAATTAATGATTATTTATTATCTATAGCTTGGTGGAAAAGTCTTGATGGGGCTAATGTTAATATGGTATTACGTTTTGGATGAAATTGTACAAACTAAATGGATACATTCTTCGACCTTAGACAATTTGGTTTAATACCGAGTTAATATACTTAATTAGAGAAAAAAGATTGCTCAAAAAATATATAAACAATGTGAAAATTTTCTAAATTATCAAAAATTTGAATCGTTGCGTGTTAGATGTAATACATTAAGAAACAATTTATATGACCTTTATACAGAATCAATAAATATAGGGATCGTGCAGGGTGCAAAAAGGTTTTGGAACTTTGCAACAACTACGAACTCCGTTCCTGAATTTCCTAATTTGATGCATTATGCAAATGTTAAGAGTAGCAGCGTATTGGAGTACGTTAATTTATTTGCCGATTAATTTTCTACTGTCTATAATAACGAAAAACTACAGCTTACACCAACTTCCTTGAGTAACGTTGAAGTTATTCATATTTTCTTTATTATTATTTGCCAATCAAAACTATTTGATACAATTATGCATTTGAAATCTAACAACAGCACTGGCCCTTTCAGTTTTAATTCTTGAATGTTGTCGGCGTTAACTTGGTGGTACATTTTAATAAGATAATTAAAACCCTTTAACTTTGTTAACAAAGTTAAAGTGTTTTAATACATATATTTGTAATCGATGTAAACTGTAAAATTTCAGACTTTTATTTGCTTTATTGCTCTCATAAGATCTTTATGAGAAATCTCAAGCGAATAAATTTATTTTAATTGTTATCAATTCTAAACATACACATATTTATGCATTTAATTTTAAAATTTAGTTCTAAGGGTATGTATGTCTGTTTGTAAGCATTTGTGTACATATATATTTGCATATTGATGTATGTGTGTAATTAGTGATAAGTATTTCATAATTTGTATTTTAATTATAAATCGTAGGTCAGAAAGTCCGAAGGTCGATAGCCCAAACGGTCGGACTAACCTTTATTTTAAATTAAAATGTATTCGTTATAAATGTATTATAAACCATATAAAAATAATGGGTTACCATCAATAAACATTTTTCAAATATCACTCTAAATTTTGAATATATTTCAAAGAAGTAATATCTGCTCCCGATTCTTCAATTAAGCTTCTCTGATGTAATAAGTCAAACATTCTGTTAACTTAATAATTTAAAAATACTAAAACATTTCGCAAATCCACAACAATGTGTTTTACTAAGTATACAAAACAAATCAATTATTAATGTTGCGAATACGGACCAAGTAAAGGATGAATATTGGTTCATGTATATTAGTGGTGAGATAGATGAGGTGCTAAGTTGATGGTCATTGGATGATAAATAACTTAAACATTTAAATAAAGTGCTAAACGATAAACAAGACAAACATTTTAAAATATATGTATAAATAAAATTAGAAGAAAACTTTATAAATACAGGGTCCTGCAACAGTGCGTCAAGCTTTCCTAGCGCCTTTCTCGTAAGAGATAGAAAAAAATGTTTCATATAAAAATTTATTGAATTAAAAATCTCTATGCCGTAAAATTATTTTCAAATATACAGGGTGTCCCCATTTTGCGTTATAACAAAAACAAACATTTTTTTAAATGGAACACCCTGTATATTTTTTCATTTTATAATTTGGATAGTATTTTATAACTTAAACCTTTTTTTGGTTTTAAATTTCGATATGGCATTTCCGAGTTATTGACGTTTTTCTGAAAAAAATGTAAAAAGCGGAGGTTCACAAAAAAAAATATTCTGATGTTGTATTTAAAATTTAAGAAATTTTCTTTTTCCTATGGTTGGTCATAAGTACTGTTTATGTACCAGTGTTAAAAATTTTCACTTTTGAGGAACCCTGCCTTTGTATCAGACACGCCATTTTCTAAAATTTCAAATTGTCGTAACTCTTTTTTTTTAAATGGAATCATATATTTTTTTAAATTTTATATTATTCTACATCTAATTTTCTACAAAAAAATGTTAAGCATACCCTATACCTAAAAGTGATATTTTTCAAGATATAAAAAAATTTCTATTTCAAACGGTCCTTGAATACGAATTTGTTTTTGAATAGATAGCCATGACTGAAAAAATGCATCTGTCAATTAAACAATTAGTTTGTCATGTAAATGGGAGGTGTGAATTACAAAAAACAAAAGAAGAAAGCCTATCATCAACGAGGAACCAAAAAGACATTGGTGAAGGAACTGGCATAAGCAAGAGGTCAGTACAAAGCATTCTGAAGAAAAATCGATATCAAGCATATCATATTCAGCTACATAAAGAACTGAGTAATACTGATTTTCAATTTCGTTCCGAATTTTGTTTCTGGGGAAGACAGAAAATACAGGAGGATCTTTCGTTTTTCCAATATATTTTATTCACGGATGAGGCGTCATCCCATAACAACGGATCTGTCAATAGGTACAATTTTCACTATTATTTAACTGATAATCCGCATGTTATGAGACAAGTTGATCATCAGCATTGAATGTCTGGGGCGGATTTTTTGGAAACCATGTTGTAGGTCAACATTTCTTCGAGGGCCATCTCAGTAGGTCTATGTATTTGTACTTCTTGCAAATTGAATTACCCGGAACGTTAGCTAATGTACCCTAACTAACAAGAAACAGGGTGTGGTTTTAACAAGACGGAGCACTTGCCCAATTTTCACAAGACGTGAGGGCATTTCATTTTTCCCAACCAGTGGATTGGTAGGAATGGACCCACCAAATGACCTGCTAGATCTAAAGATCTAACAAAACCAGAAATTGTTTATAAGGAATCACCAATAGCACTGAATATCATATGCTTGATATCGATTTTTCTTCAGAATGCTTTGTACTGACCTCTCGCTTATACCAGTTCCTTCACCAATGTCTTTTTGGTTCCTCGTTGATGATAGGCTTTCTTCTTTTGTTTTTTGTAATTCACACCTCCCATTTACATGTCAAACTAATTGTTTAATTGACAGATGCATTTTTTTCAGTCATGGCTATCTATTCAAAAACAAATTCGCATTCAAGGACCGTTTGAAATATAAATTCTTTTATATCTTGAAAATTATCACTTTTAGGTATAGGGTATGCTTAACATTTTTTGTAGAAAATTAGATGTAGAATAATATAAAATTTAAAAAAATATATGATTCCATTTAAAAAAAAAGAGTTACGACAATTTTAAATTTTAGAAAATGGCGTGTCTGATACAAAGGCAGGGTTCCTCAAAAGTGAAAATTTTTAACACTGGTACATAAACAGTACTTATGACCAACCACAGGAAAAAGAAAATTTCTTAAATTTTAAATACAACATCAGAATAATTTTTTTTGTGAACCTCTGCTTTTTACATTTTTTTCAGAAAAACGTCAATAACTCGAAAATGCCATATCGAAATTAAAAAACAAAAAAAGGTTTAAGTTATAAAATACTATCCAAATTATAAAATGAAAAAATATACAGGGTGTTCCATTTAAAAAAATGTTTGCTTTTGTTATAACGCAAAATTGGGACACCCTGTATATTTTAAAATAATTTTACGGCATAGAGATTTTTAATTCAATAAATTTTTATATGAAACATTTTTTTCTATCTCTTACGAGAAAGGCGCTAGGAAAGCTTGACGCACTGTTGCAGGACCCTGTATAAACGTTAGGTAAAATTAGAACTACACTAGAATAAAAATATATACACATAGATACATAAAATAATTAGGTCACAAAATAAATTTTTTGCTGATATCATTTTGTGATTTAGTTAGTCTGTTGCTGGGGCGTAGCTGTTCACCAGATCTTGTGTCATATTCACGCACATCATCATCATTGTTCCTGTATACGTTCCTGGCTTTGACATAATGCAAAGTATGCTGACCTCATGGCATACTGGGGTAATTCATTCTCCAGGTTCCGCAGCAATATATAATAAATAATAATTTAAAAAAATATAATATAACTTGGCACTAACTCTCTGTGTCAACTTCTGTTCGTGATTTCGTCAGAATAATTTATTATCAATGTAACACCAAGGAATTTTGCGCATTTATCTGCTGTATTTTGTAAGGATAGATTCTTGCGGCAACTATTTGGATGGAAGTTGTAGCAGTAAAAATTCTGTAAGAGATTTACATAACTCATATCCATGAAAGTAGCAGTGGAGTACAAGCCAGTTTCAAAAACCTCATAAATCTCCTCAGCAAATACAATGATTGCATCCCCAGTAGACCTACCTCTCCTGAAGCCGTACTGGTTATAATTTATTAGAGAGAGAAAACATCTTTATTAATAGAAGTAAGTATTTATACAGATTTTTCTGAAGTGAACAGAGTACAGACTTGAGGTTTCTTCTAATCATCGGCTATCGACCCGCGGTCTTTCAGCCTGGATTTAACTGTCAAAAACGTCATGATTACTAATGTCTTACGAAGTTAACTGTCTTCTGTCATTCCAAGGTTATGATCGCTAATGTCATTATGAACTGATGAGATGAATTGATGAATGGTGATTTGTGGATGTTTTGGTTTTGGGTTGACTAAAGGGTTACGAGGATTACACAACTGGTTAAGGATTTCAAGGTTGTGGGGATTTGTGGCAAATTTTTGGGATAGATATTTCAGACGCTCTTCAATAAGGATTACTTGGGTTAATTCATATAGGAGGGTATTAGATGGGTTATGATTGGGATTAAGAGGGTGTCTAATTTTAGTAAGGATGCGAAGGGCTGATCGTTCTGCTACCTGGAGGTTTTTTAATACGGCGGGACGGGGATTATGGAATAGGATAGCGGAGTATTCAAGAAGAGGCCGACAAATCGTTTTGTAAATATGGACGGCTGTGTGTGTCGATATGCCTTGATTTTGATACGTTAATATTCTAAAATGTCTTGCTCTCTTCTTGACACTCGCTTTAAGGTTTTGGGTGTGGGATTTGAAGGTTAATTTGGGGTCAAATGATATACCTAGGTATTTGCAGGATTGAGAAGGTGTTAGTATGTGGTTATTTATTGTTATTGTGTATTGAGAATTGTGAGGTCGATGAAAGGGAATGAGGAGTTGGGATTTATTTGGATTAATCGATATTCTCCATTTTGAGAACCACAGTTGTATGGTATCAATCAGCCCTTGCAATGTGGAAAGGGCTTTGTATTGTATGTATTGTCTTCAAAATATCTAGCAAATATGTCGGCTATTTTTTGTTCGGTGATTGGGGTTTTTGTCGTGGGGTCTTTTATGTATTGGAGGAAGTCCGTTTTCCGATATTTAGCTAGTTTTTTTATTTCGGCCCAATACTGTCTGCCTTGTTTTTCGTTAATGTCATTGCAAGTTTTAATCCAAACGTCCGTCTTATATTCTTTAACTAGTTTTTGAATCGTCTTGTTCAGTGCATTAAATTTTTGTTTTAAATCCGTGTCCTCTGTTAAACGTATGTCTCGGTAGAGCTGTCTTTTGTATTTAATAAGTCTAAGAATAAAATTTGGGAGGGGATATTTGAACTGTCTTTTGGTATACGTTGGCGTGTGTTTTTTAATTGAGACAGAGAGTATGTTTAGAAAAAGGGATATCGTGTTTGAATTAATTGTTGGATGTGCGTTAATAAAGTCTGTAATGTCTGATGTTACTTTGTCCAAGTCGCAGTCTTTATGTCGGAATATTATTCTAGGTGGTACAGGGATGGGGGGCTCTTGTAGGATTGAAAAACGTATTGACAGGTGATCTGAACATAAATCGGGGACTAGGGAAACATTGTGTAGAAGATGCTGGATATTGGATGTACACAACAGGATATCGGGAGTAGTGGATTGGTTGTGGGACATAATAAATGTGGGGGTAGTATTGATTCGGACAAAATTTGAATTTGCTATAAAAGATAAGAGCTGCCTTGTTTTGGTTTTATTCATGTTAAAATCGCCGATTATGACAACGTGGTCGTATAGGGAGGCTTTTGTAAGGATAGTGTTTTCGATGGAAGAGGAGTGGTGGATATAAACTAAAAATATGTGGAGCGTAAAGGATGGAAGTTCAATAGTGCAGTGTAAGCATTCATTCATAATATTATTAACTTTAGGTGGATTTGCTTTTCCCAGTCGTATTTCAGGCCTTGCTGCAACTATTGAACCTCCACGAAGGTTTTGGTTGGGGACTGTGGAAGGGATTTGGATCGCGGACCAGTCATGATAGGAATAGGGTTTAGAAGTTTTGGTCTCTACCATTAGGTTTACGTGGATTGGATTGTTACAGAGGTAGTTGGATAGGAGTTGGGATTTATTGGATAAGGAATTAATATTTGTGTAGATGAAGTTAATGGAGTTAGCCATTTCTTACCACTTCAGTGTGACCGGTGTAAATGCCTGAAGTGGGTGCTACCGGAGGGATGACATTGGGTTGATCTAAGTCAAACATGACGATGAACATTTTGTTGCCAGAGAAATTGATATGAGTGTCGATGCGGAATGATTCGATGAAACGTGATTTTAATTTTTTCAGTAATGCCTGTCGATCAAGGTTGGATGGTGAGTTGATTTTTGTCGTGTACACGTCAATGATGTAATCATGAATGGTAATGGGGGTGTGGATGCGTTATTTTGTCGTTAAGTTTTTGTCGATAGCCGCTGATTTTTTGTTGACATTTTGTATTTTTACATTCGGGATCCCTTCAATCAGTTGTAACGGTCGGTTCGAACATCGAGTGGACCATGCTCCGTGCGTAGCTTCCCCGTACGATTTGCATTTTATAGGGAGTGTGGTGGTGCAAGCAGTTGTTGAGTGTGCTCCTGAACATTTGGCGCAGGATAAAGCTTCCTTACAATCAGCTGTGATGTGGTTAAATTTGTTACATTTGCCGCAAGGCATTGGGATTGGCGTCGGTGGATTACTTTCTATAACCGGGTAGCATTTACACATATATTTGAATTGTTCGTGTAAAATTTTCGTGAACGCTTCGTGAGAGGGTGTAATTACGCGGATCATGTGTGTTCGAATGTTGTCTTTTTTGGCAATGATGCGTCGACAATATCGGTGCATAATGCCGAGTTCCGTCAAGCGGGCGCTAATTTTTTCATCCGGTATCTCCGGTTCCACGCTCTTTATTATAAAGCAGTACGACGGCGCCGGCGGGTTGCGCTTAGCACCAGCGTCTGCGCTGTTCGGACCGCCCGGCACGTGGCTGGTTGACGTAGACCACAAGCGGTACATGTGCACAATTTTCTCCGTTTGTAATGCTTTTATGTTATGTTCCAGCTTGTCTTCGTTTGATTTTAAGATAAATCCGTTTTTAGTTTTAATAATGAGTGTGTCTTCATTGAATTTTCGGGCGAGCCAGATTTCTACGAATTGTAGTCGCGAAATATCCGTGCTGGTCATTACGGTAAACGTGTGTTTGTATTGTGTTTTTGTTTGCGTGTGGGATTTTGTTTGAGGTTGTGTTTGTGTATTTAATGGAGTTGATAATGTGTGGATATTAGTCGGTGTAGGTTGAGATGAGGCTGTGATATTTTGTTTTTGTGCTGGTGGTTTGGATGACGATGGTTGAGAGGTGGTTGTGATGTTTTGTGCCGTACGCTTTTGTAAATTTACTAATATTTGTTGTAGCGTTTTATTTGTTGTTGGCGATTTAATTTTATCTTTCGTACCTTGCTGTGATGCTGTCTTTTTCACCTTGCTGCCGCGTCTTCCTCCTTTTGGTCGCCCTCTTTTTCTCACAACCGTCGTAAAGCCAGCTGAGGTCGATCCTTGTTGTTGGGACCGACTTGTAGGGGTTGGATCAACCTCCATTCCGGAAGAATCTGAGTATTCCTCCGTACTCATGTCGTAAATATTATTTATATTTCGTAATATACACTAATATACTATCGAGCGCTCTTCACAGGGAAACGTGCGTATTCTCTGAGTTCTCGGACTCGAATGTGTAATTTATTATTTACTGGTTATAATTTATTATTACAAATTAGACAAATATTTGATTGATAAAAGTGAAATTGGTCTGAAATAATTATTCCCTTTTTTAAACAGGTATGAAAATTGTACTTTTAAGGCAATCAGGAAATATACTAGCTTTAATGCATAAATTAAATAATTTTGTCAAGTGCTCAATTAAAATATCGATTGCTTCCTTGAGTAAGTTAGTAGTTATTCCATATATATCTTTGGTATTTGAGTTCTTTAGTTTCGACTAACAGCTAGTCATTATCAAACAAAGTGTTTTAAAATTACGAAATCTAAACTATTTATACAAAGCAGTTAAATAGGAGCATATACAATACGTCAATCTGATCGTTAAGCAGGGAAATTCCCAGATTAGTCTTGGCTTTAAAAATATCAATCGTTTCTAATAAATCCATCTTACGTCCTCAATTCGTTAAGCACTTTTTTCCGAAAAGACGATATGCTTCCAGTAAATAGTTTGCAAAGATTGAATTATTCTTTCTATCACAAAATGATTTTTATACTCTTTTAATCTATATTTGAATTTAGGGCCAGATTGGCCTTAGTACACGTTTTTACATTGAATACAAGTTAGTCTTAAATTCCGGATTTATTCATTTTCGTTTTATAGTTAAAAATTGTCGTACTTAATTTGAGTTTCAAACAAATATTGATGTTATATTTTCCAAGAAATTTTTTAATTTTTGAGATTAAAATTCCAAAATAGGGGATTTCTTTGAATGAAATTTTTACCAGTTCCGCTTGTCCATATAAATATTTGTAAAGCCCCTTAATTTTAATTTAATTGATTAATTTATTGGTCGCTTCTGTGTATCTATTATTAATTGTGACATTTTTTATTTAGCAACGAAGTCTTAGTAAACCAAATATAATACAATAAAAATGGTGATGTGGCCATCATAGTACTTTCCCTATATTTTTCTCGAAAACTATGAGGTTTACGCAAAAATGTTATTTTTAATAATATGTGCACTTTTAAATTTTCTACAATTATTTGTTATATAAATTTTATATAACTCCAATAGTTTATTAGAAATTGGCAAAAAATATCAAAATTTTTAATTTTTATTTTTTTTTCTCGAAAGTTAAGAATTTTATGAAAAACATGTTCGAATAAAACTTATTCAGTTTTTCATTACCTTTAACTTTTGTTTAAAGCGTTTTTTAAAATTTTTCATATTTAGAAAAATATCACGAAAAAACAAAAAAACGCCTTGAGTAAACAACCACTTCCGGTTTATGAATATTTACCAAAAGCTTTTCAGATCTAGTTTTTAACGATAAAACCTTAAGTTTAAAGTGTCATCTCAATCGTATGGTTCGTTTTTGAGATACAGCGCCCACAGACATTTTCTCGCACGAAAACAATACTTCCCCTATATATACTATATAGGGAAAGTAAAAATGGTGATGTGGCCATCATAGTACTTTCCCTATATTTTTCTCGAAAACTATGAGATTTACGCAAAAAGGCTATTCTTAATAATTTATTCATTTTTTAATTCTCTACAATTATTTGTTATATAAGTTTCATGTAACTCCGACAGTTAATTAACAATTGGCAAAAAATGTCTAAATTTTCATTTTTTATATTTTTTCTCAAAAGTTAAAAATTGTATGAAAAATACGTTTAAATAAAACTTGTTCAGTTTTTCATTCTCTTTAACTTTTGTTTGAATCGTTTTTTAAAATTTTTCATATTTAGAAAAATATCATCAAAAAACAAAAAAACGTCTCGAGTAAACATCAACTTCCGGTCTATGAATGTTTACCAAAAGCTTTTCAGTTCCAGTTTTTAATGATAAAACCTTAAGTATAAAGTTTTATCTCAATCAGATTATTCGTTTTTGAGATACAGCGCCCACCGACAGACAGACAGACAGACAGACAGACAGACGGACAGACAGACACACACACAGACACACAAATTTTTTTTCCAGAAATTAGTGTAATGGGTTCAGGGGACCCCAAAACGGATATTTCCGCAAAAAAAAATTTTCAAAAAAAAATCACGATCACAATACTTCCCCTATATTTCATATAGGGAAAGTAAAAATTTCTAGAAATTAGTGTAATGGACTCAGGGGGCCTCAAAACGGATATTTTTTCAAAAAAAAATCACGAAAACAATACTCCCCCTATATACTACGTGTATAGGGAAAGTAAAATTTTTTTCCAGAAATTAGTGTAATGGGTTCAGGGGACGGATATTTCCGCAAAAAAAAATTTTCAAAAAAAAATCACGATCACAATACTTCCCCTATATTTCATATAGGGAAAGTAATAAGTATTGCAGACAGTATCTCAATATTCTAAATTATCAGGTAAAAGTGTTGTGTTATAAAAATATTACCATAAAAATGGTGATGTGGCCATCATAGTACTTTCCCTATATTTTTCTCGAAAACTATGAGGTCTACGTAAAAAGGTTATTCTTTATAATTTGTTCAATTTTTAATTCTCTACAATTATTTGTTATATAAATTTTATGTAACTCCTATAGTTTATTAGCAATTGACAATAAATATCAAAATTTTCCAATTTTAATTTTTTTTCTCAAAAGTTAAGAATTTTATGAAAAATATGTTCCAATACAACTTGTTCAGTTTTTTATTCCCTTTAACTTTTGTTTGAACCGTTTTTTAAAATTTTTCGTATTAAGAAAAATATCACGAAAAAACAAAAAAACGCCTCGAGTAAACATCCACTTCCGGTTTATGAATGTTTATCAAAAGCTTTTCAGTTCCAGTTTTTAACGATAAAACCTTAAGTTTAAAGTTTCATCTCAATCGGAT
Source organism: Ontholestes murinus (assembly GCA_963969525.1). NCBI lineage: Eukaryota > Metazoa > Arthropoda > Insecta > Coleoptera > Staphylinidae > Ontholestes > Ontholestes murinus. The sequence goes on along the minus strand of OZ018394.1, from coordinate 65,798,402 downwards.
CATTCGTTTTTGAGATACAGCACCCACCGACAGACAGACACACACACACACAGACACAAAATTTTTTTTTCTAGAAATTAGTGTTTTGGGTTCAGGGGACCCCAAAACGGATATTTCCGCAAAAAAAATTTTTCAAAAAAAAATCACGAAAACAATACTCCCCCTATATACTACGTGTATAGGGAAAGTAAAAATGGTGATGTGGCCATCATAGTACTTTCCCTATATTTTTCTCGAAAACTATGAGATTTACGCAAAAAGGCTATTTTTAATGATTTGTTCACTCTTGAATTCTCTACAATTATTTGTAATAAAAGTTTCACGTAACTCTAATAGTTAATTAGCAATTGGCAAAAAATGTCAAAATTTTCAATTTTTATTTTTTTTCTTAAAAGTTAAGAATTTTATGAAAAATATGTTCGAATAAAACTTGTTCAGTTTTTTATTCCCTTTAACTTTTGTTTGAATCATTTTTTAAAATTTTTCATATTTAGAAAAATATCACAAAAAAACAAAAAAACGCCTCGAGTAAACATCCACTTCCGGTCTATGAATGTTCACCAAAAGCTTTTCAGTTCCAGTTTTTACCGATAAAACCTTAAGTTTGAAGTTTCATCTCAGACCGATAATTCGTTTTTGAGATACAGCGCCCACCGACAGACAGACAGACAGACAGACAGACACACACACAGACACAAATTTTTTTTTTCCAGAAATTAGTGTAATGGACTCAGGGGACCTCAAAACGGATATTTCCGCAAAAAAAATTTTTCAAAAAAAAATCACGATCACAATACTTCCCCTATATATACTTCGTATATAGGGAAAGTAAAAATGGTGATGTGACCTTCATAGTACTTTCCCTATATTTTTCTCGAAAACTATGAGGTTTACGCAAAAAGGCTATTCTTAATAATTTATTCACTTCTTAATTCTCTACAATTATTTGTTATATTAATTTCATGTAACTCCAATAGTTTATTAGCAATTGGCAAAAAATGTCAAAATTTTCAATTTTTATTTTTCTTTTCTCGAAAATTAAAAATTTTATGAATATTTTTTAACAAAACTTGTTCTGTTTCTCATTCCCTGTAACTTTTGTTTAAAAAAAATTGTAATATTTTTCATATTAAAAAAAATATTTGAAGAAAACAAAAAACGGCCTGGAGTAAACATCCACTTCCGGTTTTTGAATATTCATTAAAAGCTTTTCAGTTCCAGTTTTTAACGATAAAACATTAAGTTTAAAGTTTCATCTCAATAGGATCATTCGTTTTTGAGATACAGTGCCCACAGACATTTTCTCGCAAGAAAACAATACTTCCCCAATATATACTATATAGGGAAAGTAATTAGTATCATTCGCAATTATCATGATGGCTCGTATACCAATTGAGTGGATTTATATATTAAAAAATATATATGTATATGTTGATTTTTGAGATGTTTATAAAAATTCCTTTTATGTAATAGTTATTTATCTAACTAGTGGGATAAGAGCATCATTAACTGACGAATGCGTTGAGTTGCTGAGACAAGGGCGTAGCCCGAGTCGAAGTAAGAGCATGAGTCTCAGTTAATATGCCTTATCCCACGTATTAGATACAACTTTTTATCTACGACTGCTCAGAATTACGGAAATTATACTTTTGAATTGAATTCGACGAAAAATCGGAATATCATAGTATGTATGTAGAACCATAGCAACATGTAATTTGAATGTCAACAATTTAAGTCAAAACTTCAAGAATTAATTTTCTAATTTCTGTTTTTTTGTGAAATAATGAGCGACTCCGAATCTGAGCCTTCGGATATCGAAGAATCGGCCACGCAGGTAGTTTCAACGTTATTGCCGGAAAAATCAAAAATTAAATATGAGCAAGCTTATGAATGTTTGCGGAAATGGTGCGATGAGAAGAAAATAAAAAATGAAGCAAGTGAAAAGGTAGTATATTTTGAAAATATTTCGAAACGCTATAAACCGTCATGTCTGTGGGCATATTACTCGATGATACGTGCGATGATATCCATAAAGAAAAATGTAGATATCAGTAAATTTATTCAATTGGTCGCATTTCTGAAGAGGCAGTCGGAAGGATATAAACCGAAGAAATCCAATATTTTAACAAAACAACATATAACCCGATTTTTACAAGAAGCTGATGATAATTGTTTAATAAATTTGATCGTTAGTTGGTATTAAAAAATGAGTGTGTTTTTGATTTCATTACCTCACTAGTTAGGTAATGAGTTTCATTACGTAACTCAAATGAATGTCAAATTCGTCACTTATCTAAGCAGTCGTAGATAAAGCAAATTACTGTAGTTTCAGGTTTGACACTGGCTCATTAAATAATCATTATTATATTATTGTCTACCTTATTACAATACTTTGAAGTTCCTAACGCATATCCATTTTCACATAATAATTTTCTTCATTAATTATCCTCTCTACAGTATTACATTTTCTTAATTTCCTGCGCAACTAAGTATTTATGAAAACGGTTTAGTAATGATCCGTCAGTTTGATGAAAGTTATAATGAAATAATTTCCTGGCTTCATGGATCTCTCCGTCAAATTTCGTATTTCACAATTTGTTATATTCTCGTAACAATATAGCCTGCTTTATGGCAGTATCGTCGTTTAAATTAACTTCGTGTAGAATGGGCAGCCTTGTCTTTTCAACCTTGAAAGTTCACCGCCTTTTTCCAGAATCGAGGTTGAACTTGTACATGCATGCACGGAATCCTTTAGTTATTGTATACGTGAGCCTGTTTAATTCATTTAGGTTCAAAAACACAACATGTTACTTTATATACTTTATATATATATATATATATATATATATATATATGTATATATGTATATATTTTGTAATTTAAAAATAATTTGGTGTTAGGACAATAATTATTTCTCTATTATTTTGCTTTAAATAAAAATTTATAAACTCACGTCACAAATTTGTATTAATTTCTTAATATACAAGAAGGTGGGAAATAAGCAGATATCTAATAAAGTGTATTAAAGTCCTTTACGTTGTAGAAAATTAACTAATAATTAGAAAAACACGAAAACCTTTCGTAAATATTCTTCTAAGACTACAAATCAAATCACTTATTGAAACAACTACTTCATTGGCTAATACCTCGACAGATTAATACAAAAGTAATTTGCGTGTTACAAATAGTAATAGTATCAAAGCAACACAAGGTTGAACGTATGTATTTCTGTCAAATAAACTGAAAAAATCAAATGTACGTTAAACAATTTATGAGTGAATATGGTATAACAAATTTATAAAGAAATGAATTCATGTTTATTTAATTATTAAATTTCATTATTTTTTCATGTACGAACGAGAATAATCTAAATTTGTACCTATATTTAATAATGGGACACAATCTTAAAATCCTAAATTACCTGTATTTTTTATGTTACTCCTGCATACGGATATTACTCTTATAAATATCTTTGATAGTAAATACACCTTGCGCACCACTATAATAAGCCTCTATGACAGCAAGTTGTTGTTATACTCGTTAGATTGTTTCTTTTAAATTTGTTTTACTTTAAATTTAATTGTACAATTAGGATAATCAAAAACGATATAAACTAATGTCTTGTATCAATATGTCATTAAATTTTGGGGGTGTACTTACCAGAGCTATAAGGGATCCAAAATTAAGCAAGATTTGCCATCATACCGGTAGTAATCTTAATAAAAGAAATTATTTGATTAGAGTTAATAAACACAGAGGGTTGCAAGATAGAACAATGTGTTTTAATAGGTGATTAATATTTTGAGATTGAGTAGAGGTGTCAGTGAATATTATCCTTGTAATTCGAATTATTTGATATTATTCAATTGTAAAAGAAAGAAAGTCGTGGCTTTAAATAAGCCTAACGCATCCCTGGTGAAAACAGCGAGTAATAAAAAACAACTAGTTGCGTTAAATACATACGCATTGCTGAGTGTAAACGGAAAAGCTTAGAATCACTAAATAGCGAACTGATGAACAGGGGCTTAAATCCCGACTGGTCGAGTTGATTTTATTATTATTAATATAAGATTACCAAAATTATATATACGAATTCAATTTATTCAAAACAAATAACTATTAATAAAAATGTCAAAATCCTGCAACACGAGGTGATGATGCCATCGTCAAGGGAAGTAGAAAGGAAATGGTATGCCGAAGAGCAATGTAACCCTTTTGTAAAAAAAAAAAACAAGAAAATATTACGTTCGCCCACGACAAAAGAGCACATTCATCGTTATGATGAAAAACCTTACAACGGAGATGAACAGTATTAAAACTGAAATGCATAACATATACGAAGTACAGAAAGAAACTATTTACTGCCTTATATATGAGCTTAACGAAGAGAACGAAACATCGAAATTAACTATTAAGAAACACAAGAAGGAAATAGAAATCATTTAAAAAACACACAAAGGATTACTATTAGAGTAAACAAATTAGAATAGGAGAAGATAATAAAAAATATAGTCGTCACTGGAGTAACAGTTGAAACTAGTAATGATAATGCAATTATAAATATTATACAATGAAATAATTTATAGAAAAACAAACTTGGACCAAATATATTCATTTATTTATTTACTTATATATTTGGACTTCTTTCTTTAAAAAAAGAACAAAGATCATTAAAACATATTACAAATAAAGGGATATTTATCAACGATGATTTAACAACAGAGGAGCGAAATATAACCAGAGAAATAAGAAAAGTAGCAAAAGAAGAAATAGAGAAAGGAAAACTAGTCAAGATTGGATATAATGTAGTAAGGAATTATTCAAACTAATAAAAATACACGAACCAAAAAATACGGATTTTTGTCGTTTAAAAAGAAAGGATATTAGATGGGAGTTTCGGGCCAGGGAGTGGTGAATATAAGCTGGAATTGGCCATTTTAGCCAGCTACGAAGTATTTTAATATTACATATATATATGAATATGAGAGATGTACACGAACATCAATATATTGGGGTTAGTGGAAACATGAATGATGAAGGAAGAGTGGGAAAATGTAAGAGATTAACTTCCAGGGGGCTTTGGTGGTCGGTGCAGGGGCAACGTGGCAACGGGGAGTTGGAATTTATAGAAGAGGTAGACGGTATAGCGCGGGTTAAGTGTCAAAAATAGGGGTATCAATTGGAACTAGAGGTGGTATACATTAATAAGAACTGGGCCGAAGTGCGGAATGTGCTAGATGAGAAATGTAACCAAGGAAAGATGTGTGGTCTGGATAGATTTTAATGCGAGAATAGGGGGACGGGGGAGGAGTGAATGATAAGGGTGAACTAATAAGTAAGTAAGAACGTCTCAGGATAAATTGATAAACAAGAAGAGTAGGAGGATGGGGGAGTAGTTAATAGAAGAGAGATGGGAGATGTTAAACGGGTATACTGAAGGTGATTGGGAAGAGAAAAAGTGTATACGCTGTTTTCCTGAATTTGAAAGCAGCGTATGATTGTGTTCCGAGGAAAACACTAGTGGAGTGTTTGAGAAGGAGAGGAATGGGCTCAGTAATGGTGGAATGGTGTAGAAGGATATATGAGAACACGTGGGTGAGTGCGAAAGTGGGAGTGAATATGTCCGTAAGTTATATAATTAGAACGGGGATGCGACAGGGCTGTCCGTTAAGCCCTTTGTTGTTTAACATACATACTAGTGAATTGAAACAGCTTTTGAGAAGAAAACAAGAGTTCGAGGCAGTTATCGAAAAAAAAAGTATGGATGTTGGCGTAAGCGGATAATATGCTGCTTTGACGAAAACTGAAGAGAGATAAAAGAGGTTATGAAAAGAGTAGAAATGTATATGGACAAAAGATGACTGCAAGTGAATACATGGAAAACAAAGTGGATGCGATTTAGAAATCGTGGAAGGGAAGGAAGCGTAGTTAACTTGAAATGGAAAGGGGAGTTGATTGAAAGAGTGAAGCAATTTAAATACCTGGGCTTCATATTTAAATGTACAGGTGGATACGGTGAGCATGCTAAGCATGGGACATGGTGAATAAAAGTGAGGAAAATGGTTCTCAGGCAAATTTGGCTGCGGGATGCGTGTATGAAGCCTATTTTTCTGAATGAGATATAAATATGAGGACTAACGAAGTATTAATGCATTTAGAGAGAGCAATCGTTGTTCCTGAAGCAGATTCTGGACACCTGGGTACATTCTGCTTCAGGAAACAAAAATAATGAGTGTGTGTGCATAACGAAGCAATGGAGAGAGGGGTAAAGTATTAGATTAAGTTGGGTGGATTGGATAATGAAAGATTGGTTAAAGAGGTATGGAGAACATGTATGGGAATAAAGTGGAATGAGTGGAGGATATAATGCAGAAAGATGTATGAAAGGGCAGCGGTGTCCAAAAATATTGTAAATGAATAGTTGGAGAATAGAGTAAATTTACAGGCATCGATGAAAGAGAAAAGGAAGGAGGTTGAAAGGAGAGGGAAGGATGTATCGGGAGGAGCTCATACAATCCAGGGTATGAAAGGTGGCAGGTGTATGGGAGGGTGCCAGGGTTCTTGACTAATAGTGCCCTCTCAAATGAAGACAAGATTACCCTGGCGCGGTTCGGAAGAGAGAGCAAGGAAGGTTTGGATGGGGGAAAGTTATGGTAGAAGTGCACTGTGAACGAATGGGATAGATACATGAAGTCATTTGGGAGAAGAGTGTAAAGGAGTGGGTAAGGTGTGATTGTGTAGAGGATGGAGCTGGTATAATAAAAGTTTTGGCTGGACTAGGGTAGGAGTGGGAGATAAAGAGAAATTCATATTAGAGTGTTTTTATATAGAAGGTTGTTTTTGTATGTTAAAGTTGTTATGTCAATAAAGCTGTTTTTATTTTATTTTAAAAATGATGACATTCTGGCAGCTACAGAAATTTTGGTACAAAATATTTTCGGAATAGTGATTTGACTTCGTCAACTGTAAAGAGAATAATTGAAAATGTAGGTAGGCTAATTACAATTTAGTCTTCGTCAAGCTCGGTGTCTCCATTAAAAAAAATGCACATCGAAGTGATTTTGTTGAATGGATTATTGAAAATTAACAAAAAGATGCCGATTTTTGAAGAAAATAATGTTCAGCAATGTTACACATTTTCCTCTTGTTTGCTTTGTTAATTATTAAAATTACCACATTGGAAGTTTTGAAATTTAAATGGGACTTGTCGTTACTATTTGGTGCAGATATTGGTAAGGAGATTTCAGGAGATCGTACGTTTTCAGAAATGAAGCTGAAGCTAAGCAATGCATACCATTTACTGGTATTCTAAATCGCAATATCATCATACAGTCTGCTTAAATTGGATGACATAAATGGGTATGGGTATATATATAGTCTGAATAAATCGTAAAAATTGTGAAACCAACCAAGTGCCTTTCTATAAACAACCCTTAATATTAAAATGTTTCACCACATGATAAACCAAATTCAACAAATATTAATTGTCAAGCATAATTTAAATGTGAATTTAAAGTGTTGTTAACTTTAATAAGTAATTATAATATTATGTCGTTTACATTTAAATTATGTTTGACAATTAAAAACCAGATACCCCCTAAGAGGTTATTAGTCAAATAAAGCAGAGATGTTTGTAATATTCAATCAAATAGAGAAATAAACTATCTAGGAGTCATTATTGATGAACATTTGAGATAGGATATACATAATCTATATGTTGTACGGAAATTGAGGTACACGTTATGCCAAATAAAATCACTTTCTGAATAGTTCGACCGTAACCTTCTGAAAATAATATATTACTCATTAGTAGAGAGTCACATACATTATGGTCTAACATGTTGGGGATCAGCAAGGGATGTTCACCTGTATCCGCTAGAGGTTATCCAAAAGAAAATTTTAAAAGGACTGGACTATTCATCTGCCAAACTTTTTGAAGAAAGTAGAGTAATTACTGCCCGCCAACTTTATTTCTATAAGTTAGGTGAAAAGCATTCAAAGAGAAAGGAGGTGTAACTAAGCATACCCATCAATATAATACTAGAAGAAAAGATGACTGGGTGGTACCTAAAATGAAATTGGCAGTTACCCAAAGATCACTCGAGTATATCTTACCAAAAGTTTTTAATGCAATCAGGTATATTAAAAGTGTGAAAACAGAGCAAAAATTTAAAAGTGAACTTAAACTATATATATTATACGACGCAAATTGTGATATCTTTGAGGGACTATTATAAATTTATAAACATTATAAATTATCGACCGATTACTGTTAATTTAACTCTATTTGTGATACTATGGTCCTCGTACTATTTGTATAATATTAATCCTGTTCATAAGTATTGTATATTATAATTGATATTGTATTCTAATATTTTCTTTAAAATTCTTAATTATACTTTAAATGCGCCATTTTAAATTGAATGTCCACGCACAAGATTATATCTTTTGTGGATCCTTGTTATTGATGTAGAAATTGTGTTTCTTTTCACGAATAAACATTATTATTATTATTATTATTATGTAATATGAACTACGCCTTTTCGGCGAATGTCATTTTGCATCAATTTTATTGTTGTCGTAAAAATATAGGGAAACGTCAATCCGTTCATATCATCCTTGAAAATCATTCATCAGTGAACTAATTCAAACGTAACTTTATTTTATTGAGTTTCGATATAATCATTTCCGTTCTAGTTGTCTTTTAGCGCGCAATTTCAGTCGCCATTGTTAAACGCCAATTGGTTATTCCCACGGATTCAAACGGCATGTACATGCGTATATTTAAAATACTTGTGTCTGTGCATTCTGTGCAAAAACATATCGGCATTCGTAATTAATAGAAATGCGCAACAAATTACTTTGAATATAATTGTAAACAAAACTGAAATTAGCTCTACATCATTTGCTTATATTGTAAATACATTATTCATAAACCGTTTTATTGTGCAATTTCATTCCTAAAATTAAAGATAAATCTAAGCAACACTTATATAGATCAATCCAGAATAAAGTAATTCTATCTAGTCTTAGTAAAAGTTTCGTATTTTAAACGTTGTAGTTATCTAATTTTATAAAGTATTAAATAAGTTTTGTATATTAAATAACAAGCATCACTTTATTTGTTAATTTAATAGTTATTTAAGGTACAAGTGTAAAAAGTGATGCTTTATTGCACGAACTGGCGTTTAAAAACACGAGCGAGGAACGAGTAAGTTTTTAAAAGAGAAATTGTCAAAAATTAATTAATTAATACAGATAACTAAATGTGTATGCGGTTATATTAATTTGTTTATATTAAAATATTGATAGTAGTCATTTATTACATAAGGCTCCATCTCTATCAACAGTAGCTTTAATTTTCGTTTATATTCAATGATGTTATTTATTTGCTTATAAGAATTTGGCAAAGTATTGTATAGTTTTATGATTGAATACAATGGTGATTTCTCATATTTAATTAAGTTGTGAATAGGAAAATTATATATATATATATATAATTACAATTTCTTCTGGAATATTCCGTTTGATTTTTGAATCGCAAAAAAAGATTTTTATGTTGGTATAGAAATATTAAGGAATCATATATATAAAATCCTATTATTGTTAGTAAGTTATTTTCCACATGAATCAGTGTATTTCATGTTAAACATTATACGTACTGCTATTTTCTGAGCTTTAAATATTTTTTGAATATCTACTGAAACCCCCCAGCATATGATACCATACCGAGCTAAAGAACAAAAATTGGAACAATAAACAATTTTTAATGTTGCATTTTTAACATACGGTTTTAGAGTGCGCAATTCGAATAAAATACTACTCTATTTTCCTCTTAGATTGTGTATATGTTGTGTCCAGTCCAGATGTTCATCCAAGTAGAGACCCAAACATTTTACATTTGTTACATATTCTACTTCACTCATACTTAGTTTGATTTTTCTGTCGTGAGTACTGTTTGACTGTTTTGTTGAAAATAACACACAGTTAGTTTTATTTTAATTTAAAAGTAATTTGTTCCGATTCAGCTAGTTGTTGGTTTCTTCAAAAATTAAGTCACTTTCCATAAGTAGTTGATTATAAGACTTATTTGAGATTGTAACCGTAGTATCATCAACATAACTGGTTATTGTGCCTTTACTTTTACAATCAAATATATCATTAACATAGATAGTACATAACACTGGACCCAAGATACTTCCTTGAGGTATTTCCACGTCTACATCTTGGAAATCTGATTCCGATTGAATGTTATTTACACTTAAAACCGCCCTGGACAAAATAATTTATTCAATAATTAGCAGCATGGCTATTTAACAAATAAATCTACAACTACGGCAATTGTGGAAATGGTTGATTACATGTCGAAAGCTTTGGATAGACGAGAGATTCCCCTAGGAATCAACTATTTCCACAATTGCCGTAGTTGTAGATTTATTTGTTAAATAGCCATGCTGCGAATTATTAAATAAATTATTTTTGATAAAAAAATAAAAACTCTGTTTTTAATAACGGTTTCAAAAATTTTTGAAAAATGCGTAAGGATTGATATAGGCCTATAGTTTTGGCAATTTGACTTTTATAAACTGGTTGTATTCGGGATTGCTTAAGTTTATGGGGAAAATTCCCGTTTCAATAACCCGATTTATAATATGACATAAAGAATCAACTATGTCAGCTATACAATATTTAATGACCTTTATTGCTACATTATCAATGCCTACTGCTATAGTTTCTTTAAGAGAAGAAACTATCCTATAGATTTCAATTTTATTAGTTGGTTCCATGAATAGTGAATTATTTTGAGCATTTATTTTATCTTCATATTTAATGTCTGGAATTTTTGTTAAAATAGTTTTTGGAACATCTATGAAATGGGAATTAAATTTATTTGCCATATCAGTTTCATTTATATTTGTATTGACGATCGGTTTGTGTTTAGTATATTTTAATTGTCTTATAATATCCCAGGTAGTTTTTATGATATTTTGACTGCTTTCAAACTTTTGTTGTAGCATTTTTTTCTTATCGTTTTTTAGGCAATTATTATACTCCTTTTTAAGCTCTTTATATTGTTTATTAAAAACGTTACTGTAATTTCTAATAATATTCAATGCGTCCAATTGATTGACTATTAATATTATTACTCAGAAAATCTATATTACCCGCGATTATAAAATAAGCATTACCGTTATTAAAAATGCGCAATAAATAGTCCATGCTTCCAAAGGGTGGTCGGTCAATGGCAACAATTACGATTCGTCTCCCTTTGATATTGATATACACTCATGTACATTCGAAAACATACATCTCAGTAATGTTTGTGATGTCATCTCGTGGTGTGAGCTCCAAGTCCTCTCTACCATAGATAGATACTCCTCCAAATTGCCATGGTCTACAAAATGAAGATATTAAATTGTAATCTTTTATTACATAATGTTTTAGTTCCTCTTCTGTTCTCCAGTGTTCCGTTATGTTATAAACATACAGTCTGAATGTCTTGAGATTAAACTATTTAATAGATCTATTGATGTAGTTATTGATTGCACATTTTGATTTATAATTGACAGAAAAGAGCTAGATGTACTTTCCTTATTAGTTTGTTTTTCTATGGGATGATTTTGCTTCTCATTAGTTTGGGAAAAAATCGATTTATTAAGACACCCTTTGGCCATGTGTTTGGGTTTCTAAGTTGTTCTAACATAACTATGGGAAATGTTAGTTTGTATAAGTTATATTGATCCGGATGCTTAGATTGAAGTTTTTCACATGTTATATTTGTAATATTCTTGTTTGTATGTACTCTATAATTTCCTTTTCCCCCCCTTTGATGCTTGTATTTTCTGCTGTTCCTTCTTGTATGCGTCCGCTTCTTATGTGTAACTTGTTTCCAAGTTGACTCATTGTTTTCTTTTATCTTCTTTCCAACATGTTGGTTCTCCTCAATTTTATTTTTTACGTTCATCTTTTCAGTGGTTGTTTCGTTATTATGTTATTCTGCGAGCAATATTATATCTTCGTTAATTGTGTTGCCTAGGATGGCATCTTGTTTTAATAGAGGATTTTCAGATTTCTGCAGAAAATTTTGATTAATATTAGGTGCTTTTTTTGCTATCTTCCCTGATTTGGCGCTCTAATTTGTTCGTTTATGGTACTTTTCCATTAGTTTGTTCTCCAAATTCATAATTTTCTCGTTCAAAAGATTAATATTTATTTTCAAAAAATCATTCTTATCCTCCATTTCACGTACTAGTTTTGTTAATAACTCATTTTCTCTTTTTAGTGTTGTAACTTGAACTGATACTTTAACCTCACCTTCAGTATCCGTGAGATCCTCACATTTATTTTTATGTCGTTCGTAGCACGCTATATGAAAGTCAAAACTGTACTTTTCATAATGTGTACTTTTTTGGCACTGAGACCACAGCGCTTGCACAATACAGGCTCTGGTATTGCAATTTTCTAAAGGGCGACTTTGTCCGTCTTCCATGGTATTGTTGACTTTATAAGTCAATTTGCAATTTGTTTTTTTTATTCTATCAACTCTTTATGTTTCACTTCTATTTTTCTCATACCTTTGACTTTCTTAAGTACATCATTTCTTGACGAGTCAAAAATACAAAAACATTACATTATGCTGATTGAGAGTTCAGGTATTCCATACGGCCAAACTGACACAAGTTTCTTCAAATGACACTCCCAGGCCTATTGTGTTGTATGGTACATAAAAGCTACCGGATATTCATCTCACTAATAAATACAGAAAAAATCTTCTTGCCGATCAATACAAAATATATATACAGTGCAATTTAAAAAAAAAATAGTTGATCGTCATTTGTCAAAAACAGGATACAAGAAAAAATACGTTCATAAAGTCCTTTAAAAATGATTTAATTTGATGTTTTATTTATTAAAATTGGATCAAAAATAAGCAAGATACAGCACCCAAGGTTTTTCGTTAGTCACCATGTATATATTAGTTGAACTGAGGCGAAAACATAAATCACCCTATAACAAGTGGGACACCATAGTTCGCGATTGAAATAATGCAAAATTCAAAGCCTACGAAAAACAAACATGGCTAAACATGGCACGCTATCCTGCGTAAATACTAGCGAAGTTCAAAACCTATTAGGATCCCGTATTTAGACCAAAAAAAAAGATGAAAATTAAATTCTTGGAAATAAAAAGCAAAAGAAAATCAAACATAGTTTATAGACAACAAAAGACCATATAAAACACTTTTTTCAAATTAAATCAAAATTTTCAATCTATGAGCAATTATATAAACGAGATAGTTGACGCTTTGATTAACTTAAACCAGCATCGTGCGGTCCATGGAAGCGGTGGAAGCAGTGCTTCTTTTGTAAAATTAATATAAAATGATTTTTCATAAAGTAAATCAGAGCAATATTATTATTGAGTATAGTTGAGGAAAAACCTCTCCATGGTGAAACATAAATTACTGCGAGCGTGTTGAAGCTGCAGGGCCAGGCGCCTCTGGAGTCTAGACGCTGCGTTCTCGCATGCTTCTTTATGACGGAATCGGAACGGCTCGAATCTCGTGCCGGCGATCTATGAGTTAGTTATATTTTTAAACCGCAAGTTCAGACTCGTCTGGAAGCGGCCATCGCGACCGCTTCTTTACCGTTAGTATTAAAATGACGGCGGAATCGTTAAGATCACTGCGGCTCGTAGAGTTTGAAAACACGTGTTCAGTTGCGGTGGGTGAATGTGAATGTGTAGTTTTTGTTTTATTGAAGGTCGGCCGGTTCCAATTTTAAATTTGACTAAGAAAGTGAAAAACTTTACTAGACATTTTAATGAAAATATCTATGAACAGAACAAGTGGTTAACCGGGTGAAAGAACATTGGAAAACTGTTCTGTTGGCCTTGTATTGACACATCTGGATTTGTGTACATCATTATAAATAGGTAAGAACATTTAACTCACTTGATTGCTTCCCTACTTTAACCCGTTGACGCCGGCGTGACCCACGCTTATCCGCTCTATCAGGCGGGGTGACCCACCGGTGGGGCAGACTGACGGTTGATGATATTTAATTTTTCCTACGCCACTCGTTTGTCGACCTGTTTTAACTGTTTATATATGGAGCAAGCGAATGTTATGATTCATTTATAGATCTTTATTTGCCATTTAGAATTTCAATAACAGTATTTTCATACATAATAAGAATAATCTGCCGTTTCATATGAATTAAAAATTATTAGAGAAAAAAAATTCAAACAATACTATTTAGTTATTTATTCTTATGTAAATTTTTTAAAACAATTTATACACAATGCTGGCTTCTTAACGCATTTTGGACAAAATGTTAACACTTTTTTAGCTTTTTTAGCTACTGCGCTTCCTTCTACTTGTGATATATTTTTGTAGCATTCTATGCAACGTTTCCTTTTTTTTTCACCTGGTGCCAGGCAGTGTTTCAATAAAATGCTGCTTTGATTCCCGAGTATCCGGAACATTTATATCTAATAACTTCTGAATAAGCAATTCTCTAAATTTTAATAAATTCAATTTTTGGAAACCAAACTTTTGATGAATGCACCAAGCGTTAACAACAGATGTGCCACAAATTAACTCAACGATAATTTTCTTGTACCATTTGATGGTTTTCCTCAAGGAATTGTAATACGATGTCAGCTGGTCGGATAAATCGACTCCTTTTATGCAATATTTTAATCGAAAACTGCATCCGGTTTTCGTTTGCCATTTGGACCGTCCACAATTCCACATGTGTGGCTTTTGCTTGTTGTTAGCATACATGCTGTCCTCTTATCTGTCCATTTAACAAATTTTACTCCATCTCGATTTTTGGTATAGAAGGAACCGCCACGTTTCTGTTTGGTCTTTGCTTCTAATGGTAAGAACCTTCTGTTTATTTTTATGGTCGCGCAAATGTATGTGGACATTTTTAAAAGTTCTTCATCCAATGGCACACTGGTATAGAAGCTGTTAGTATTCAAAATTCGTTGCTCGTTCAAAATTCCATCCATCAATCTCATTACGACATCATGCGAGTGTGCTATTTTTATATCCTGACCGTTTCTTCCAGCATAGACTTCGATATTGAAGGTATAACCTCCAGGTGAACCAAATTTGTACAGTTTGATGCCGTACTTGTGACATTTGCCTGGAATATATTGTCTAAAGCAAAAACGTCCTCGCCGTGGAGTCATACTCTCGTCTATAACAAATTCTTTTCCAGGCTTGACAGTTTTAAAATTATGAACGATTTCTTCCATAAGCGCAGAGAATTTAGATTCACGATTTGTGGCAATATAAGCCATGATATCCCTAAAATGCAGATATTTCAAAATGTCTAAGAAACGATCACGGTGTATATGCTTTTTTATGCATAGATTGGCAAACATTTGGTTATTCGATCAATAAAGTCGAATTTCTGTCAATTGCACTAGACCCATAGTATGTAAAATTCCAAAAAAAAATATGTATTTCATCCAATGTTACAGGTCTCCAGATTGTTTGATGTTTTCTAGTGCCGGTTTCCTCTGGATAATTCACCTGGCATTGCCTTACGTATTTATTTGCTTCAGTAACAATTTGTTGCAAAACACTATCCGTAATAAACAATTGGTATAATGCACTGGGATCATCACAATCAACATAATTTACTAATAACTCTTCACCACACGGTGTTTTACTTTCTTGCCTTTCTTCGTTTATTAGGAGCCACTTGCTATTTATATTGTTGTCAAATTTGTCGATGCTATCTTCATCTGTCTCAAATTCTTCTAAAGAAATGGAAATCACTAATGGTCGCAATGTCTTTCGTATACCCGTAAATAATGATTCGTCCGAAGAACTTCCTTCATCTGACGAAAACATCTTAGGTCTATGAATAAGTGAAATTGATTTTTTGTTTGTGAGAATCATTTATTATAGACAATACTTACCTAATATTCAAAATAAGACAATAAAAAATATTGAAAATGAAATTTGCTGGTTCTCCCCATCGGGCGTCGTTTAGACTTTTTCCAATCTCATATACTATACAAATATGACAGGTGGAATATCCTCAGAGGATATTAATAAACCTAGAATACCTAAATAACCTAGCGGATACAGTAAGTGTTCAAATTAAATTCAAATTCAATGTAGTTGATGAGAAGTTGAATTCACTATAGGCAGTTTCTCTTTGATATCATCTGCAAGAAGTGAGAAATTTAAACATAAGTGAGTGGACAGTTAAGAGGCGATTTCATGCTGCTCGATTATCTTCTCGAAATAGAGCTACTGGATTGCCACTTTTCCGTGAACACCGGTTTGCGAGGTTGAATTTTGCACGAGAACACTTGGCTTGAATAATAGCGGATTGGAGTCGTGTATTGTTTTCCGATGAAACGAGATTCGGTCTTACGGGCTCAGATAGGCGTGTAGAGGGCACCCTACACGGTCAATACTGACAGTAAAAATACTGACAGTATTTGCTTCATTATCCATCAGTATGTTTCAACCTTACATGGTCATTCCAAATCGTCATTATTTTCGTCAGTATTGTCCTAGCAGTCAGCATGAGCACTATGGATTCTTGCCAAAATATGAAATATGTAATTCAATATCAACATTAAATAAATGTATACAAACTAAAATTATTATTTCCACTATATTTTTAGTAATATTGTATTGTAATTCATAATAAGGAAGAAACAGAAATAGATAAAATATAATTTTGATTATATATATATATTTTTTTTAATATTTATTAAGGCGACCATTTAAACATTCCGGTACATATAATAAAATTAGTATTTTTAATCTAATATAAATGGATAGTAGTAGTAGTAGTAGTGTTAGGCTATCGACCACGTGGTCCTTCCGCCATGTGTCATTTGTGTATTTGTGTGTGTGTAAATGAGCTTGTTACTTTAAAGGATCGCCCCCGTCACTCTAAAGCACCATTAATTGTATCCCAATGGTGAATGGTACCGTATAAATGGATATTATTGTTTAAGAGTAGCATTTCTCATGCAATAATTCCCCGTGCGTATCATTTTTGGGGCGTGGCCTATAACTGACGCTGCGATATCAAAATATGCGGATATTCTTCAATATTGTCATCACTCCATCAGTATTAACCCTACACGATCAATAATATTATTGGCCGTGTAGGGTACCCTTAAGAGTGGCGACGACAAGGCGAATATGCAAGGTTGCATTGCCGAGCGACTTCCATTTGGTGGAGCATCAGTTATGGCATGAAGATTCGTATCTTTTGACACTCGCACGGAGTTAGTCCTTATCGAGAATAGGATGTTGACTGCGCATAGGTACCGCATGGTTATTCTTAGAGACGTCGTAACATTTATGCATGATAACGCACGAACCTACACTGCTCCGATAGTTATTGACGAGTTTCAAATCACGCGAATTGTTTGGCCTGCGCTTATCTCAGTGAAAATGTTTCTGATAAAGTGTATACGTTTCGACAATACCTATACAAGGAATGAGTGAAAAAAGTTGGATAAACTTGCTGCCGTTAGAGACATATTTGAAACATTGAATGAGTAGTTTAAAAAACATTATAGTGTGACTCTAGATGCAATATTGTTAGGACTTCGTGGAAGATGTGGCTTTCGTATCTAAATTTGAAATAAACAGACAGTGTTTTCTACAGTGGATGAAAAAAACATTTTACACGTCGCATTTGCAACCTGAAGGTCCCTTTCAGATAGACAATTCTGTAACAGCTGTCATTCTAAGAATGACGAACCACATCTCAGGAACTGGCAGGAATGTTACCGTGGATTGATGGTTTACTAGCGTAGAAGCTATAAAAATAAAAATTTAAAATGCTAAAGATAGACCTGTCTTTATTTTTTTGCATTCCATACTGATGTCACACTTACTTCGTATGTTCCAAGAAAGTCAAAGAATGTATTACTTGTATCGCCAATGCACTACGATGACAAAATAGACGAAAATACTGGTGAAACACAAGAAGATGGCCATTGGTAGTTTTTTGGCATGCTCAACTTAGGAGCAATCAACGCATTCATAATAAATAAAACGAACAATCCAGATGGAGAATTTTCAAAAAGCGAACGACTATTTTTGGAAAATTTGGGCAAAGACTTAGTGAAAACATGAAACTACGAGCGAGTATGCCAAATCTACCAAGGAATGTAAGACGTCCGCCGCTAAATTCTCTGGTGTCTCAGTCACACAAGAGCCCCGACCGATCACTTTAACTGCTAGAATGAGGTGCAAATTCTGCAAGGATCGAAAATTAAGATATTCGTGCAAGTTTTATGTTTCCTGCATTTGTTTGGAACAAACAAAACCACGCTGCGCCGACTGTGCGGCAAAAATTTGATTAACGAGATTTTTCATTCAATATTTTGTGTGTCAAATTTAAGTACACTCATTTTATATTTTCTTTTACACTTATTCAGCCATACATATACTTTACAAATTCTTCAATGTTATTGTTATTGTTTTTTCCGTTTTTTCAATTTATAATTTGTTTTAAAAACTTTCCTTATAAGTAACTTTTTTTAATAAATGAGAACTCTCAAGTTAATATTTTTCACAACTATTTTTACTGAAACTGGTCATATTAATATGGTATTGGGAGAAAAAAATAAAACATAGTTTGGGTCTGAGAGACCCAACCCATCGAATGGTGTGATTCTTAATCCACAACAGGAGGATTAATATTTTTCCAAAAACTTTTGGAGAAACTACTGGGTTATGTTCTATTGAGAATTGCCTATCAGACATTGCATTAATGGTGCAGTTTCTACGTTTTGGGTTATTTCGAAAAATTAGACGAATATTGCTTTGAAAGGCTTTGTATGCGAACAAGAACAACTTATGCTGGATTTGGCTCATATAGAAAGATCCATACACTCGACCACTTTCATACTTTCAAGCTTATATACATGTATTCATGATCAGCTACCAGCTACTCTTGTTATAATATCATAGAAGCATCGTAATCGCATTTCTTAAGCATCTTTCGAGTAGTCGACAATCCATTTCCAAAATATAAAAACTAGTATTGTTGAGTGTAATTTGTGTGTTTGCATTGTGCTCGAAAAATGGTTTGTAACCCTTACATTCACAAGCAATATAAAAGTTATAGTCAATCGAGAATACATTTTTTTGGTAACTATAACTTTCTTAATATTTATTTCCTAAATATTATTTTTTCAATTTTAAAGACTTTCTAAAACGTTTAACATATACATATATTTAGACTATTTTTAATAAATATGCGAAATTAATTAACAAGTATATTGTTTTTTTTCAAATATACATTTTGTTTATCAACCTTTTATATACGATATTCCGTCATTTTATATATAAAATATATAATCCTTTTAACATATTTAATTAGAACTTTGATTTCTTAAGGCTATATCTCTGGTGCCACTTAACGGAATAGTATACTTATTAAACCAGCCAGCCCTTATCTGGCTTTTATTTATCTTCCTTTCTCAGCACTTGGAACTTCTATATAACACTCTAATACCTATCTGAAATTGTAACCGATGTAATTAATAAATTAATAAATTTAATTTTAAAAGTTCTAGATTGGCATATTTACAGTGAAAATAAAAAGTATATGATGTTGTACCTATTAGAGCATTTATTTAGTTTATCGAAAAGTTTGGTTTTTGCAAACAAGTTCAGGTTATATATTTTACCCGGATAATTAGTTTCGGACGAATATACGAATTTACTATATAATACTAGTTGAATATAATCTCTTCAAAAAAACAAACTAGTATTGGATGCCGTCTATCTTAACTATTTTACAGAATTGTCATTTGTTTACATTTCTAGATAAGAGAACACTGCTAACTTTAGTGATAGCGACGGGCTGAATGAATCTGAGGAATAATACATCTACATTGGTGGAGGCTATTGAACGCAGACTGCCTACTGATAGTCGCTATAAAATAGTATAATGGTCATGTAACATATCAATTGTTATAACCTTAGTAATGTTGTGTTTTTACTACATTGGTTATAAAATATCAAACATGAATATTTCATCTATATTATTAACAAAAATATTCAAGTTTGCATGTCAAATTTAGCACTAATTTATTATTATTCAATTTTCTTTCATAAATAAATGTCACGTAGTAAAAATAATGCCACACAAACAATATATTTAAAAAATCAAAATTTAAGGCTTCCGAATAATCACGGTGTTTATCGATAGTTATATCGTATTCATATGATGATCATAGCCTATCCGTTCTTCTCCACTGTTATTGTTTTTTTTTTGCTTAATCAAGTAAATCGCTTATCTCAAAAATTCTTTGATACACGTGAACTTGTATTTGTGTCTCACACCTAGTTTATTTTTTCAGATGAAGAGATAATTACATTTTTATTTAGACAAACATGAGTACATTTAGAACAAATACTAATTGATTTAAAATACGGATTATTCCGTCACTTTGGGTGATCATCGGTCTTGTTCGAAATTGTTGAATTGAGGTAGCTGTCGTGTAGAAATATATTGTGTTAAATTGACTAATTTTTCTGACTTACGAAAAATAAATTTTTACTTTCCCTATATAGTATATATAGGGGGAGTATTGTTTTCGTGATTTTTTTTTCAAAAATTTTTTTTGCGGAAATATCCGTTTTGGGCCCCCCTGAATCCATTGCACTAATTTCTGGAAAAAATTTTTGTGTGTCTGTGTGTCTGTGTGTCTGTGTGTCTGTGTGTCTGTCGGTGGGCGCTGTATCTCAAAAACGAATGATCCAATTGAGATGAAACTTCAAACTTGAGGTTTTATCGTTAAAAACTGGAACTGAAAAGCTTTTGGTAAACATTCATAGACCGGAAGTGGATGATTACTCGAGGCATTCTTTTGTTTTTTCGTTTTATTTTTCTAAATATGAAAAATTTTGAAAAATGCTTCAAACAAAAGTTAAAGGTAATAAAAAACTGAACAAGTTTTACTCGAACATATTTTTCATAAAATTCTTAACTTTTGAGAGAAAAAATAAAAATTGAAAATTTTGACATTTTTTGCCAATTGCTAATAAACTATTGGAGTTAGATGAAACTTGTATTAGAAATAATTGTAGAGAATTTAAAAGTGAACAAATTATAAAGATTAACCTTTTTGCGTAAACCTTATAGTTTTCGAGAAAAATATAGGGAAAGTACTATGATGGCCACATCACCATTTTAATATTTTGATTTTATGTGTATTTAATTAATGTTAAATGTTTTGTTTTACTACTGGTGGAATTGTACAACATTTACTTACTACTTACATTTAACCTTAATTATATAGTGGTAAATCCATGTACTTTGTCTTTTATATCTATGTCTCTGTCATCATTCTCTCTTTAATTCTTTAAATAGCTTCTTACGCAGATTAAGGTTTAATACGTTGAGCGTAAATCAGTGAAGTTTCTCTCGGGGCCCAAATCTCCCATATCGTGTGTAAGCAACGCGATTCACGCTGGGAATTCAACGTGTTAAATTTCCTTACCGCAATTAATTATAAAATAATTCTAGTATTTGTTGTATAGTTTATTTTATAAAACGTCTTATACGCAGATATATCCGATGATGGGTCGCCAGCGGAAACATAGCCGTCACCCATGCTTTTGTAGTGGTGTGTTAAAGTGTTTTTCTCGTTTGTTTGTAAAAGTATATTAAATAAATTATTACTTTATCTCAAATATTCGTCATAATTGTATTATAAATAATATTAAGGGGTTAGGCCAGTCTAGAGCCCTCAAAAAAGGCCTAACTTTGACAATTTATTCTGGGAGTAAGGAAAAAGGAATCGAATTTCTCTCTTTCGGGCTTTATTAAACATGTATTTGAGTGTATAAAAAAAATTATATTGACATTTTG
This sequence comes from Ontholestes murinus, assembly GCA_963969525.1. Taxonomy (NCBI): domain Eukaryota; kingdom Metazoa; phylum Arthropoda; class Insecta; order Coleoptera; family Staphylinidae; genus Ontholestes; species Ontholestes murinus. The sequence continues at coordinate 65,776,518 of OZ018394.1, read as the reverse complement.
ATACAAAATGGCGGCTACTGGGCCAATCTTCGGAATCACCTTTTTCAAGAGGGCCTCTACGGGCGACGGTGATTCTAGGAACTCGCGCTATCTGAACCAAAATAAAGAACAGGACCTTAATCTACATAAGACTTGCTAGTAAAGTACGTATGTTTTTAGCTTTACATCAATTTTTCGCAAAATGGCGGACTTGTAAAAAAAAGGTTCAATATTTTACCAAAAAATGAGCAGTAAATTGTTTATAAAAAAAAAGTTGCAATGATAACAAAAAAATCGTACGTAGTTTACTGGATAATGTTACTGTGAAGCTACTGTTAAAATTTCAAGTGGATACGTGCGATAGTCTCCGAGTACCATCGTCTCCCGATTTGAAAAATGCAGTTTCGAGAAAAACGTGTTTAAGTTTTACGTGCTGAAAATTTTGTTATACATTTAGTCTGCGATTTCTGCGCAGTACATTTTACCTTCCATGGACACGTGGACATACAGCTGTATTGATGAGCTAGCATTTCATAACAACCTTTTGGGGAACTATTAGGGCCACAGGGCCCCGTTGGTAGGTAGGTAATGCGCTCGTCGCCTGCTCCGAACGCTTCGGCACTACAGCGGATTGGACAGGGAATTTTGTTTTTTCACTATTCTACCGATTGAATAATGTTTTTAGGACCCTAAAGTGTACTTTAAGAAAAAAAAAATAATTTCGATTTTTTGAAAATCCTAGACTGGCCTAACCCCTTAAGTGTCACCCGTTTATATAGACCGGGCCCCAGCGGAAACATAGACGTCACTTGTTTATGGGTGACGCGGCGTTCAACGTGTTGATTTCTTGAGAAAATAGAGGAATGTACAAAGTTTCAATGCTGCAGTTCATAATACTATTTTTTATCCATCGGTTAGATCAGTAGTGTTAGGTTGTCATCGTTGCTTCTTAATTGTTGCCCTGCAGGGTGACTCAGTGTGTTATCCAACATTAACGCCTTCATTCGATGGTTTTGCGTTTCGAAGAAATATTTTAATTACAAATAAAAATGTAATATTATATGGCATTAGTTATTATGTATTACTACTTTATTCCCATAACTAAAGGTAAAAGATCTTAATGTTTCTAAATCAATGTAATGTTTTTGCTTGTTCTATTACTAAAGGTCTTATTTTATGTATACAATTAACTTTAGTACATGCTAGAAAGAATATTCGAAGCACATTTTTTATTTTTATTGAAGTAAGTATATTATTTATATGTGCTTCTGCCACTTTTATTTTGTTCATTGACTTTTCCCCCAATGGTTGCAGTGGTATGCTATCACTATACACTTATATACATATTTTTAAAACAATTTTTTATTGCACTTAACCCAATATTTAGATTTCTTCTCATTAATACGTTAACGCCGGCGGATACCACCGGTGGTACACGAGTTTTTACGCTTTTGGTACGCCACTGATTACTTCCATGATGACAATAAATAACTATTATCGCGCATCTAGAATTTCAGTCACCATAGCAACCATAACAACCATAGGCGTGCGAGCTAAATTTTGTCATTTTAAATGAATAATTGTAGGGTACAAAAACGCCGGCGTCAACGTGTTAATGTATTTCATTATTATTTATATTTTATTAATTTACTTTCCTGTATCCGTTTTTAATATACTCGTACTTTCGTTCAAACACTATAGCCCTTCGAAACCTGTTTGTATATTCCTTGTTATTTAACCACTTCCTATTCAAATTCCATAGCAAGGACTCCGAAGATATCTACATTTGTGACCTTTTTTTATTATAGAGAGAAACTCTTCCAACAAAGGTGTGTGGGGCTCCTCCTATTCCTACTGAATAGGCCCTACCCACTAAACCTCCTCTCTTTCCTCTGGAGATACCGGTGGTATAGCAGAGCATTCTTCGCCTGGAATCCCCCTGCCTAGGCTAGCCATAGTTAACCATGACGCCTCGATACATCCAGGTGTGCTATGAGACCCTTTTTCTCACAGATCACCCTCTTGGTGGCAGCGACCGCATCCCACTTCCATACCTCTGACAGAATGGCAGGCATAAGTGTTTCTACTATTAGTGACTGTACTCCTAGCTCACGCACCAAGTACTCCTCGCTGCTCCATCGCCCACATACGAGAAGTTTGTGTTCGGCGTCGTTGGTAGCATCTTTGCACCAGAGGCACTTCGCACAGTCGGCCTTTCCGATGTGATGGATATACTCCCGAAAGCAGCCATGCCCGGTGAAGATCTCTGTCAGGTGGTACGACAGTTCCCCATGTGCTATACTGATCCACGGCCCCACCTCCGGAATTAGCTTTCCGGTCCAGACTCCCGTAGGTGATGTGCTCTACCTATGTTGCCACTCTTCTACTGTTTTCGCCCCTTCTAGGAGCGGCAATCTGAAGACACCGTCGTAGGCGATATTCCACATGAATGATCCTAGGACTGATCCTTATGGCTCCACGCCGGTCGTCCTCACTTTCTGTTCCTTGCCCAGGTCCTCTATGTAAAAGAGCTCCTTTCCCCTCGTGTAGCTCTCCAATATCCTCATCAGGTGTCTCGCAATTTGTTTTCCCTCAGAGCCTTCAGGAGTACGGTCCGCTGTTGGCCCGGTCCATTATTTCCCTTACTTTGAGGGTTGTATCCGTGGTGGACCTACCACTTTTGAATCCGAACTGTCTCTTGGAGAACTATCCAGTCGCCTCTATGGCAGCACTGGCTCTATCCACCAGGAGTCATTCCAGCACCTTCCCGTTGATGTCCAGTAGGCATATAGGTGAGTTTTCTGGTTTACCCTTTTTAGGGAGAAGTACCAAGCTGGCACCCTTGTAGCGTCTGGGCAAGACTCCTCTATCAGGCATCTGATATATACAGCTTAATAAGCTCCACGACGCTGTCCTGGGTGACCAGCCTTTCGATTTGGAAGAGCCTCGGTTGCCGCTGCCACCTCCCTTTTGCTAAATAGCTGGCTCTCACACGGGCCTTCGACTAACTCCTCTCGCTGCTTCTCCCAAGGAATCGAAGTTGCTCGACGCAACTTTCACTTGGCTATTCGGTAAGCCTCAGTCAGTTCCTCGGTAGTCCTGCCGTCCCTTCTGCCTCTACTCAACATTCTTCTTGCCGCATTAACTGTCTTCCTCTGAGCTTCTTCGAGAAAGCGTCGGCAGACGCCTCCGCACTCTCTGGCATCCTATTGTTTATATAGTACTGTTACTTTCAACACAAGGAAGGAATTTTTTTTCTAACTATCGGAAAATAACATCTGTGCCAAGTCTCGAGACCCATGTTACATACGAATCAAAAATCTTACAATATTGCGTGTATAACTTGCTTTATTTGCGAATTTAACTTTATTGAAAATTCTTCTATAGACATTGGCAATAAGGTTTATTAAAATTGTTGACTTAAACATACTTACCTGTTTTCCTGAAAGCGTAGAAGTCAGTCCGGCTGAGGTAACAAGGATTGTTAAATCGTTGAAAAGCTCATAATTGGGTAATATCTATGACTTGTCAACAAATACAATGAAACACATAATTGATATGTTATCTTCATGTTTTAAAAATGGGGTCTCATATTAATCAGTGCTACCAATAGTGTCTAATTATTTAAATAAAATGTATTTAATCAAATTATAAGTTTTGTAAGGGGAACATTTCATTGTGATCCGTTTAGCTTTTGCAAGGGAACCACAACTACGGATACAATTTGTGCCTTGGTCGGAGAGATCTTATACGGATTTCACTCTCAAACTATACGGCCTGTTGTTTTCGATCTAATATGGCATTTGAAAGCGTGCCGTATGATTTTTTATTATGAAAGCTATACTGTAACCACTTTTTTATGACGAAGGCTTTAGTATTACCATTTTCATCCAACCAAATGAAGACATCTTGGCCCATTCCTTAGGAATAGAAATCAACGCGTGCTATTGAATGCGGATGTATTATCTGAAGAAGTGGCTTTTCATGGGGTGCCGCAAGGGTCAATTCTCGGACCCTTACTATTCCTCATTTATAATAATGACGTTCCTTAACATTTAAATAGCAGGAAATTAGTATTCTATGCGGATGATGCTACTTGTATTAACATATCATTTAATTTAGAGTTTGCAAAAGTGGAGACTGGCAGACTTAATGGTTATATATGTCAGTAATTTAACGCATATAAATTCACCCTCAATACCGATAAAACCGAATAAGTAATTTTTACATTACATTATAAATTACTTGTATTTAAATTTTCAGGTCTAAATGTTGGATTGTCATTTTTTTGTCTTAGACTGTATTTATAAATTTACTACCATAAATAGGCTGGTTAATCTGCATAGTTTACCATACATACTATACATGTGGTATTAGGTAAATATGATATGTGTAAATTTTAAAAAATAACACAAATAAATATAATGTTATTATTATTAAATACAGACACATATGGAACAGAGTAGAAGATTATCATAGGTGAACTCACTTCATTTATATATTATTTCATTAATTAAAACTAATACAACTAAACTATGTTTAATCAAATATGTGTCAGTAGAAATCTGCTAATAAAAATCTATTAAAGTGCCAGTGCTGCAAGTAATATGTAAATCGAAAAATTGATGTCATGAAATATACCCAAATCGACTCGTAGCTAATGAGACACCTACTCTGTATATTTTAGTATGCGAATTCATTTATACAGGGTCGATGATATGTATGGAAACGGTCGGATAACTCCTAAAGTAAGATAGCTAGCAAAACATGTTAAATATTGGATTGATGCGGCTGTTACTTGTCGAAACTCCATAATAACACTTAAAGAAATACTGACACAGTATAGGGTTTCAGATACATTCAGAAACCCTATACTGTGTCAGTAAAAAATGTTAAGATATAAAAGTTTTAGTATGTTTTAAAAACTATCAGAATAAAGATAAATTAAGTATACAGGATCAGCCAAAATGTCAGGTCGAAATAAACTTGCTTTTTCTTTAATGGAACACCCTGTATATTATTCCATATTTCAATTCATCTCGAAATTATAAACAAAATTTGTATAGCACATCATAAAGCTAAACTTGACCGTTTTAGAGATATCAAACTTAGAACTTTTTATTATAAATTATAAAAAAATGTTAGGCATAAAGTACCTTTTAAAGGTAGGTAAGACGCAGAGCGTTGTATGGAAATGGAAACTATTATTTCTGTATGATTTATGAAAAAAATAATTTCAAACTTTGATAACTCTAAAACGGTCAAGTTTAGCTTTATGATGTGCTATATGAATTTTGTTTAGAATTTTAAGAATAATTGAAATATGGAATAATATACATCGCGTTCCATTAAAGAAAAAGCAGGTTTATTTCTTCCTGAATTTTTGGCTGATCCTGTATACTTAATTTGTATTTATTCTGATAGCTTTTAAAAAATCCTAAAACTTTTGAATCTTAACATTTTTCTCCAGCTATCTTACTTTAGGAGATATTCCATACATATCAGCAACCCTGTATAAACAGTGCATCTATTATTTTTAATCTAATTGCATTCATTGCATAACGTAACGATTATCTCAAGGAAGATTTGAGTGGAAGAACGTATTTTAATACAAACTCAGCTCGCACTTCTTTAGTCCATAATTTGATGTATGTTTTTTGTAATTTATTTGTTATTAAATGTATTTTTTAAGACAGATGTACAAAGAATAAATAAACAACAATAAATTTATTTTATTAATTTTATTTATTTTCCCATTAGTTATGACAACAAACAACTTTGTATATATGACAAAGGAATAAAAATAGAATATTATATAAAAGTTGAAAATTAATTTTCGTTCCAATATTATCGGCAGGCGTACATTGAATGGATTATTAATACCTAAAATATCGCGCGCGTCATAATTCAGGCATTAACGGTGTCTATTGAGGTGTACAAACAGGGCCGGAGGGGAAGCAGCGCATCCGACTGGAAAACTTCACACAAACAATTAGTGTATGAAATACTTCACATGGATTGACAGCAAAGCGTCAGCCGCAATCTCGATCGACATCTGGTAATTTTAAAGTAAACTCAACCAAATCAATACGCTAGATTTCAAGATGGTTCACTTGCCAAATGTTGATGGTTTTGGAAGGTACGCATAGGAATTATCATAGTAAGTATTCACGAGTAATTATTTTTAATATTTCAAATAAATATACTTTACAACGAATATTGGATTCAAATAATATTTTCGAAAACAAAAATATATACAGGGTTCCCACTAAAATTCATTATTATTCATAATTATTTATTCTATGAGAAATTTGTGCCCATTTCTTCTTGCCATTTTCTTTCCTTCGTTGCATGTCAGTCCTCTTTCTTTGAATATCTCCATTATTACGTCGTTTTGCAGTTCTCTTGGTCTGCCTCTCTTTCTGTTTTCTGTTGATTTTGCCTCCTATACGTTATTTGTCCATCTATTTTCTTCCATCCTTACTATGTGTCGAAACCACTTTAAATATTGTCTTTTTATTTTTTATCACATTTAACTCTTCCCTTACTGTATCATTTCGGATTTTATCTCTTCTTGTGATGAATTTGACACCCTTAGGGACCTTCTTTCCATTGCTTGGAGTTTTAATTTCGTCCTTTTTTTAGTTGCATTCTGCAATTATTTTATTGATATTTTATTGTTTCTTACAAATTTATTATTAAGTGCATAGTTCAATTTTGTGGTATTTTTTTCATTTATTTTCGCGTTGCTTTTTGTGTATTTTTACGCCTAGATATTCATATGTTTCTACTTGTTCTATGTATCTTCTATTTAATTTTAAAGCCACCTCTCTCTCATCTTTCGCTATTCCCATTACTTTTGTTTTATCTATATTTATTTTAGGTTTTTTTTTCTGTAGTGCCTTTTCCTATATTTCTAGATTGTAATCATCTAAAGCGATATTGAAAAGAGTTTGGCTCATTTTTGTTTTTCTAGATTATTTGTTTCATTGGGAATATGTGGTCTTGTAGTCCTCGCTCTTTCCTAAATCCAAATTGAGGTTCTTCTAGTTGTTTCGATGATCACTTTTAGTCTCTATTCTAGTATCTTTTCATATACTTTTGCTATCACACTTATCAAAGTAATTCCTTTGTAGTAATTTGATATTATTCCTAGTTATATTAGTGTTAAAACTGGGAATAACAACAAAGCTGCCCGTTTAGCCGTTAAGTCAGCAGAAAAGGTATGGTTGAAGCAAGATTTTAAAAAGTGCCTTTCACCACGCGATGTCATCTTCGTATACCTTAAGGTGATCCGCTCAGAACTTACTTTTAGAGGCCATAACGTAGAGTTCGACATTTAATCAGAAACTATATTTTCAAAAATTAAACCTATCAAATCTGATAAATCGATGAACTCGGCGTATATTTGTTAAAGTGTGGGGATTGTCCTAAGGTATACCTTGGAACACTGGACGAAGCTTTCCAGACCGCATTCAGGAACATAAAAATTGCTTTTAATTTCAGAAAACTGCTTCAACCTACCCCAATCATTTAATCGAATACCAGCATACCTTTAATGATAATTTTGAAATTTTACACGTTTGTAATAAAAGTCACAAGTTAAATTTGTTGGAAGAACTAGAAATTAATAAATATAATAAATAAAAAAGGTATTCTACTAAGTGGTCAAATAGAAGTTAATAATTCTCCTTTAATAAATATGTAAATTCTCAAATAATTTGCTTCTTTGTACAACAATCCCCCCCACCCCCTTCCTTCCCATAGTTCTAATAGTATATAAGCTTTTTACCTGTAATTTGTTAAATTATTATTCATCTGCCTGTGGCGAAACATGTTGCAGAGTTTAACAATAAATGTGAAACCCTCCTAACTGTGTTGTTTTATTTCAATTTGTTGTGGATTTTCATCATGTATCCGCCTCGTCCAATCAATATCTTCCTCTTGTGTATTAGATTAGATTAGATATTATATGGGTGGCAGCATCGCCCGTTCCACCGCGCTTTTCCAGATCTATTTTTGATCCCTATTTGTCTCAGATGATCAACTTTGGCTTTGTCTCTTTGATTAATCCTATTAGCCCTGCCAGAGGGACTTGGGTATAGGTCTCCGCGCTTGGGTTTGTAGTGCCCAGCTTTTGATATCTAATCATTGCTACGCCCTCGCAGTGGCATAAGATGTGGAACGAGTTATCTTCTTCCTCTAAGCAGAATCTGCATGGTGCTTCTTCCATCAGGCCTATTTTGCTCATATGTTTGTTGAGTTTGCAGTGTCCTGTCATCAGACCTACTATTGTTTGGACCATTTTTCTGTCTTGGATCAGAAGTTTGGTCGTGAATTTTGGCCATTGTTTCTTAAGGAACTGTTTGGCCTATTTCTGTCCTGGTGAGTTCATCCACCAGGTATGGGCCTGTGTCTCCACCCATTTTTTTATGGATCGTTTGACTGCGGTTTTAGAGATTCCTCAGGAGACCAATTACTGCTTTTAACAAGCGTTGTTTGGCCAGTTCGTCTGCTTTGTCATTCCCCGGATGTCCTCCGTGTTCTGGGACCCATGTGATTGTTACTTTTTTGTGACAGCCAAGTTCATTAAGAGCACATATACAGTCCCATACTAGCTTAGATTCGACCTGTTTGGAGCTTAGTGCTCTTAGCAGCATCTGGCTGTCGGAGAATTTAGCACTTGACCTACTTTTGGTGTCTTGTCTTGCTATTTCTCTTGAGCAGTGGTGAAGAGCCATCGCCTCTGCTTGGAATACCGAGGAGTCTTTGGTGAGACTGATAGAAATCTGTTTCTCGGGTTTTGTACCGTATATACCTGCTCCTACCCCTTTGTCGGTCTTTGAGCCGTCCGTGAACCAATTTGATTCTGCTTTGGTAGATTGGCCTTCGGCCCAGTCTTCTTTTTGAGGGATCAGTACCTTGTATTTCCTTTTGAAATTCTATTTTTTCACCATGGCATTACTTGGCATCGCTGTGATCGCGTTAGCCTTCAGCTCGTCTTCTAGCCGTCGGTGTATTTTTCAGTATGATCGGATTATGGGCGTTTGTCCTTGCATCAGTCTATATGATACTGATCTGGCTTCTCCTTGAATAAAGATGTTTAATAGTGGTATGTTCAAGATGGCTTCTGGGGCTGCTGTTGGGGTGGTGCTTAGGGCTCCTGTTGTACTGAGACATGCAAGTCTTTGTGTACTGCTCAGGAGTCCTATCGCCCCCTTTTGCTTTGTCCTAGTCCACCACGCCACTGCTCCATAGGCTATCATGGGTCTTATCACCCTGGTGTAAAGCTATAGAGTCATTTTAGGGTGTAGTCCCCAATTTTTTTCGTACATTCTGCGACACCTACCCAATGCTATTGATGCTTTTTTGGTGGATTTTGTGATGTGTGGTCTCCACGTCATTTTGGCATCGAAGGTTACTCCCAGGTCTTTTTGTGAAGATGTCAATTTGTGTTTTTTGGAGATTGATTGCTAGTCGCTCCTTTTTGCATCAATTATCTACTATGTAATTGATTTAATTCGCTCCGAGACAACTCTCGCGAACCGGCCCCTGATGATAATGGCTAGGTCATCCGCGTACCCTAGACAGTGGATATCCTCTTTTGACAGTTTTCTTAGAAGTGTTGCCTATAGCAGTAGAGACAGCACTTCTCCTTGTCCTCCTTGTGGGCAGCCTCCCCCTGCCTTAGCCTTAATGGTATGGTCCCCCAAAGTGGATATGACTGTCCTTTTCTCTAGGCTGGCCTTGATCTATTTGCAAAGGCTTAGCGGGACTCCTTGCCTTGCTTGTGCCTCCACGAGAGAGGTTGTTGTAAAGTTGTTAAATGCCCCTTTTATATCTAGAAATGTGGCCATGGCTATATCTTTGTCTTCCATTGACTTTGTGATGAGTCTGTTTAGGTCACCCAGCGCCGAGTCCGTTGTCTTACTTGGCTGGTATGCATATTGCCTGTTGTTGAGGGGATCTTTCCCCAGTATCTCGTCCCTTATGTGCCTATCTTTCAATCTTTCCATTGTTTTTAGTAATAATGAGGATAGGCTGAGAGGTCTTGTGTATTGCCCTCTTCATTATCTTCTGTTTCTTTCTTATTATGCAGTTGTTAAATATTTAATGTGTCCTCGAAGTACTTTTTCCATCATGACATTATATCTTGTTCTTTCTCTTCATATCATTTAAGTATCCATTATTGTATTGTTTTTTTCTCGAAAGTGGTTTCAGTGCTTTGAAGAATATTTTTTGGTTTCCATGTCTAGCCTGTTTCATTTTGTTTCCAAACTCTTCCCATGAATTTTGTTTTTCTTTTTCCACCACTTTTTTTGACTTGTATTCTTTGTGCCTTGTAAATTTTACAGTTTTCATTGTTTCTGTTTTCCACGTGTATTCTCCATTTCTTCTTGTTTAATTTTACTTCTGCTTTTATTTCTTCACTCAACCATCGTGTTTGTTTCCTTGATCTGTTTATTTTAATTGTTTTAAAACCTTCCTTTGCTACTTAATTGATTATTTTCTTTATGCTATTCCATTTATACATTATTTATAGTTTTCTTAAGTTTGGAAATTTCGAACTAAGTTTTTTCATTGTATATCTTAGCCTTCTTCATTTAGTTTATACATTTTTATTTTTCTCTTGTTTTATTGTTTTTTCTTCCTTACCTCTTGTTTGCTGTTCTCGTACTTTTCCTCCTTAGTTTCTACATTTCTATATATTTGACTTATTTTGTAGCACTCCTATCTATAATTACATAATCTATTATCGACTTCTCTATTTTTCACTTCTCTTGTATTCTCTTGTCTTTGTGGATGTATAACGTATTTGTTATAATAAAATTGTTTATTATGCAGAAATCTATCAGGCTCACTCCATTATTATTTATAATACTTTAACCTTGTTTTCCAATGGTTTTTCCTGATTTGCCTTCCTTTTTTCCTACCCGTCTATTAATATCGCTTGGATTATCAATCGCTTCTTGTATTCCTCTGCTGCCTTTGTTTATTGTCCCCAGAAGGCGTCTTTTCTTTTACTTGTTTCGTCTTCATTTGGTCCGTATACAACTTTATAGTTGTAACGTTTATACGTTATTTCTGTTTGCTTGTCGATTTGTATCTATATCTTTAGTATTCTTTCAGAAATTCGAATCCAGATTTGTGCGTATTTTCAGCTTTGTTGTTTTATAATATAGCCTACTCCTTCTTTCCCTCTGATTTACTGTTCTACTTCACTGTATATCAGGTCATGTTTGTTCCATTTAGTACAAGTTCTCATTTTCCTTTCATCTTCGTTTCCATTATACCTAGTATGTCCATGTCTACCTTTTCAAATTATTCTGTAAGTTCTCTTTCCTTTCCGGTCAAGCTCAAAATGTTCCAGGTTCCCACCCTTCATGTTCTTGTTTCAGTTTTTTATTTTGTATGTATTTGAGATGTAGTGCTGTTTTTTGTACCCTGTTTTTTGTTTCCACTTCCATTGTATTTTTTCACCATCTTTGTATTTTAATAGTTGTTGATAACTTATTTCCATATTTCTTGCTTTTATTGTGTATATATATATATATTTTTTTCGCTTGTAATATTTTTTGTCGGCTTACTTTGTCCATTCTCTATTAGTCATTTTCTTTGTGATTCCAATTCCATCGCAATTTTTCTACTTTCTCGTTATATTCTTCGTTCTTCCGCTGTCACATCATTGTCTATATATATTTTGGTTTTATTCAATTTAGTACTCTTTCCATTTATTATTTCTTCTTTTTTATCTTGTGTTTCAATTTCCGCTACCAAAATTTGATGCACGAAATATATTCCTGATTATTCTAATTCGTCAGTTTTTGAAAATGTGTTTCCTAATTGATTTTTTAGAAGATAGAGAACTTTAAAGGCCTTTTAAACAGGCATTGATATATTCAAAGTTCAAAACTGGTAATTGTACCGAGGGTTGTTTTTCTAAATCAAGTTACTTGATGCACACATTTAATTATAATCCAAAATAATTTAAATAATCATTGATCCTTTGAAGTAAACAGAAACTAAAAATATTCAAAATAATTCAAATTAATTTAATACTAATTAACTTATTTTTTCCGATCGTTTTTTTATTAAAAAATGTATTGGACAACATTGCAAATTTATAATGATAAACTAACTATAACGTGTTTTTGTCATTTTTGTCACTATACTTTAGTGGTATTATTAATTATTAATAAGTATGCGTTTGCGGAATATGCTGATATGCGAAAGGTTTTTGCAGTTTATGAGAGAAACTCTAACGCTTGTCGTAATCCAGAAGATTTTCTAATCGAGACACGTATTTGCGAGGTTAGATAGAATATTAAGGGAAAGTGGTCGTATAATACGAATACCAGGGTGCAGGGAGACCACGAACTCGACGCTCATCTAATCTAGAGCAAACAATTCTTAATGCTGCCACCGAACATTTTCGCAGCAGACCTAGAGATAGTTCATCAGGTTTTAAAAACTAATCACCGATACCCTGACAGGTTCTGTAAAGTATAATCTTTGCTTCTTCCACAGTAATATTCTGTATATAGATAACGTAACATTCACTAGAGATGGAGTATTTGATAGCCACAAATGGCATGAATTGGTACATGAAAATCCCTATAATAAACGACATCGTTAAAACGACATCGTTAAAATGTATACTTCTCAGCCTACATTCTTGATTGAACTAATGTTTAATGTTTAGTTGAATTACAACTTTCGTTGTGCTCCATGTTTCCATTAACAGTTTTGTTCTGATATGTTTCGAATTTAAAAATTTATTTTCAGAAGTATATAAGACTACGATTACAAATATAACGCACCGCTTATTTTATTTTATAATCGGCATTATTATTGTTATTTATATTGTATATAACCAATAATTTACATTAATTTTAATTGCATTGAATAAATGATTATATCGGTCTATATCGATTTATAACTGCGTTTCAAAATTTTGAACTTATTAGTACAATTTTTATGAAAATAACAATCAGTTTATTCCTTACTTCGCTTGTTTATTAAGCGTTAAATGTATTTTTCGTGTACAAGGTAAACAAATAACAAACTTCACCTTGTAAACGAAATAAACATTTAACGTTTAATAAACAAGTGAAGTAAGAAATAAACTAAGTGTGGTTTTCATTTTCAAAACACGTCATGTAAATTCAAATCAACAATAGTGATTACACTTTTTATATTAACTAGATTATATAACATAATCAATTTATTAAAATTTGATTTTATATAAGCTCTACTTGTAAAGTCTACCCAAATAAAAAAAAAAAATAACTTAACTATTTAGTTTAATTTCTAATAGATATAATCAGATATATATATATTTTAAAATAGTCTGATAATTTTAGATTTCTACGTTTCAGGATGTGCGAAAAATATGAATATGAAATAAAAAATATTATGGATACTTACTCATGTTTAATAAAATGGACAAGCATATATAACGTAACATTAAAATGCCAGTTCAAAAGAATCATGCCTGGCAATTCAGTGACAAGATTTTTTTGTTAAGGTTGTTTATAACACTACATATTTAGCAAGCGAATATCACCAGGCAGTCTGCGTTCAATACCCTGCGCCAATGCGGATGCATTATTCCTCAGATTCATTCACCCCGCCGCTGTCACTAACACGTAACGTTGGCAATGTTCTCTTATCCAAAAATGTAAACAAATAAAAATTCTGTAAATTATTTAAAGATAGGCGGCATTCAATACGTGTTTTTTTAAAGAGATTATATACAACCACTACTACACAAATAAATTCGTATATTCATCCGAAACCAATTTTCAGGGAAAATATATAACCTGAACTTGAAGTCTAATTAAATTCACGTGAATGTTGGAGTGCATTGGGGCTTAAACTAGACGTCTGCAAAAACTAAACCCTTCATTAAACTAAATAAATGTTCTAATAGGTACTCGTGTGCTTTTTATTTTCACTATAAGTATGCCAATCTGGAACCATTTAAGTTAAATTTATGAATTTAATACGTATTTCAGAATGCAATTAATTTGGGAATTAACTTAGAAGGTACAAGAGTGTTATGGAGAAGTTCCAAGGGCAGAGAAATGGGATAGAAAGATAAATAAAAGCCAGATAAGGGCTGGCTGGTTTAATAGGACTACTTTTCAGTTAAGTGGCATCAGAGAAATAGCCTCAAGAAATCTAAATTCCAATTAAATATGTTAAAAGTATTAAATAATTTTTTACATATAAATTGACAGAACTTAGTATATAAAACGTTAATAAGCGAAATGTATTATCTTTTAAAAAACAATATACCATATACTATATATATCTATGTATAATTAGAGTTATTGCGTTATATTGGGTAATGCGATTTTCACGTGTCATGTACTACTTATTAAAAATCCTATTTACTAGAAATAAAAATTATTTTTGTTATAAACATGCAATGTATTTGGAAAGGTAGCAATTTATTATATAATAATTATTTTCGTGGATTTATTTATTGTTTGTATTGTATTAAGATATCTACACATGATCTAAATCGTGATATATGTTAAAAAGTAAATACAGCTGGACTGAAGCTCACAATAAATAAGTTAAATGTTTTGGAAAGTCAGAGAAGTCTTTAAAATAGATTTAATTATAATATTAAGAATACTCTGATAATAGTAATGGGTTAATAAAATATCAAAAATAATATTTAGAAAATAAATATTAAGAAAGTTTACAAAAAGAAATGTATTATGGTTTGACTATGACATTTATATCGCTTGTGGGTTACAACGCATTTTCCAAGCACTATGCAAACACACAAATTGCACAATATTATACGAAGGTTTCCTTTTATATTTTGTGAAAGGATTATCCAGCAGTTACCACACGACAACAGAAGCCTCTAACGTAAAGTGCGATTTTTGTCAGTACAGTTACTCATAACATTTTGGTGCCTACGCACCATTTGTGTTATTTACAGTGAGTTATTTGAATTTTACACTTACAAAGCATGTTTAACGGTAACAAGCACTACTAGGTGATTTTAAACATTTTTTTTTTAATAAGGTACACTTAATTTCCTTTTATTCTTATTAAACCAATTTCTAGATTGCGAAGTATTATATTACCTGCGTCAATTTTAAGCATAACTTCATAAATAGGAATAATTTGAGAGATATGTGCCTATGCATTAGTTATAAAAATGTGATCCCAAAATAGCCTCACAATTAAATATTTAGAACATTTGACACTATAATATTTTTTCCTGAAGTTTATGCTAGCTATTCCACGTATTCCGTAATTGTTTAGTGTGGTCAATAATAAGTAATAATTTATTGCATTGAATTGTCTAGATAAATCCAAAAACATTACGCATGCTACTTTACCTTCGATAAATACTATAAACATCGGTTCCAGATAATCGAATATTGCTCTTTTAATACTCCACCATTTATAAATCTATGTTGTGAATTGGCAAACAATGTATTAGTTATGAAGACATTTGTTAAGCGGCGTGTCAATAATATCTATAGTATGTGTTAAAGATGTGTATTAATTATTCAATTATTTTATATAGTGAATTCTTATTATTTTAATTTGAACTTCAAAAAACCAACATGCAGTCTTTATAACTTGTACTTGTTTCTCATTTATTACTTGGTGAAATATTAACTACCTATTATGCAATCTTTATTTGAACAATTATGTTATGGATACAAATCTCTTCACGTAACTGAAGAAATAAGCCAACAGAAATATGTTATGGATATTTAGTTCAACTACCAGTTCAATAGTAAATACTGATTTTTGATAACAAACTAATGTAAATAATTGGATATTTTGTAAATAGCATCGAGTGTTCCTGTTTTCAAGCTGCATCAAATAGATTTTGTAAATTTTGGGAGTAGAGAGATAGAGATAGAACCATGTATTTTTCGACCTTTGTCATATTTTGATCCATGTGTTGCCTCATGGGGTAGTGTCGCTTAGCGGTTCTGCACTGCGGACTCCATGGTCCTTTTGTGCGCTTCTTTATTTTTCGAAATCATGGTGTATACCGAAAGCGGATTCAGGTCCTAGGAATTCACTTGCTGTCCCTTATTTGGCCAGCAAGTTGGCCCCAAAGTGTTCAATAATTCCTTGGTCCTTGGGTATCCATACTAACTGTGTTTTCTTTGTTGTCGCCAGTGCGCCCAGCCTGTATATTCAGGTTATAACCAGCCTGGACTGAACTATCGGTGAGGCTAGCGCTTTTATGGCTGCCTGGCTGTCCGTAATAATGCTAATTGGTCCTTTTTCGGCCTAGAAGATGGTGGCATGTTTTCCCAGAGCAACCGCGAATTATTTGCTCCGGTTGCACCCCCCATAAATACCAGCTCCGGTTCCTTTAGAAATTTTGGCCCCATGTATGTACCTGATGGTTTTGAATCTGCGGGATGAGTGTAAACTTTTAGTGAAATAGGACCTCATTTTTGGGGTCTCTTCTATTTGTAGTACTTTGTTGCTGGTCTTGATCACCCCACATTTAAAGTCTAGCTTCCATCATAACATGCAGATATAGTGGTGGTAGCGATAATATATATGTGTTTCAAGCTGCTGTGAGCGTTGTGATATTTTGATCTTCATTTTGTCTAGTTATATACTGGCCGTCATAAGAATTCATCGCTCAATTTTTATGAAAATTTCAGATAATACGTAAATAATACACAATAAGAAATGATCAAAATTTAAACAAAAAATCATGGTAAGTTTTTCTTTAGATTCAATAATGAGTTGCTCTTCCACGATTTCTGGAGCAGTCAGCAACTTTCCTAGGCATACTATAAATTAAATTGTCAATGTGAGCCAGAGGGATTGCTTCCCAAGCTTCTTGAATTTGAATCCTAATTTCAGGTAAAGTGAGTGGGGGTAGCTGAAGATGGTCCAGTCTTCTGCCGATTGTATCCCACACGTGTTCAATAGGTGATAGGTCTGGAGAACGAGAAGGCCATGGAGTACATCAACATTAGGTAGTTCCGGAAAGTCCATAGTAACCCTAACCGTATGCGGCTTTGGTTCTATAACTGTGTTAATGTAGCGATTTATGTTCAATGTTCCTGGAATGAACACAACCATAATCGATCGCCCCCCATACCATCACTACGCTTATGAGAGCTGTATGGCGTTTCACTGCAAACTGTAAATTTCCTCGTTATTTTCGGCGATGTCTTACCATTTTACGACCATCGTTTGCAAACAAACAAAATCTCGATTTATCACTAATGACGAGAAGTTAAGGGTAAAAAAAGAAAAGGACGGTACTTGAGGCCAATTGATCGAATTCTCCGGTAAACTGATCGAACGAAGATTCCATGGTTAGTTGAACTTCTTCAGATGTCTCCAATGGCTCTTGTTGAAAATCGATCCCGGATAGCGACGAGCCGAAGAGCTCGATCTTCACTTCACGTTCTGTAGTGTTACTAGGGCACTCAGGTCGTAACATCTGCCGTTGTTCCTGTCCCTCGGTCCTTCTACGCTAAGATCGAGATATTATACTGACACTTTTACCAATTCGTGGGGCAATATCACGAATTTACAAACCTGCTTATCTGAGCCCGATTACTCTACCGCGTTCAAAACTGCTTAATTGTTGAAATACGCCACGCTGACAAACTTGGGGCATCTCTTGATTAAAGTGGGGAACTAATTAACTGATTTGCACGGTAAAATTGTAATGTCACTGCTCAGTTCATTTAACAAAATAACAATATAATTTCTTTCATTTTTTATACTCCCAGATAAATGGATCAAAAACTTATCATGGTTTTTTGTTGAAATTTTAATTATTTCTTTCTGTGGAAATTTTGATATAAATTGAGCGACAAATTCTTGGTATTCTTTTTCTTATGGCGGCCAGTAAATATAATATTCGATTTGCGGGAAATCTTCTTATTTCTTTTTAATATACTTTGGAGCTCCATACACCATTTAATTGGATAATGTAGCTTGGTTTGATTCTGATCAATAATTCGACAAGATACTATCAGCCAATGTTGTGTTCAAGAAGCATTCATATAATAAAAGTTTTCTTGGATGGGTAATTATAACGCAATGAAAAATAGGTACTATTTACAATAAAGTATATAACAGTGTTCTTTTTGCAGAAACAATAACAATATAAAAAATACTATTGCGAGAACGACAATGCATGGAAAATGGCTAATGTACGTGATAGACGTTCCTCCGCAAATTTAGGCAATGGTTCAATGTGCAAGCACATATGCGTTTTTTCACTATATTTGCTCTCTATGTTTTTTTTCTTGCATGTTTGCTGTTATATATGGATTGTAAATTAATATGTTATATGTACAAAAGTCATTATGTCATTATGCAGATAAACCAATGAACCAATATCAGTCCTCGCAAAATTTTAAAATTATTTACTAAATACTTATACAATAATTTTAGAATTTAATTATCAAATGATTTACATTGTGATTGACAATAAATGCATACCTAACATATACTCTGGAATACATTTTATTTTAACAACGCATACAACAATTATAAATGTCTCTAGGTATTTATAACACAAAACAATTGATTTGAACATTGTATTATTGAGTTTAAAAGTGAATCAAATATAAATTATAAAAAGTACAATTTTTTAATTATAACTAGAATAAAGATATTAAGGGGGTATTACTCTTCTGAAGCGCGTTTTGAGAGTAATTTTTAGGAATTATTTCTGGGAAAACCATCAAACCCACAGTATTGGGATTTTTCACTCATATTAAGACATGTTTAAACTAACAATATAAATTTTATTGAATTACTTAATCGAAATGTATACAAGTTACGCGCTGTTACGTATGTCGCGGCGCGAGACGCTCGTCCAATCGGGCGCACGGATTGTGGCGATGCTAATCGTCTAAAATTAAAAATGGTGATGTGGCCATCATAGTACTTTCCCTATATTTTACTCGAAAACTATGCGGTTTATGCAAAATATTATTCTTAATAATTTATTCCATTTTGAATTCTCTACAATTATTTGTTATATAACTTTCATGTTGCTTCAATAGTTTATTAGCAATTGGCAAAAAATGTCAAAAATTTCAATTTTAATTTATTTTTCTCGAAAGTTAAGAATTTTATGAAAAATATATTTTAACAAAACTTGTTCAGTTTATTATTCTCTTTAACTTTTGTTTGAAAAGTTTTGTAATATATTTGATATTAAAAAAAAATATCGGAAAAAAACAAAAAAACGTCTCGAGTAAACACCCACTTCCGGTTTATGAATGTTTACCAAAAGCTTTTCAGTTCCAGTTTTTAACGATAAAACCTTACGTTTAAAGTTTCATCTCAATCGGATTAGTCGTTTTTGAGATACAGCACCCACGGACAGACAGACAGACAGACACACACACAGACACAAAATTTTTTTTTCCAGAAATTAGTTTAATGGACTCAGGGGACCTCAAAACGGATATTTCCGCAAAAAAAAAATTTCAAAAAAAAATCACGATCACAATACTTCCCCTATATATACTTCGTATATAGGGAAAGTAAAAAACAATTTATTTTTTCAATCTATATGAGTGTAGTTATCGTCCGAACTAGAACTAAACAAGTACACATATTTTTATAGAAACGGCAGCTGTTTAAAAATCAAAGTTCAATTTTTCCGAAAATTTTTCAACTAAAACATCAGATTGAAAGTGAAATATACAAGCCTTCAAAATAATCCTAGTTCCAACCATAAGTGGAGGTTCCTTCAATATGTGTGCCAAACTGCAAGTCAATCGGTTCAATAGTTTTTGAGAAAAACGTGCGCCCGTCTTGCAAAATGTCGTTCGGAGAAAAACGCGTTCAAAGTTTGCAATACATTTAGCACTGATACGGTTGAACTTACGGTGGATAACAACTGGTTTGAGTAACTTACCCTTAATCAGCTGTACCTTGGCCATAGATACAAGGGGGGGCATAGAGACAAGGGGGGACCATAAAATAGAAAAACGATCGAGGTATAACAATCGACGGTATAAGTACCGCGCCGCAACCTAAGCTTGTGTAACTATGGGAGTTCTACGAATTTCAAATTAATATTTTCGAAATACACCCTCAGAACCCCAGACTATAATAAAATGCAAAAAAAAAAATTGAATTGTCGAATTTTCTAAAGAGTAATACCCCCTTAAATGTAATTAGGTGGTGAAGCTCGAAGCGCGATAGTTATAAATATTTAGTATGTGAGTATTAGTTGATTTAGTGATATATATTTTGGTGTTTGGTGTTAGGTGTTAATAGTGTAATAAAATATTAAAACAATTATTTATACTGTAGGTACAGTTATAAAAGTGAGATTTGGGTTTGACTGATAAGAAAAGGTTCAAGACAGCACTATAAAATGAGGGCCACGATTCAAAGCACAATATTATTCTCCCAGGAAGATTGAAAAATATAGAATGATGCAAAATTTACAAACTTTGAAAGAGAAATTGCCGAAGAACTCTAGAGCAAAAATATTACTGAAACATTTTTACTATTTAATGTTTTACTGTTCTCTATCTTGTGCCATGTTTCTTATTTCCCCTTATTCTATTCCCCTTCTTTACGCTGCTTGATGTACTTGCTGGTTCCAATTCTTACTTGGCCTTCTTGTTTTACTTTTATTTTTAATATATTAACGGAAATAATATATGAGTCTTTTCATTAATATATTCTTTTCTAATCTGCATATATGTTCCAGCCATCCTAATTGTCTCTCTTCAATTACTGATTTTATTGATTTAATATTGAACTGCTTTCTTACTTCTGTATTTTGTACTCTGTCTGTTCTTGCAAGTCTCTCTAACTTAGGTATCTCATTTTCGTTGCGTTGATTTTGCTATTATTACTCTCTGTTGTTACCCATAATTCACTTTTGGCATATACATCAGCTAGTCGCTGTGCTGTATGGTTGTAAAATGTAAAAGCGCAAAGTTAATGTATTTCACTTATGTTTTAAAACTAAAAAGTGTTAAAAGTGAATTTATAAGTTTTAGTCCTAGACTAATCTTATTTATTATTTTATCTGTTTAATATAATTATAACCTAGTTCAGAGGCAATACATCATACTTTTCTAGGGTGTATAATAGATTGTATATACAAGGTGTCGCAAAAGTAATGTCATAGTTTGAAGTGGCCGCCATTTTTTGCAGATGGCGCCAAATGTGAGTGTGTTTTGACATTTATAATGTAGATATATAGTGAATTAGTTGTCGACAAGCCATGTAGCGATACACACTTTAAGATAGTGGATTTATTGTTACTGCTTATTTGTCAAATTTTAAGTCTGTTGTTTTAACGCAATGTGAATTTCGTCGTCGTTTTTTTTTGCGTTTCTGGCGCACAGAGAATCTACATGTAATGTAAGAAAATTGCATCCTCTTAAAGTGACTGTTTGGTGCGGCATTTGCAGTGAAAAAGTGATTGGTCCGTATTTGTTGGAAGACGCCGATGGCGCCGCCGTAACCGTAAATGGCGATCGTTTTTTGCCGCAAGTTGCTTCATTGGGTCTCGATCATTGTTGGTTTCAACAGGATGTAGCAACCGTTCACACAGTTCGGGTAACTATGGAGATTTTGATACAAAAATTTCCAGGTGAAACTGGCCGTCCAGATCGCTAACAGAACCAGATTTCTTCGTTTATAAAGCCTTTTAAAAACTTGCGTTTACCAAAACAAACCACGAACCTTGCAAGACTTGAAAGCTAACATCGTGAATTTGGAGTCAGATGTTTTGCGAACAACAATTCAAAATGTCACAAAACGAGCGCAATTATTCATCAATGGCCACCTCCCAACCATTTGAGCGCTATAATTTTTTCCAAGTAATGTAACCAATAATACACTTTCAAATAAATTTTTGATGAAAACAGAGTCCTTTTTTTCATTTATAACACAGTGGCAGCCAATTAAAACTATGACATTACTTTTGTGCCACCTTGTAGTATTCACATTGTCGTACTAGTTTATTGTGGTTTCTATTAATTATTTTTCTTTATTAATTAACACTTTTGTGGTCGTCCCTTGTGTGTCACCACAAAAGACCGTGTGGTGTGAAGAGTATGCCCCTGTACTTTTATTTCTTTGTTTAGATAAATTTAATATGTACTCCTAACCTAAATGCACGCTTTATCAGAACAAAGCAGAATAAACAACGAGGTCAATCGCATCCTTAGACGTAAACTCGTTTTAGTTACCATTTTCTTTTGTTCTAATTTATATATTTTGACTGACCAGTAATAAACATTTCTTAAGCAAACAATACCTTTAAATATTATAAAAATATTGCTTTTAAGAACTATGTTTGCATTATTATTTATCACTCTGCCTGCAAAAATAAATTCAAAAAAATAAAATTCGTGGGTGATGAGTAAGTAATAGTTTTGAATCAATAAACGAAAACGTTGTTAAAGCATTAAATATTAAGCTTAAAAATAAAACGAGTCATTTTGAAAAAATTGACTACTTGCATTAAGTTGATTGAAAATGAAGCTCTAGAAGGCGAACAACACATAATTAATCGAATTAGTGAATAGCAAAATGCCATTAAAAGCTGGAATAATGAATTAATAAAAAACCAATACTGATTAATTAGACAATTACAAAGATCCTCAACGATAGCCTGCATTAATAAATAATTTGTCATCATCCACTTATTATTTTAAAAAAACATGCAGAAATTGTAACAAACTGAAGGACACTTGGAAAAAAAAACACGAATTAAATCGTGTAGCAAATGAAAATAAAGAACTGAAAATTAAAATAGATAAAATGTCTCATACATAAAGTGTAAACCAAGAAGACTTCTCAGCGTCATATACGTCAAAAAGCTTCAGAATTTTGGACTTGAGTGATAACTACGGAAGAAATATGGGAGTTAATTTGTTAGCCAATTTGTTAATTCCCCAGCAACCTTAACAGTTTACAAACCAAATGCCATTTTGTCCGCCTTCATCGAACAAGATAAAGATTTAGCGAGTGACTTTACGCATAAGGATCATGTCCTCATTATGGCAGGAGATGTGGATGCGATAAAAGGGCGAAAAATAGATATTAGTCACATTGAAGATGTTTTAAAAGTAGTGCCATAAATAAATGTTTATTTTATAGAGAATGCCCTTTAGAAAGATAGACAAACTGAATCAATTAATTATTTCATTCAATAATCAGCTTCCTATTTGCGCTACGAATCTTAACTGTATATACATAAAGAAGACAATCTAATATAACAAATTTTACGTCGGAAATAAATTTAAATACAGAAAGATCGCACAAATTTTGAAATTTCCGGAAGCAAAATAATTTTAATATTACCGAGATAGCTTTATCATCATCACCAAAAAACTGAATTTGTACAACGAATCGATTAGCGTCGAACCTTTAAAATGTCTATTCATAAACATACAATCACCTAGCAACTAGATCGATATTATAATAAATAAAAAAGCACTAAACATATCAATATTATACATTTGTAAGCATTGGTTGGCTGATGATGAAGCCATGATGGCATTTTAACTAATTTCCAGGTAGCTACGCCTGGAGATTATTCTCTAGCGGTGGGATGCAACTTATGGTCAAAAATAATATTAAGTATAATCCGTTAATTTGTAATGCTTGCACCTCTGAAAAGGACTGTGATATTACTGGGATTAAAGTACATAACAATATCATACTAGCAATTTAGCGATCGCCTACTAGTAATTTTAATAATTTTATCCGTTTTCCAAGGTATTTGTCAATATAAATATTAATAATAAGAATGTGTTTTTAGCTGCCGATTTAAATTTAACGGCAATGATGATATTAAAAAATGTGTACTTATTGATTTTGTACAGAGCTATGGTCTGAAATTCGTGGTAAGTTTTCCTACTCGCCTCAATAATTTTATTGAATCTGTCACAAATTGTATTGACCTCAGTAGAACAACCTCTAAAAACGGGCATATCGGACCATAAAGGAATCTTATTTGATATTGGACCTGAGGATCTACCTGTGGGTAATTTTAAACACAAACTAGCGACATATCACAGCAAATGGTTAATTTAGTCTCTTCCAATTGTTAGACATGCAGTTTTATTGATGAATCCTTAAATTGCAAATATCTTTTGTCCCATAAACATATAAAATACCCAGCGATATCAAGCACATTAAATGGTTTAACTCGGAGTTAAGTAACATGAGAGACGGATTACACTTAATTTTCGAGTTATTTAACCAAAATCAAGTCTCCGCATTGAGAGATTTGAGGAATAGGTTTAGAGTATCCTATAAATGTACTATTGACTCTTTTAAACTAGAGGCTAATGCTTATATAAGGAACCATAACTTCTAACCAAAGGCTATGTGGGATATTATTAACTCTCAGAGATCACTACACTACAGACGTCGAACATTACTGCATTATAATTGAATACATTTTTTCCCAAATTTCTAGTAGAATTTTGAATGGTTTACCAGAGTCATACACTGATTTTATTTTGTCAGGTTTTACTGTTAATCCTACCCCTTCTACTCCTTTCTTGCTTTGATCCACTCCAGCCCAGTATAGTCTGTACCTATCTCCCAGTTCTTTTATTCCATTCCCCTTTTTTTGTCTTGGTTAATTCTATGTAGTACAACATCTGTGTTTTTATTTTTTATATTAGTTCATCTTCTTTTACTTTAATACTACTTGTACCATTTCTTCAATGTGATGTCGTGTCTTACTACATCAACTTCATTTGTTTCTTATCTCCATCTATACCACTCTCCGCTAATTCTTATCTTTCGGTATCCTATTCTTACTCTATTTTCTTTTGTTTTTACTTCTTCTACTATTTCTCTAATTTATTTTTGTACGAATCTTTCTTTATGTGTTAATTCACTATCCGTGTATATCTTGGACCGTCTTTGATTTGCTTTGTCTCTCTTTATTTGTTGTTTCCTGCGTCCTACCTTCGACTCGAATTATTTGTTTTTCTTTATGTAATGTATCTGCTTCTTCTATTTTGTATCTTTGTATTTTTACTTTTTCTTTTAAGAAATTCTCGACATCCTTACATTCTTGGTTTGTCTCTGCTGCTAAGCATGTTATTATAAAATTGTTTTTCTTTTCATTTGTTTTTCTTCCTTTTCCGCTCTGTTTTCTTTTGCCCACTTATTTTCTATATTATTAATTTCTTTCTTTAGATTTCTAATTGTTTTTTTTAGTTCTTCTGGGTATTAGTCTTTTTCTTCATCATGTATTTAAACATGCTCTTTAGTTCCTCCATTTTGACTTAGTTCTTACTCATATTTACTTATGTCTTATCTTCTCAGTGGGGTTTGTCCTTGTTTTCTTCTTATTTTCTTTTTATTTTTGTAACCTGTTGCTGTTCCAATGTACATTGACATCTTTTACTTCACTTTTGTTTTCTCTTTCTGTACTTATTTGTTTTTTTCATTTTGCACTTCCTTTATACATTTTAACACCACTTATTTACTTTTCGACAGTATTTTGCATCTGAATAGAGATTTTCGTTATAGTTAGATTAGTATTTATGATTATGTACGTTTTTTTTTATTTCGTCTTTAGAATTGTGCTTATTTGAATATCGGATACATTTCAGGATTTGAATTTTCCGTTTTTTTTGTATCATGCCTGCTGACCACGACGGTGACTTCTCATCAGCTGTTTTGTATTCTTTCATTTATTATTGGCTTATTGATTTATATTACTTTATGTCCCTCTTCTCTCCGTTTCCATGCATTCGTCTTTAGTTCTTTCCTTCTTCTCCGGTGTTTGTAAAATTGTTTCGCCACTCTGCTTTTCTTATTTTACTTTTATTTATCAATGTGTGCAGTTCCTCATAATTTTTATTAGAGATTTATGAGTTATGTGGGACACAGAATGGATCAAATTTATTATGGAGTGCACTACCTCGTTAAATAGGGTAATGAAAGAATAAAAGAAGATTATGGAGTTAGTAGAACAACAACGGTTATAATGGATGTGTCCTACAAGATAGCAGACAGTGTTATTGACGTATTGAAGCAAATTCAAAAACCACTATGACGTAAGCTAATAATTGCTCATTTAATCGTCTAAGATTTTTGTGGGTAATAAGACTATACACCAATTATTATTATCCCATTAGAAATTTATCTCCTTACGACTCTTTAAATTATAGATTAAACTTATAGACATACTCATATAATATAGAATACTGTTAAATGATTACAAGCTTCACTCTTTCTTTCTTTGGATTATTATCTGTTGTTACTTTATGCATCACTTTCATCAATCACCTGGGGATTTCAACAAAGTGCAGTTTTTTTTAGTTACTTACATAAATTATTTCTGTAATTTTAACATGATTATTTTCTATATAGAACATTTTAACTGAGTCTGCAGGATTAATTAATTATGTATATGTACAGTGCAAGGCACCGCATGCGATGCGTTCGTTTAATGGAAAACAGGTAATTTCGTGCAATTATTTTTAAATAGACGTAGAATCCCTGTGTGCACGTTTTAAATTATTACCAATTATGCAGAGTATTTTATGGAAAAGTATTAAAATACAATTATTATAGCAACAAATTTTGTCGCCAAATTTACCTCAATTTATTTTTTTTATTGTTTCTCGAATTTCGCTAATATTAACCATTTTTAAATTATATTGTTAAATTAAACAAGAAAATCCCTAGCATAATTTTGTCCTTTATGAGATTCCGCCAGGGTAAATTATTAAATCCAGATAGAGAAGTGAATAATAAAAACTTTAATATGGTAGTAGCAATTATAATAAATTAACATCTTGTATTAGGCGGTTTCCACAAATAACAAGTCTCAATAATCAACGAGATCGTAATGAAACATTAAACTTTATGCAAAATAGTATACGGGTTTTACGAAAGAAAAAAAAACGGCAAATTGGTGTTTATACAAAAAGACGTAATTTATTAAGAAATTGTTTTCAAGATTAAGTCCATATCTGAAATTGGCATCATTATTCAGTTATCAGGGTAATATTACCTTGATAAATATAGCTTCTGCCTATCTGCAAGACAAAACATTACTTACTTGAAGAAGCAAAGAATTTTGCCTGCCTTTGTTCTTTGATTTAATGGCGCTAATAAAACTGCATTGCTTAACACATAAAACATAATTGTAAAATTGTAAACGGGTCAACGTAAATTCAAATTTAAATTAATTAATGTGCCAAATCCAAACATTATTAATACAAAAGATTCCATTATATAATAGAAAAGCATGCTTATATTTTATAACAAAAGAAGTATGTTAAATTTATATTAGCATTGCTTAAAGTGCATAAGTAATTTACATCAATAAAATTTAAATAAAATTAATTAGTAGAAATTTAGATTAAATCACTATAAAATATGCTCTCTCTAAATACTAAAAAATATTAGTTATCTTTGATTACATATTGTTATTATAAGTTGATACATGTCTATACAGAATTTGCAAATGTTAGTTACTCAGAATATCGATTAGTTTCGAGGTGTATGCAATTTGTGTTATAATAGACGTTATTCAATAAGCATTGAGGCTAGTGTGGGAACTAAATAGATTATTGTAAGATGTTAATCGGATGTAGAATATATTGAGTGTGTATTGGGATTTGCCATCGAAAATCATATTTATGCAGCTTTCGTATCCCCTTATCATGTTAGACAAAAAGTATACGAATTAAATAATGATTAGAATATCTAATACCCTGCATGAATATCAAAATATTTTCGATGATGAGAACATGGCATTATTAATTAAGTTTATTAGCTAACCAAAAACGCATTACCTATGACCTTGAGTATAAATACACAGTGAGCTGTCTTATTTTACGCTTTATTAATCAGTGCGTGTTGTTAATGGTATATAATTACATAATTAGCGACTAAAATCAGTGTGGAGATTACATAGTATCCGGCAGGTACGCGATATATTCGAGGGATTATATCACGATAAACCAGTCCCCCCTATACAATCAAAAGTAAACACAAATTCTTCTTCTTCCTCTCACATACACATAACTTCATTATCTCTTTCTCTCTTTCACACACATACTATACACGAATAATATGATCAATTTAGACAGGCGCCATAACTGTTAACCTCACACGTGATTGTTTCTAGCTATTAATTACGTGATATACGCTTTACTGATAATATTAGGAATTATTAGGCAAAATATTAATATATAAAATATCATTTAATATAAATTACCTGTTTATAATTACAATTCGTAGATGAATATATAAATTATATACCTCTAGGTAAACAAAATGTGTCAACATTTTGGCTTAGAAATATTTACACATTATTTATATAAGTTTAAATAGATTATATTAAAAATGAAATTCCGTTATTTATTTCCTTAAATAATACAATTTTAAAATTTTTTATTTGCTATTATCAAAAATTCTGTTAATTACTTTAATTTTAATTTTAATAATGTAAATTACTTTGTTCTCTCTAAATAATTTTAGCAATATAATTTCATAATATCCTGTAAAATTTTATGAATCCATTACTTTCTTATATAATGTATTATTTTTAATTTTTACCGCTGATAATGGTAGTTTTTCCTATATTAACTTTGTTTTGTCTTGCATAATTTAAATGAGAATAACACCCTTAATTAATTAAAGTTATTAAAATAATGTGGGTTTACGAAAATTGTGTTTTGGCATAACAAGTCCAGGTTTATAAGAAAACCAGAACTTATTCCTGTGGATAGCGTTGTATTGGAAGTCTAGGCTGCATAAAAGTAGCTAAACAAATATCAATTGTTCATAACAAAAGAAGATCGTATCCTTTCATTGGATCAGTCATTGTCTACCACGATATAACTCAACGAACAATTAAAATATAATGTAATCTCTAAATTAAATAGAAATGGTTAAACTTAGTGTATGGGTTTAGAAGATTTTTTTTATTTCTTGGAATAGTTTTATTTACTCTGATGAATCTTTACTTCATAGATAACGGCCTTGTTAATATTATTATATAAACCCTCAGGTTTCTTACATAATTGATCATAAACATAATATACGAGGGATAGTAGGAAAGCAGTAACTGTTTGCACCGTGTGGTGCGCTGGCAAATAGATCGGAGCCATCGGATATGTGCTAACATATTTAGTTCAGTATTTCAGCTGTCTGTGTGCAAAATTTAATCTCGCCGATATTGACTTTGCTGTTTGTGTGAGTGTTCAAGTAAATAAAGGAAATCGCTAGTTGTGAAGTTAGCGCTGTGGTTAGATTTTTCAACGCAAGAAAAGTGCTACCTTGCGATATTCATCGTCAATTGAAAAATATGTATGGAAAAATGTTATTTATGAGTCTTCTTGGAAGAAGAAGATATCATGATCATGGACGAGCGTTAAGGGCAAAGACCTTGGGAGAAAAGAAAGATTAAGTACCTCAATACACTGGCGGCAGAGGAATATGAAGCTTGGTGACTATGTAGAGACAAGTAGTTTAGGGTATATTATTTAGAAATAAAACGTTAATATTTGTTAATAAATGTAAATACTAGTTTTTATATTCCTAAAAGGCCCATACCTTCTGGATGGCTCTTGTATAAGATGCACTGATTAGTCGTAATTAATACTTCTGTACTTTTTATAAAATTTTAAATGGACAAAAAATTATCCCATTTGTACCATATAACTTATCTGTGTATGCATCTATAATTGTGAGAAAGTATATGTAGCCACACCTCGGTGGGATTTCTCCACATTTTAAAAACAATATTAGGAAACTTGTAAGCATATATTTTACACATTTATGGATAGAGAGAACCACTCTGCAAAATTGGCCTCCATGCTCTTCAGATTTGACTTAAGTTTTTCCTGTGGGTATATATAAAATATATTTTCTACGATATAAGCAACAGCGGAATACATAATATGAAGAATAAGGGCGGCTCTCCAAACCGTTACTATATAAATATTATTCTGCGTTAAACATTCCGTTAAATTCATAACTTAATTATGGAATGAAAATTATGTTATTTTGAGCACATACTTTAGTTTATTTTTACTATTTATTATTACCAGGTGAGGTTTACGAGTAGAGCAGACAATCTACTAAATACTGTAGTTTCTTGGCCTGTTAAATATACTTTATCACAATAAAAAGTCTTATTCGCAATCAATTTTCCTAAGGTCTGATGTATTGAATTAAATAAATTTACGAAAACGAAATTCTTCTGTTTTTTTATTATTAATTGATGTGCTATTATACCTGACATAAATTAACATCAACAACTGTCGCGATTAGTTAGAGAATTTTAGTATAATCTAAAAGAAAAAATACATTAATAAATGTAGGATATGCTGTAAACAACAAACAAATTATATTTCTATTCTACCACATATTAGTAATAGTAGTCGTTGACGATGGAGGTTTATATTTCCGTATACATATTTAATCATAAATTAAACACAATGTTCACTGTGGAAATTGTGTTTAATTTGTGGAGTATTAGTAGTGTTTGACTATCGACCGCGTGGTCTTTTTGCCGTAAATGTATATTTGTGTTTGTGTAAATGAGCGCCATTAATTTTATCTCAATGACGAACCGGTCATCCATCCAATTGCTGACCCGATCTACCACAAATTATTTATTATTATTTATAAAATATTGTGATTAACACAATAGTTCAAATAAATATTATAATAATGGAGATGATTTGGTCCTTCATGCTTAAACACACTTTCCAAAAATAGAATTAAAATTGTAAGTATCTATACGATATATTAAAGTAGCACATATTTATTTGTTTCTTATAATACAAATATGACAAGAAAGTTAGGGTATATTTCAATAAATAAACATTTTTATGTAGACATTGTTTATGACAGACCCTGTAATAATATTTTTTTGTGCAAACAATGTCTATTTGAAAACAATGTACTGATTTTAACCATGTACATTAATAAAAACTATATAAATATTAATACCTAAAATCAATAAATTAAAATAGTTAAAATTAAATAATACTACAAATACTATAAGCCTTTATGCAAAAAATATAAAAGTAATAAGAAGAAATATTTATAATATTGAACTTCTGAATAATTTGAAAATAATGCTGTTGTTGAAAGTTCATTTCACACTAAAATCTTAGGTTTTATAAATAAAACTTGAAACTTTCAAAGAATTTATATCTTTGATGCATAGATACATAAACATACCTATGATTAAATATCATTTTCTAAATTAAAAAAAATAATGGCTTTCCAAAATATTTAATAAAAACATTCTAAATATAAAATTTAAAAATATATGTGTATATATACAAGCAAGCAGTCAAAAAGGAAACGATAGGAAAACAAGAAATTCTAAACAAGAGTCGTAAATCCACATTTGCTACCTACCCCACAGAAAAAATACTAGTTTAGACAAGAACAAATACTATTTATAGAAAGAAAACAAAGGAAATTATATGCTCTAGTAAGCATGCAAATTAACAGTCGGAAAAAATAGATGAACTATTCAATGACCAATTTTCAACTATTACTATAAATGTATTTATAACCAAGATATAATAATTGTATGTACCATTCTTACCCTAAAGAAGCCAGAGTGTGGCCAAATAATTGTTGCGAAATAGTCAACCAAATTCTTTGAATGTTTAAAATTTTATTTATGACACGTAAAAATTCTGAATAAGCAACAGTCTAAAATTATATTCAAAACATTACTTGCACATTAAAATATAATAAAATGTATGGTAGAAAATAATTACATTTAATTTACTATCAAGTCAGACATTCAGAAACTATATTCCAAGAAATAATATAGTATTTCACTTTATGTTTGATAATGATCAGCTTATGATCGAAACTAGTCACAGTTATAATATAGTATTTAATATTTCTTAAACAAGTGCTGTATTAGAATATCTTGTATGTTCTGCTGCCGTTCATTGAATCTGTTTACAGGAAGAAGGTTCCAATTTATTAATTGCTTTTTATGATTTCACTTTGAGTAACATTAGAATGTATTTTATTTTAACCTGATGTTAGACGAGGGATATCCAGAATGTAGTACTTGTTTGCACCGTGAGGATCGCAGGCGAATAAAGTATCTGCCAAAATGTACAGTTATATTTCAGCTGTTTAGGTGCAAAGTTACGTCTCACTAGTGTTGATTGACTTTGGTGTTTATGTGAGTGTTTATAAAGTTCAAGAAATTAAATAACGGTCAGTTGTAAAGTTAAACCATTTTAAATAAAATAACTAATCATGAAGTAAAAGCCTTCAGTGTCAAACAATTTCTACAATTTAATTGCTTTTTTGTTAATTTATTTTATTTTGAAATCTTCAGTGATACTGATGCTTGATACTTGAGCCTTTTTTCTTCTCTTTTTTGTTATTTATTTTAAAAGATAAAACAGTTAGTAACTTTCATTCATTGTTGGCTATAATTTTGGCAACTCAATTTGCTAGTAGTGTTTTGGCTATCGACCACGAGGTCCTTCCGCCATGTGCCATTTGTGTTTGTGTAAATGAGCTTGTTACTTCAAAGGATCGTCCCCGTCACTCTAAAGCACTATTTCAGTAGTGAATGGTATCGATCATCCATCCAACTGCTGACCAAAACTAACATTGCTGCACTCTCGATAACACCACCGGCGTTTCTCAATTTGCTATTATCAGAACTTAAATATTTATTTAAAACAAAGCAACCAAGTTTAAATTCATCATTTCAGGGTACATCGTCAAATAAAGATATTAAACTTGATAACTTTGTTCTACCACTATATACAAATACATCAGTACTTAACTTACACTTTTGGTAATAGTAATGAGTAAGTTAAGTTGCTAAAATGATAGTTAATAAATTTATAAATCTTCAATGATTGATTATGATTAGGCTATGATTAGATTTCTAACGCAAGAAATGTGCAACCTTATGATGTTCATCATACATTAAAGGATCATCTGTTGGATGCTGGTGTCGTAATATTAGAAAGATATAACTGGTGAGTCAATTAATGATTTCGAAGAATCGGCGCGTTACAATTGATAAGATCAGTGATCATTTTCACAATGTTTCATGAACAGCTATTCATAAAATTGAAATCAAAGATCGAAAATTTGCGCAATATGTTTCAGTTACATGCCTACTGATGAACTCAAAGCCACGTATTCGGCAGAAGTACTAACTTTCTCGGAACGTTATTCTCTTGAATGTGACCTTTTCTTGATTCGCATAGTCACTGGTGGCGAACCACGGATTTTTGCCATTGAACACCTGAGAGTAAAAGCCAATCAATTGAGTGGCATTATTGCTATTCACCAAACAAACCTAAACAAAATTCATTATTCAAAATCATAGCAACTATTTTCTGGGATCGGCGAGGTGTACTGCTCATTGACATCATGACCTGTGGAGACACAAACAATGCCGATGCATATTGTACAACTTTAAAGAAATAAAATCGACGACGAGGTTTGTTGTTGAGTAGCGTCATTCTCCTCCGTGGCAATGGAAGGTCAGTAGATAGGATTAGCCGGTTCTGGGACAGGAAGTGCTCCCATGCTATTCTTATGGGAAGCATTCCCAAGGTCACCGGAAGTGCTCCCAAGGTTTCCGGTGTCAGGTTTCCGGTGTCAGATTTCCGGTTGCGGACGTTGCGGTTTCCAGTATCAGGTTTCCGGTTGCCGACGTTGCGGTTTCCATGTATTCAATTAATTCAATTTAATATTCTCAGCAGAATTATAATTATTAATTTTCCTTGTTTTAATATATTTTTAATTTTACCGGAGCCCATTTATTTAATCACAATTATTTATTCGCACAATTAATATATATTTTTATTCCGGGCCGAGATTCGATCCCGGGTCCCAAGCGTTGTTCAGTTTACTAGTCAGAGCCTTAACCACTGAGCTAATCTAATATCTGATAAGAAGCCGTGTAAATGTTGAATACTTACCAACACATAATTAGTAATAAATTTAAATGTGTATAATATTGGTGTGTGAGGTATCATTGGAAAGATAATTTTATGAGGAATTCGAATTGACAATTGAAAACATTATAGATTTTATCTATTATTACCCTTTATTGTTACCCTTATTACCCTTTATTGTTACCCTTATTACCCTTATTACCCTTATTGTTACCCTTATTACCCTTATTGTTACCCTTATTACCCTTATTGTTACCCTTATTACCCTTATTGTTACCCTTAATACCCTTTATTGTTACCCTTATTACCCTTTATTGTTACCCTTATTACCCTTTATTGTTATCCTTATTACCCTTATTGTTACCCTTATTACCCTTATTGTTACCCTTATAGATATGGTGACAGTGGTACCAACTGAATTCTTATCTTGCCATAAGTGCGAGTAGCTCTATTGAAAGAGTGAGATGGAGATAGTAGTACCAACTGAATTCATAACACCTGATACTGGAAACCGCAACGTCCGCAACCGGAAACCTTATACTGGAAACCGCAACGTCCGCAACCGGAAACCTGACACCGGAAACCTGACACCGGAAACCTGACACCGGTGACCTTGGGAGCACTTCCTGGCCCCGTACCCGCAGTTCTCCTCTACTAAGGTCCCATGCGGCCTGGATAACGCATCAAGGCTTAGCTTCTTCAGATTACCATCTGTTTACAAAACTCAATGAATTTTTGGCAGAAAAATATATGAAGAACTTATTACGTATCTCAATATACTGGTGGTGGAGGGATATGAAACTGAGTGACTATGTAGAGAAGTAGATTAAGGTATATTATTTACAAATTAAACGTAAGTGTTTGTTAATATATACTAGTTTTTTAATAGATTGTCAGAATTGTATAATATGCAAAATATGAGAGTATTATACGTTATGGTGTAATATTTTAAGAAAAAAATGTGTAAATAAATTTTATAATTGTCTCGATGACTTTATCGTTTATAAGACAAGTTGTTACGGCCAAAAGAATATCGAACTGGACTTTATAAAAATAGGCAAATACTTGTAAACTTGTATATTGTACAACATTCTTACTGTGACAATTCTAAACTTATAATGTAATATATCAGGACATCATTACAAAAGAAATGTACAAATTGGTGGCTTCTGGGGTGCGTTTTTAACAAAAAATGAAACCGGCTGAAACCCTGTCAATGTCGGGCATGCTGGGGCATAAATTAACCATTTCATATAACATTACCTTTTTCTATGATCATTGCAAGAACGAAAATTTATTCCATTGTAAAAATTTGTTTATTTAATAAATATTGAGAGTAATAAATCTCTATGAGCATTTCTGCACTGATGTTTTACAATGTTTCAATTCTAACTGGAATTGATTCATTCTCGTGGCGGCCTTCCAACAGGAAGGACGCACGTAATTATGACATAGCTGCACTGAAGAGCTGTGATACAGCGAAACACATGTCTGCAGATTGTCTTACATAACACATTTCGAGACGCGGTTAAGAAACGATAACACCACAAAATTGTTACATAGTGCTAAATATAATTTTAGACATGTAACGACAGCTAACAGTTATATCATTCAATGCCTGGCGGTGCTTTAGTACGGGGAGTAGTTGTTTTAACTGTTAGCTGGAGTTTTTACATTATTATGTAAAACATCAGTGCAGAAATGCTCATAGAGATTTATTACTCTCAATATTAATTTGTTTATTTACTTATCTTTGGTCTTCTTTTTTAAAAAATACAATTTAAAACATATTATATAAAAAACTATACATACGGGTAGAGTTCACAAATAAATATGTTCTTCCACTCAAACCCAATCCATCACCATGATGTTAAGGATCCTCCTCAAAATCTGGAATATTTGATTTCTGTTTCTGTTTTTTCTTGTATTACATTTTTCGGGAAGATTTGGCTGTGAATGTCAGCATCTAATATTTATTCTACACAAGAAAAGCGATGTGCCAAATATGTGGAATGGACAATATCTTGTTGGAAAATGTCTTCCAGCCCTTGAAAATATGCTACATTTAGGTTGCCATCAATGAAGACGAAGGGTGATCTGCTCTCATAACATATTGCACCTCATATCATCACCTGTGTGAGGGCTGTGTTGCGTTCTACAGCAAATGTTTTTTAAATTTTCCACATATCCGCCTATCGATTCTCTTACGATAATTGTAGACCCATAAGCAAAATCGGAACTCGTTACTAAATGCAACTTTGACGTGACAATACATTTAGTTGTATTTTATATAGTTATTAATCAAATATCTATGTACTCTCGTTGTGCCATCTATGTAAATAATAATGCATTGTAAGAATACAAGAGTCATCTGTGAGAGGGGCGTATATTTAGTATTTGTATAATTATGTTATATTAGCATAATCAGTGAATAGTAGGTAACCGAATTAAAGAGCTTGCCATTATCTTCTTTTTAGGAAGATGAGTTAGTAAAAAGTATTCTAACATGTGGACTGTAGTGTGATAAAATGAGACAACGAATGTTACTTAAGGAAAATACAACCTTGGAAGAGGTTGTAAGTGTGCAGAACAACGATGGGGAGTATAAAGGCCATCGCGACAGCCGTCGCAGAAACAACCAGGAAAGACACAGTGGATTTGATAAGGGAGAAACATGGCAATGATGAAAAGTAGCAACCCAGCAGACTAAGAAGCTCAATACAGGAATGGAGAGAGGAGTTGTCATTCTTGCGTACAATTCGCTCTTTCGTTGCTCCATTCTAGCCTATATAGACGGCGATGTGGTGGAAGGAAGACATAAAAATGGATAATATGAACGCTGCACATAAGACCTTACCTGACAATAAACAGATGAAATTAACATTCTGGGTCATACATCTGTCATCCAATCTTCATAAAAATTTGTCTATTATGGCTAAAAGTCTTAAGCCGATACTAAAGGTGTCCGATAAAATATCGTGTAAAGTATGTTCTGTGATAATTAAAAACCTATGTTGACTGTGAAAACGCTTACTACCCAAACTGTTTAAATAAAATTAGTAGATTTTTTACCGGCGACAAAGGTAATGTTCATTACTGTGAAACTAAACCTAACCTCTTAACTTAACTTAACAGATGATAATATAGGACTCGAAAATTATTGTGTTAGTTACAATTATGAAACCTGATACCTCTTAAAAATGAGATAATTACTGAATTAAGAGAAAAATTATAATTAAGAAAAATAGTATTAAACTATTAGTATTAGAATGAAATTATTGAATAATTCATTCAATAAAAATTCTATTGATATCGGAATCGACGACAATTCATCATACCAAGGTAATCAGTGTGGCCCGGAGAATTAAATTAAAATGCATAAAAATACAAATAAAAATAATGTAAATATAAACAATAGATTTGGCGAGAAAATCGCTTCACGTGCAAATATTTCTTTATATAAAGCAGTAGATAAACAAAGAGAACAGTATGAAACTCAAACAAACGATGACGCTCCCACGCTACGGAAGATATAAAGCAAAATAGAATATAAGCAGAAGCAACGTGGCCTTATCGGGAAAAACATAATGTTAATACTAACAACTAAAACTGTTAGTCTTCGTATCCTGGATGGATCCACAAACAAAAGAAGAATATGTGGTGAAGGAGGACTTGCCTGAAATATGCTGTAGTATGTTTGGTATAGTTATGATTGTTTAAATCACATTCTAATTTACAAGCACCTGTTCAGTCAAAGGTTGATAACATAATTTTAGATTACATGACAGTATTGTTTAAAGCAAATATAACCCACACTGCAACTAGTAAACAAACTAAATATATCTTGTATTTGTTTTTCATTAATCACTTGGTGAAACTCTGCAACATTATATTATATATTTGCTTTATTTTGAGTTATTTCTGTTTTTCCTTTTTTCTATTTGTATTTATATTTGTAATTTGTATGTGTTTAATGATTCCTATACGGTACTCTATATTGTCACACAATATTAAATAAATAAATAGATAAATTAAAAAAAATCTCTTACTGAAAGTTCGACCTCCAATACCATTAATACGGCCAAAATTAGTTAATTGGAAAAAATGTTGGTGTTGACGTACTCTTGGCATTGTTCTCAAGTTCAGAAGGAAATCGCGAACAAACATGCAAAATGAACTGTTGATTACACACTGTTTGGTTTATTTCTTCTTATTGTTACTAAGTGCAAAGGAAAAAAAAAACAAAAAAAAACAAACTACTCGTTGGATTTTTTTAAATTTTAACCATCACATTGTTTCATGAAAATAGATGTTTTATGATAATTTCAATAAAATCGTTCAACAAATCCTAGATATTGCAATTTTTATATAAGTTAGTATATAACATATATGCTCATTACATATTACAAAAAGTCTAGGAAAGTCGAAACACATCATGCTGTCATTAAATTGTTTAATATCCAGATTGACCAGAAAATGGGGAATTAAATAGATAGAAATATTTATTAGAGCTTTTTTGTTTTGTTCCCTATTCCCTAAATTTAAAAGTGAATCCTCGTATATGCAGATTATTTTGGACTTGGTTTACAGGAACTGCTGTCATCAAAAACGTATATTTCTTAGTCTCTAAATATATGCCATGGGATTCAGGCACGTTTTAATAAGGAACAAGTAAAACATCCTGTAATGAAGCCTTTTCTTTATATATAACAACACCGTACTTATCACCAATGGGACTAAAAACATCGACCCAGTAGTAATGTGCCTGGAATATTCGCATGTATAAACTGTGCATTTATAGGACTATATACTACATTAGCGTATATTATTTGACACGAATATGCCAGAATAAAACTTAAATATATTTATTCCGTAATATAAAAGGTATGTATAATAAAAGTCGTTATTTCTTTAAATTATATGCTCACAAAAATTATCTTTTGAATGTCTATATGTATTTCTTTCTTTTATTTTCCAGTATTTAACAGAATAATAGAATAAGTGGTAATAAAGTGATTCGTAAACAACTATCGATTCAGTGAGGAAAATGTGTGTAAATATAATTATGTTAAGTACATTTAAAAAAAAACGGGCGTGTAACTGAAATATACAATTTAATTCAACTCATTTCATTAAAATTTTCCCGTCGAATGAAGTTTTCATTCGCACGGATCAATATTGTAACAAGCTCGAAGCAAATCCAATCAAAGAAATAAACTGGAACGAAACTTCCATGGAAGGATAATGAATATATTTAAATGAATTTGGTTAGGAACGAGGCACGAATTAGACTTGTTTAATGTATATATTGCATCAGTACATTCAAGAAGAAACAATAAAAATCAATAACGCTTGTGCCAGAGAGTTCGCTGTACGATGCAAACACAAACTGTGGTGATGCCAGCTTTTATAAAAAAATCGGGGTCGATGTCGGTCGTTGCAGCATTTATGCCTAACTGTAAATATATCCAAAGAAAATATTTGCATTATCTAACAAAAGTAAATAAACTTGCGCGAACTGGGTATATTTAGAAATCTGCTGTAAAATTATTCACCGTTCTACTACAGTTGTACGTTGTACGTGTCGCGCTGAAAATAAACACTGAAAATCTTTTTGTAACGCTTCCGTTATTCCGCGGATTTCAATTCGTCCCGACAAAACGGTATATATTTATATAACCTTTAGAATTGGTGTTATTTAAAATATTCACATTCTATGATAATTAAGTAAATGCTTTCTATTTATATATTTTTATAGTGCGAAAAATACAAGGTTATAATGTGTATAATAAACGTTATTATTAAATAAATTACTCGAGAGGAATCATCAATTAAATTTAAAAAGTGGCATTTGATTCTGTAATTAATGTGGCAGCAGACAAACGAGTTGTATGAAACATTATGGATGTAATGCGTATATAAAAGATATGTGTTTCCTTTCATGTTAAATGATTTATAATTGAGGTATTAATTAGAAGCAACAATGTGCAAACATAGTGTATGTGTAATACCATGCCCTATTATTAATATAATTATCGGTGGTTATCCACTCAATTAGGAATATCTGCGATCAATAGATATTACATTAATAGATTATCTCTATTTACAGGTATTTAAATTTATAAAATTCCGTAATTCATTTTTCTGTCTTATAATTGTTTTATATAATATGTAATGTATAGTCTTATTGAAGCATTAAGATATGAAGGAGTTTTTAATATAACTGTACAATAACCTTACCTGTAGGAGAATTACACGAGCGCAATTGTTTTATAAGATGTTGAAATCTAAATAATTAATTTTAATTTTCTAAATTTCTAGAAGTAAATTAACGAAATAATTTGATTTAATTATCCTAATAGAAATTTAATATAACAGTTATGAGTATTAAGGAAATAGTCTGTTGAATATAGTACCTTCCAAAGAAATACATCCGATATGTATTATTTCAAAATGCATCAATGTGTAGTTAATTTTGTGTTAGTTCAGTATAACGGTTAGGTAGTGCCCATACATCAAATAAAACTTCAATGTAATATAAATAATATTTATTCGTCGTTCAAAATTTAATGGTACTAAGCAAAGGCAACTAGTGCAAATATATTCCTATGTTAAACGCTTATGTAGTCGTACATCAAGGATTGCAAATGTAAATTAGACATACAAAGACCAAAGTGGCCTCAGTTAGTTACTTTGCATTAAAGTCTCAAGAGCTAATTTTATACTGTCATTATGTATATAGAAACATAGGGGTACATTAAAGGCACATTATACACATTCATTTGAAATAATTGTGTAATTGAATTTAAAAAAATATTGTTGAACAATTTAATGGTTCTTTTGTTTTGTTTGAATATTATTAGTATATCCCTGGCTTAAATAATCCCAAATTATTATTAAAATTATTATATCACTAAAACCACCATAATATTGTGTTACATGTCTATGATTTACCTTCAATATGTATTGTAGTTAGTAATCTTTTAATTGATTGGCTCCTTATGTGTTCTGTAACCTTGTATCTCCCTAACCTAAAGTGGTACTTTGTAAAAAAGATTGTATCTCTTTAAATGCCCAGTTTATATAATGTAACATGTAATAATAATACTGGATTAAAATTTTGATTTCTTATTAGATAAAATAAAGAAAGAAATTAATTGTTTAATAATCCCAAAATAATTTAACATATTTATCATCAAATATTTTCCAATGATAACAATGAAAAAAGGTCAATGCTTAAAGAATACATAAAACAATATTAGAAAATTCGTTAATTTTTTTAAATTTAAAAACATATAATTAGATGTTATTATTAATATTATAGGAATAGAATATAAAAGTTTTACTGTCATCTTATATCTATAAAATTGATTTACTTTCTTTTAAAATAAAGGTTTTGTATGGACGGAGCCGCCGCTATTATAAAAATCTAAACGCTTTATAATACGAGAACTTTTATAAATAAAGTAGGTTCAGTGTCATAAATAGTTCGTCTCTAAATATTAGTAGCAAAAATAATAAAAATTGTTTTACATCTGAGCTGAAGTTAAATGACTATCCATTTTAATACATAATCAAAGAATCCATCGAGTGATTGTAAATATAAAGGCTAAAACAAAAAAAGGTTCAAAATAAGTATCTAATAATACTTATATGTTATTTTACTTAATGCAAATACTTTTTATCACAATATATTGTGGCTATTATTGTACTTTTTATGTACTACTCCTTTTATTATTATTCTAATAGTAGGCTATTTTGGAAAGTTTTTGACTATTATTACAAGAGATATTCATTTTGTCTTAGTAATTTAGCCTTCACTTATTGATTTATGAACTCAGGATTTTTTAAAACCTCTAATTGATCCTTATGTCATCTACAGAAAGATTAATTTGAATCCCATTTGCTTAACTTTTAGTTTAGTAAGGATAATTTTAACTAAGCTAGTATTTAAGTTCGCTCTTGTTAGTTCATCAACGTAAAATATTGGATTGACGAGGGTTTTCAATTAGAGAAATTCCATAATATATAAGATAAAATGAAACGTTTACAAGTTCAGATAGCAACCGTTGTATACTGATCCATTAAAATGTTCGCATAATGGTGCAAAGAGATGAAATACGGATAGTAATGGATCTGTAGTAGGAGCATTTTATATAAATCAAATAATTCAATTAAAGGGTAACAATTGAGCAGTTAAATATTTAAAAATGTAAACTAAATGTGTTATTCACCTTCACCATCAAGATAAAAGTTACTAATCATAACATATTGGGTACTTATAACTAACGTTACCCATACTTGTATCCTTCGGCTGCCTTGCTTTCTAAAGTTGATCAAAAATACTAACATTTTTGACTATCAAATAATAAAAATGAAACAAAGTTATTAGTGTGTTTCATTTCTATTCAACATGTATAACGAAGTAGAAGCCTTCAATATCATCAACATCAATTAATAACTTATTGTTGTATGCCATTGATAAACAGTGCTTTTT
This sequence comes from Ontholestes murinus, assembly GCA_963969525.1. NCBI lineage: Eukaryota > Metazoa > Arthropoda > Insecta > Coleoptera > Staphylinidae > Ontholestes > Ontholestes murinus. Next base: position 65,734,116 of record OZ018394.1, on the reverse strand, counting down.
ACACTTTGTTGTCAACATTATTTCATCAGTAGTATCTGTAGTAGTATCATTAATTTATTTTAATATGCTTATACAACATTCCAAAAATTATAGTTAACAAGAGTATTACCAGAAAAATATGATCCTATTAAACAAGAGAATGCGTTTAATGTATTTTTTAAAGAATATGCCTCTAAGCTGCTTACAAAACATACCAATGTTGTACATTTGCTCATAATATTCCGTATCAAATTACAACATATATAATCGATATAGATTCGACCTGTGTGGAGCTTAGGGCTCTTAGTAGCGTCTGGCTGTCGGAGAATATAGCAATTGACCTACTTTTGGTGTCTTGTCTTGCTATTTCTCTTGTGCAGTGGTGAAGAGCTATCGCCTCTGCTTGGAACACCGTGGTGTCCTTGGTGAGACTGACAGAAATCTTTGTCTCGGGTTTATTTGATTACTTGGAACCTATCTATACAGCACTTGATAAAGGTAAATTCGGGTGCGGAGTGTTTCTGAATTTATCCAGAGCATTTGATGCCAATTATTATAACATACTATTAATTAAACTTGAGGCTTATGGGATACGCGGAATAGCTCGTAAATGATTCGAATCATATTTAAATTCCAGGAGACAGTCTGATAAAATCAAGAATAATCATGACATTGTAATATCAGATGCTCTGGATATAAACATGGGAATATCACAGGGAAGCATTTTGTGACCACTTCTCTTTAATATACTTTTTAAATGATGCAAGCGCATGTATCTCGGATTATTTTTTTATAGTGAGTTTGGCAGTTTGGCTGACGATACAAATATTATATTGACGGGGACAATCTTTAGTGATATAATTAACGTCGGAAATAGAATACTTCGAACCTTAGAGAATTGTTTTTATAACAATAAATTAATACTAAATTCAAAGAAAACTAAGTGCATCTTATTTATAATTATAATTTCACACCAACTGCTAAATTCCTAGGAATTCATCTTGATGAAACGTTAAACTATAATAAACATATTGAAACCCTCTCAAAAACATTAAGTAGAGTTTGCTACGGATTAAGAGTGCTTGCGAGAACCACTAACAAAAATATATTAAGAATATTTTACGATGATTTTTTCTCGCAATTAAAATATGGCATCATATTTTGGGGAAGCGGAGCACATGCTACAACACCATTTTTGATTCAAAAACGAGCAATCAGAATTATGAACCACATGAAATATAACTATAGCTTCAGAGGAGTATTCCGACGCGAAAATATTTTAACCTCTACAGGAATTTATATACATATATGAAACTATAAATTAATTGTAGAGACACAAATATCAATTTAAAAAACATAGATTTAATGATACACACTAGGCATGGCATTGAGTTCATATATCCGCACCGCACCATACATTAGAAATTTATGAAAAAAGGTCCACATTATTCATGTATTAAAATATTCAACCACCTTTCTAAGCATAAAAGAGAAGCCCAAAAGTTATCAAATTTAAAGACATCTTTAAACTAATTTCTTATTATGTTAAAACCATACAATATGCAAGAATACTATTTAACAATCGGTTAATTTTTTTAAATTGTAATTATTGTCGTTTTCCTTTAACCCTATTTCATGTAACTGCAATATTTTGAACATAATCTGTACACATTATTGTACGAACACTGAAATAAAGAGCTGTTATTATTATTATTATTATTAATATTATAACATTTTCCCACTTGTACCAACACTTTCTTCCATGAGTAACTTGTTTCTTGAAACACATCACAAAATATTTCATCTTTGTTTTGGCCAAATGTGGCATATTATACACTCAAAACGAACTTACACAAATATGTGACTTATGTCGTATTTGGTTTTAAAGATAAAACATTGCTTCAGGGTCTTTGGTAATTAAGAACTGTTGTTCTATCAAAATATGTCCTTAAATCTCTAGAACTCGAATAATAAGCAATTTTGTTGGGATTAAGAAAATACATTTTAAATTAAATAGAATTTGATTGTCTATGTAATTAAAAGTTTTCCCCTTTACAAATTTTAGGAAAAAATAATAATCCACTTAATTGCGTCTTAAATCTGTTCACCTGCCATACCGTTCCCCCATCCTCTCTCCTCCGATCTACATCTAGCCCTTGTCAGAGTACAATCTGTCTTTAATAGATACTCTGGCACCCTTCTATACACTTGCCAATTTTCATACATTGGGTTTTACCCACTCCTTACAATACACTCTTGCCGCTCTTCAGCTTCCATTTTCAGCCATGTTTCTCTCATCTACACCGCCACATTCACACCCTGTTCCAACCATTTATTCACTACAGTTTCCGCCACTCCCGCTTTCTCATATATCTTTTTTCTTCCAATCTACATTTACACTCTCTTACCCCCTCACAAGTTTTCCATACCTCTTTCACTAATCTCTTACTATTCATGCACTCACATTCATATTATACCTGTTAACTCTCTACATTGTCTCTACAAACATACTACTATACCTATTTGATTTCTGTAGCAGAATACCTAGGAGTTGATCTCTCCACTACTAGTAGCTACTTCAGGAACATTGTCTGCTCTCTCTCTCTCAATGTATTCATAAAATTTTTTACTCCTCACGTTGCCACGCCATATATCAATATCGGCTTCACACACACATCCCAGAGTTTGCACGCAATCAGAAAGTTTCCCTCCATCAGGTTTTCCCACTTCTCTTTTACCACACACTATGCCTTCCTTGCTTTTTGTTGCAAATATTTGACGTGCTCCTCGTATACACGTGTAAACACAAAACCCAGATATTTAAATCTCAATCTCAATCACTTCTCCTTTCCACTTCTACCGCCCAGTGGTCCGATCCCAGCACCTCCTATACCTCCATTTTCCTGATTTCTACTATTTCTATTCCCTTTATATTTAATTTTCAAGCATTTAAGAAATATACAAAATGGTTCTCTTCGCAAGATTTTGTGATTTTTTATAAATATCGAGAGTTGGAGAGAGGTATTGAAAATTCTTTTAGGCATATTGGAAGAATTACATTGCTACAATCTTAATTTTTATTAACTATTTTTTTGTTGCAGGTTGCAGCCGGAGAACGCTGTCAAAACAGCAACGATCCTAACAATCCCAGGATGACAGTCAACTCGCAGTCGGGCCCCAAATCTCCCCGACCCCCCGAGGACCTCATCACCACTGCCACTTCCGCACTAAGGCGTCTTAACTTCAAGACTGGTCGCTGTACTACAAAGAGTAATACCAAATCATCACAAGTAAGTAAATCCAAATATGTTACAAATTAATTATTATACATATGCTTAACACATAATTAAAAGTTACGCTTTAATTAATTTTTAACATATTACCAACTTTTCTTTCTAAAATAATACCTATTTTTATACGAATAATAATAATTTTAAGCTAATTATAATATTTTTGATACAGTCGTCGTTTTAAATTGATTAGTGCAATGAATGTTTCTTATATAAAATATAATTGTAGAGAATAATGTAACAAGTAGATTATAAAGAATTATCTTTACGCAAGGAGTACAAAATTTAAAAAAATATATGGAGAAAGTTGATGACGAAGATTCTAAATAAGCCAGTGTTGTGTAACATCAACTAAATTAGTTCAAGTTATTGGCTCTTTAATTTGCAAAAATACAAACTTTAACATTATTAAGTTGCGTAAAATGTATCATTGTTAACGATAAAGAAATAACAATACAGCTTCATTATCGTTTTTGACTTAATATCAAATTTACATTTTTTAATATTTGAAATTAATGTTACTAAATAATTAATTGGTGTTGGCACTAGTGAATAAACCACAGTTTACTTCTTGAAATCCTCGTTGAAAAAATTATTTTAGTTCAGTGAGTGATTAGGAATTGGTAACGGGAATGATTTTAAGTGACCTCTTAAATATAATTTTTTATATAGATGTATGACTAAAACTTCTAAAAACAAATAATTCGCAAAACTTTTATACGCTTTTTTAAATGCTATGATATTCTCGTATTTGTAATAATTAATAGAATTTTAGAACGAACATAATATCATACTTTCTAAATTTGTTTCGTAATTCAATATAATTGAAGGCATATTAATTTATTTTCGAATAAAAAGTTTTCAAATAACTTTAATAATAGGTGTGCCTATTATTAAACTCATTTAATCGTTTCTTTAAATATAAATCAAGCACCATCTGACAAATGTTTTCTCCGAAAAAATTATCTTTATTTTTTGTCTAAGAAACGCATGGGGTTATAAAAATTTGGTTTATACCCCCATATGTTTCCTAACTTAGCTAATAAAAAAAGTACAAAGCGACCCTTTATATTTATGCTACATAATTAATTTCTTATTTTCCCACGGTAGTTGTAACAACGGTAAGAATGTTGTTGTAATTGATTTATTTATGGAAGTGGATTCTAGCGTTTTAAATATGTATATTCTTGATAAAATACTTCCTAATTGTGCTTTCACCACAGTGATCAGTTGGATTACAACTACTTATTTATTTAGATAATGTGAGTCTGGATACTTAGAAATCAATGTAAACTTCTGATACTAGCTCCTCGTGAACATGCTTCCAAGTTGCTTGTGCAAACCCCAATGCATATAAAAATACTTTCGACGTTTTTATATCTTTATTTATTGTATAATCACCTTATGTTTGCCGATTTATCCTAAAAATATCAGTTTAGCAGATTGTGCCACTCTTCAATACGACATTTCATTATTAGACTATTGGTGTATCAAAAATAAATTATAGTCTAATACTAATAAAGTTGTATAATTAGCAGAAAACACAGTAACATACTTTTCAACTAGATAATCAGTTATGTTTCAAAGATCTCTTTCAAAGGATAGTTTCTGACTGTCAAAAGATTGTTAAATTTATTATACCTAATAACAAAATGTTTATCCATCTTGAACAATGAATTGCTTTTTACAACAATTTTATACGTAGTAAACTTGAGTACTCGTCAGTTGTGTGGGGTCCGTATTATAATGCAAATATAATTGCCCATAAAAGGTACAACGTAAATTTTTAAAAACTCTTTACCATTGAGGGCGTGGTACTTATTTACCGCATCACTTCGACTATTCGGGTCTTTTGGATGAGTTTGGATATCAAAGAATTGAAGCCCCTCGTATCATATCTCAAATTTTATTTATTAATAAGTTACTAAATGGGCAGATATTGAACAATACATTGTTATCCAAATTAAATTTTAATATAGTGTCCAATAGATCTCGTCTTAGACATGTTTTCTATTTGGATAATTGCAAAACCAATTATCGCTTACACTCTTCTATCTATTCGATGTGTTCTTACGTAAATAAATATTGCTATCAGCCATAACTAATTGAGCCATTAACACATATCTTTATATATCTATTTATTGTATCACTGATTAACGTTAACTTATAATTAGTAGTTCAGATTATTGTTGATATGTTATTTCGTCTGTTCTTAATTTAATTATTTCTGCTTTATATCAGTGTTTTACTTTATTTTATTGTACCTTTTTACCTATTTGTTGTTATTTTCTAATTTATATTATCTTGAAATTCGATATTTATCTGTTGGGTAATAAAGGATTATTATTATTATTAGATACAGAAACGAAGTTTATAATATATATTAACATGTTTAAAACAGCTATCACTTCGACCTTTGCAAGCCAGTATCAAGTGTTGTATTAACAATAAAAAAACATTTACAACTTATAATAAACCAAGGATTTCTAATTGTTAATTTATCTTTACGTTACTTTATTTTTCATCAAGTGATGAATAAATAAATGTTCTTAGTTCAATGTAGTAGTTAAATCAAAATTTTGTAATGTATACAGACGCTGACATATCCAGAATTTAAACTGAAAATTAAAAACCTACTTCTAAACAACAAAATTTGAATTGATGTAAGAAGAATCACTAAACAAATAAAACACAGGTATCCTCCAATACCGATAGCCCAAGACGGACCAGCTCACGGACCACTTTTCTTGAGGCGAAGAAAGGAGGAAGGAACTGACTACATAAACTCACTGAGGTGTTATGAATTTTCGAAACCAATTGTCAACCTCCATCTGTTGTGTGCTATTTAATCAGAACGGCATCTCAAAAAACTATTTTACAAGGTAAGGATAAAACTTTGTAAAATGGAGTTTTTTGAGATGCCGTTCTGATTAAATAGCGCAAATTAAAGTTCATTCATATACAAAATACAGATAACAGAGACGCCAGTAACAACTTAAAAGTAATATAATTAGTTAGGAAGGAAAGGAATTTCCTTGTAACAAATTTTACCCTTTCCTAGAAACTCGTGAGGGTGAAATGACTTTTTCGAATTTAGACAGATTAGTCAACTGTAGAGAAAACCCTTTTTTCATTAGTTTTTAGCTCTATAGTTTATTTTGCGCGTATGTCAACGATACTCGACGAACAAGTGTTTACCCAAAAGCAATCTACTTTAATCAAAGCAAGAGTAATACTAAAGAAGAGTTTGCCGACATATACGCTGATTTTTTTACAGTTTACCTAAATGAAGATTGCAATGTGTCTACATTTAGCTTTTCCTCTTAAATTTGCTGTAATTCTTTTAGTATTTCGGTATCTAAGCAATAATGCTTAACTACTATTACTATCTTTATCCATTTTATTTTTAACTTATCATTAAAAAAAACGAGTATAGTTTCTTCTTGCTGGAAGAGAAGCTACATTACTCATTTATTTAAAATTGGCGATGGAGCACATAACGCGTGTTCAACAATGTTTAATCATCTGTTCCCAAACTATTGGACAAAGTTGTTGCGAATCAGCTAAAGTGGGTTTGTAAAAATCTAATTGTTGATCAACAGCATGTGTTTAGTGCTGGCCTTTCAATGGTTACAAAGTATTTAAAATAATAATTCTAGACGCTATTTACACTAACTTCTCTAAGGTTTTGATCTCATCCACCACAGAACTCTACGTGCTAAGCTGCTTTATGGTTTTGGAACCGATGTTGTTAGTTGGTTTAGTAGTTATTTAGCAGAGTTAGTTGCTTAAGATAATCCGTTCGCCAAAGATTTTGTTTTTTTACAAAATTATATTTTTAATTTAACACGTTGAACGCCCAGCTCCCGGGGCCCAAATCTGCGATATCGTGTTTGAGCAACGCGTTGCTTAAACTCCACCGAGTCACGCTGGGCGTTCAGCGTGTTAAGTTTTTGCTAAAATGTTCTTACCGAAATTAATTAAAAACTAATTCTAGTATTTGTTGTATAGTTTATTTTATAAAACGTCTTATACGCAGATATGCGTATGAGAAGGGAAGAGAAGTTTTGGGAACCCAAAAATTATTGGGTAAATTGAGTTTGTTGACTAAAAGTTGATTTTGTTCATAGAAACCTTATAAGTTTTTCGTTACAATAGGAATACAATGCGCCTCATAGAGGGCAAAGTAAGAAATGCGATAAGTGTTATTACAAATAATATTACTATAAACTACCAGCAAAAATTGTTTTAACTACACCCGCTTGTGGATGATGGGTCGTCAGCGGAAACATAGCCGTCACCCATCCTTTTGTAGTGGCGTTCAACGTGTTAAAGTTTGTTTGTAAAATTATATTAAATAAATTATTACTTTATCTCAAATATTCATCAAATTCTATTATAAATAATACTACTATAAACTAGTACCAAAATCTTGATTTAATTACACAAACAAAAGTGTCAGCCGTTTATGGATGACGGGGCCCCAGCGGAAACATAGCCGTCAGACGTTTATGGGTGACACGGCGTTCAACGTGTTAAACCAATGTTGTGTTACTAATGGCCTCGATCTTAATGCCGATAAATGTTTTAAAGTATGTTACGTAACTTCAGATATCAATTTGTTGATGACTTCATTGATAATAAAAAGTTGACAGATGTACAATACGCTAAAGATTTTCGGTTTACATTCGATAAAAACTTAACATTTAAAAATCACACATGTAACATATACTGGCCGCCGTAAGTAAAAGAACACTAAGAATTTGTCGCACAATTTTTCTGAAAATTTCAGATAATACATACTTAAATAATCCACACTAGGAAATGATTAAAATTTCAACAAAAAAATATGGTAACTTTTTGATCAATTTATCTTGGAGTACAGAACAATGAAAAAAAAATGTAATTTTGTTAAATTAACTGAGCAGTCACATTACAGTTTTATCGTGCAAGCTAATTGGTTCCCCGAGTTCGTCAGCGTGACGTATTTCAAGAATTAAGCGATTTTGAACGTGGTAGAGTAATATGGCTCAGAGAAGCAGGTTTGTTAATTCATCATATTGCCCAACAAATTGATAGAAGTGTCAGTACAATATCTCGATGTTGACGTAGATGGACCGAGGGATTAGGACAACGGCGGATATTACGACCTGGGCACCCTAAAAATACTATAGAACGTGAAGATCGAGCTCTTTGGGTCGTCTCTGTCAGGGGTTGATTTTCAACAACAAGAGCCATTAGAGACATCTGGAGAGGTTCAACTAAGCAAGAAATCTCCGTTCGATCAGTTTACCGGACAAATCGATCATTTGGTCTCTAGTCGTACCGTCCTTTTCTTTGTTTGCCCTTAACTCCTCGCCTTAAGAGGAGCTTAAGATGCAATCCCTCAGGCTGACTTTGACAATTAATTTGATTACTAGTATGCCTAGGAGAGTTGCTGAGTGCTACAGAAATCATGGAGGAGGAGCAGCAACTAATTAAAAAAAAAGTTACCATGACTTTTTGTTGAAATTTCATTTCTTAGTTCATCATCTAAAAATTTCATAAAAAAATGAGCGACGAATTTTTGGTGTCCTTTTACTTATGGCAGCCAGTATATCATCGAAAGCAAATGGAATTCTCTTATTTATTAATATGTTTATGTTTATGTTTATTAATCTTTAGCTTTCATTCCAAAAAATAAATACATATGAATATACACAAATATAAAACAAAACGTACAAAAATTTTGACTGGATGAAGCTGGGCGGGGTTCGTGCAGCTGCGACGTTCTTCCACTCTAACCCTTGTATTGGTCCATGATGATGAGGGTGTAAATATCCTCTTGGACACCTTTATTCTTTTTTTAAATACATTTTGATCCCTTTTTAGGGGAAATATTGTAGAAAATTTTCACTGTCATTAATTAGAAATTTATATGTATCCTTGTTTAGGCCCTTATTATAATTATATTACTTAGTCAACTGAGTTGGTATATAATCTAATTAGAATCGAAAGAGTACTTAAATCTGTATGCTTTGGTCTAAACTGTATTGATTATTTACATCTGCAATGCTATTTAAATGCTACTCCTCTTAAGGATTCAAGGGCAATAGCTTATCTATGTCTTATGTACTGTCCGAAATTACTTTTTTAATTAAACTTTAATACCATTCCTCCTTATTTGCAAACGATACAATAATACCATACTTATTTGCAAAGACATAAACTACATTTAGAATTAAATTTGGTTGTACAAATTATAGTAAAAATAATCCAATTAATCGTGATATGGAAACTCTTAATTTAATTTCGGATTAAAAATTGACTTATACAGGATGACTGACGAAAAACCTTTGGTGCTGTATCTCGCTTATTTTTGATCTGAATTGAATAAATAAAACATTAAATTAAATAATTTTTAAAAGACTTTAATATGAACGGAACTGATATTTTTTTCTTGCATCCAGTTTTTGACAAAAGACGATAAGCTTTTTTTTCAAATTGCAATGTATTTTGTATTGATCAGCAAGGAGATTTTTTTCTAAATTTAAAATTGTAAACGATTTTATCCATTCATCAAACCAAAGTCAAGAATTAAGGATTTTTTGAAAAATAAATTAAAAATCAAGTACTCATAGTAAACAATATACAGAGCCTATTCCAAATGTCAAAAGTTTTTTAGACTTTAATATGAATGGAACTGATATTTTTTCTTGCATCAAGTTTTTGACAAAATTCATCATCATTGCAGTATTATACCAATGACCGAGTATAATACTGCAATGATGATGAATTTTGTCAAAAACTTGATGCAAGAAAAAATATCAGTTCAGTTAATGTCAAAGTCTTTTAAAAATAATTTATCTACGATCCTACAGAAAGTAGACGCTTTTTGTATCATTTTTCATTGTAAAAGTGGCTTTTTAAAGCACTAGTGCTTTTTTACGTTTTTATAGTAGTGTCAAACTGTTTTTATTGCACAGAAATGTCAAATTTAACAGATGAATATATTATAGCACAAATTTTTGACGAAAAACTTAATTTTTTATGAATTGATACAAATAACTAATAAACTATAAATAAAATATATAATACAAACGAAATGGCAGATTTAAGAACTCCGAAGATTTCATTTAATGCAAGTCGAAGCGATTACAATAAAGCGAACATTTTTTCCATAAATAATAATGGCGGCCGACATTTGTGCCACTTGTTTACTGGTTGCTAAGTAACGCTTTCATTCGTTCCTCGCTCATGTTTTTAAACGCCAGTTCGTGCAATAAAGCATCACTTTTTACACTTGTACCTTAAATAACTATTAATTTCATGTTTCATTTAAAAAAAAATTAAAAATAAACGAGATACAGCACCAAAGGTTTTCCGTCAGTCACCCTGTATCACCTATCCATATCTGTTTTCAAGAAACGTTATTTTAGTATTTTTGCAGGGCTATAATAATTAGGATACGTAATGAAGTTTCCTTATATTATAGTTATTGCATGCTACTGATAATTTGTAACCCACAATTTAATTTAATTTGATTCTAATTTAATTTGATTGGACTAAATTCAATATAATTCGATTTTGTTTGATTTCATTTAATTTGATTTATTTTTGTTTTAATTTGATTTAATTTGGTGTAGTTTAGTTAAGTTTACTTTATTTGATTTAATTTAATATAATTTAATTTATTTTAGGGAAATTGCACAGATACCTAATAGTTTGATATTATTCAGGTATATATATATATACATATATACATAAATTATATGTTTATTTAAAGTTTTATAAGCTTTTGCAATAAACTTAAAATATTATGATTGATTTAGTCGATACTAAGGATTTAATCGGATTTCTATTTCTCGCCTAAGTTTAATTGCATTCCCAAAATCGGTAGTTGAGGTTCAGGCAAAGGAGTAGCTTCAGGTAGATACGATGTCAATTGGCCGCCTCGGTGCTGTGATTTGACCCCTTTGGATTTTTTTGTGGAGAACCATGAAGGACCGATGTTATGCAAACAATACAGAAACGATACAAGCCCTTCAGGCCAATATCATCCAAGTAATCTGTGAGCTACAGCCCGAAACCATCAATAAGGTATTGGAAAATTGGAGTGACAGAATGCGCTTCTGCGAAGCCAGCCGAGGCAGCCACTTGAACGAAGTTGTGTTTCATAATTAATGGGAATGCTCTTACTAATAATGCCATATTACAAGGAAAAAAAATTAATTCTGTTCATTCTATTGCATTTTTAAAAGGAATTGTATCTTGCCCACCCTTTAGTCCTAAATTAATGCAATTCCCGGATTAACGTGGGCTTTATGTATTTCTAGCGATTCTAGAAGATTGTTGCGACTCTTTTCATGGAATTAGATAATCGAGAATACATCTTCTCCAAAATAATATGTTTGGCAAACGTTTATATACCCACTTTTTTTAACCAAAAAGAGCGTAAATGTTCTTTTAACATTAACCTAAAATTCCGACCAGATTGATCTATGCAAATTCCTTGAAAATTGGCACAAGTTACTCTATAAATTCAGAACTTAGAAAAAACCAAATTCTTAAAAAATGCCAAATATTATTCCAGCATTACATAAAAAAAGCAGACTATAATCTTTATATGCCTTTCCGGTTTAAAATGTACATTTTTATTTTAAATAAAAAACATTTTAATTGGATATATGGTTACATTTTTTATTTGTATTGTTTTTTATGCGATTTTCATGATTTTATAGGATTTTTGAGTAATTTTGATTTAGTTTTCAATTAGCACTTCACGCAATTTTGATTATTTTCACAACTTCCTAATTTTTTCGTTTTTTAATTTTTTTATTTAATATTTGGTTTGAATATTCTTACCAACGTGTATTTTTATGTCTGTGATGCAACTTTCGTACTTTTATGTTTATATGTTTTTTATATTTTTGAATTTTGCCCATTTTAATTCTATATTTGTTTGGAATTTTTAATATTCTTTGTGATTGTTACGAATATTTTTGTTTTTACTATGTAATACATTTTAGGTTGATATGCAATGTTACATTTAACGTATATTTATTTACACCAAATACAAATTTTGAATATTTTTGGCTATCTTGTTTTTTATTTCTAGTACTTTCTACATTTTTTTATTATTTACTATAATATTATTTGAGCAGTAGGTACAATGAAAAGCATGTAAATTAAAAAAAATATTTTATTTCAAAGTAATGTTAATATTAGGTTTAGTACAATATTGGATACATTTTTTGTAGCACTCTGTTTTATTGAATACGCAGAGTCAAAATTTTACTTCAATTACAATTTTATGCAATTCTCGAAATTACTTTTTTCTTTGTATTTTGCACGTTAAAACTATTTTAATTTTCTCATCTACTAGTATTATCTAATATATTGGCTCTATTTAAATATGTAATAAATTTTATTCAAAAATAAATAAGATATCATTATAAAATATTATATTTAACAATTTATATCAATGTCGCTGCTTCCTGGCCAAGGGAATTGTGGGAAATTTCGCCCGTCTCGGGCTATCGGCTATTAATTTAATTTATAATTGTAGTAAAAATAAAACACAGGACGTGAAAAGGATTGTCATTTTTTTGTCATTAATTTAAATATCAAACTAGATAAATAAGAAAATTTAATTAAATTGGTTATTCTTTCTATAGAATGTACTTTATTTCGATTACAATATTTTACTGTTTCTTATTTTATAACAAGTTTCGCGGAAGTGAATCTGTAACAGTAATAGTAGAATATAATATGAATCTGTTTTATATTAAAATTTAGTTGCATTTACTATCATATGTAGTACAATACCATATGTACAAAAAATTTAATTGTAATCCGCTCGTCCTCAAAGGGACTTTTGCTCTTTGTGTTTGGCCTTCTGCATAAGTTTAACTCATAAAACGATCCCCAATAGTTAAATAAAATAAAATAAAAATTTCATATATCTGTATAATATTCTCTTCCCTGTAGTATATGTAAATGATTCAATTTCTATTTAGTTTAAAACGGTTTCTCTTAAATATATTTATTCCAGTTTGGCGTAATCGCATAATTAATACATTTGTTATTACTAGGTATATTATTCAAAATTAATACTCATACTAAATCTCCGCTAGGCATAATTCGCAATTTTCACGTGTTTTGCTGTATCACATCAATTGATGTTATGCCATAATTACGTTTTTATTCTCATATAGGCCTCTCGCTAGGAAAGACACACTTAATAATAGCATAGTTTCATTGATGAGCTCTAATACGGAAAAACACGTGTCTACAAATAAATTCTTTTGTTGAAGTAAAAACTTCTCTGATTAATACCATGCTGAATATTGAGTTATACAAAAGCAAATTAAAAAGATTATATATTTTTTACACTCATTATTTTTGGATTAATATTATCCTTATAATATTTTCTTTCACCTAATTTTATATTTTGTAAAAATAAGTAGCATATTTTGTAATTATTTTAGTCGTGTAATTAACACATACTTATTTACTTTGTGGAACACCATACTTTAATTATAAAGTGTATTCAGATTATTAAAAGTATTGTTTAATAGAATTTATGTTGGTTATAATGCACAAATCGCGAATGTTGCATTAGCATGTAAATACTATTAACTAGTTAAAAATGAGCAAGTGTAACAATATATTGACTGGAGTTAAATATGGGAAAGTCTGGAAATTAAAAGATTTGAATTTCGTTTTGGTTATTGATGAGATAATCCCAATTCATAATTGCTTTCTTAATCTCCAGAATTTCAAAGAGATTTAATTTGCTGGCTTGTTCGGCGTGAAAGTAAATTGATTTGATGTGGTCTAAAAGATGTCCCGTTGAGATGCAATGATCGGACAGCCCTGTTCCCATGGTGTGTTATTTATAGCTTTTTATGTTATTTCTAACTAGTTTTGAAGTTTTTAATTTTTTTATTTTCCGTCGCAATTTTCATATGTTATTTGCTAAATGTCCCAAGATTCCAATTTGTTATTAAATAAATGTTTCTTTATAAAAGCTTCTTTAATTCTTTGCTGATTTTCTGGTTTATATATGTAATGTATGTAATGGCCGCGAACTGTTTGGCTTCTTATGTTTCTTCTCCATTGAATAATAGTCTTTGAACTTTCCATATTTTAGTTTCAAGATAATATCTACATTTTTTTCTTGAATCCGTAGATTCTCGGTTGAAGTCATCCTCGCTCAGCGGAATATTGATTTGTTGTATATGTATCGTAATTGGCGAACACGAAAAAGAAAAGGGAGGTTAAAAACCGTACAGATTGAAAAATAAATGAAATGGAATCGATTAGAATTTGGCGACCAATGTCCTTTGAGGGTAACGTGGCTGAAAACTTTCGCAAGTTCAAACAAGCATTCGAAATTTATTTGGTTGCAAGCGGGCTACAAGAGAAGACAAGACAAGTAAAGGTAGCAATTCTTTTAAACGTGATGGATGAAGAGGCCGTCGAGATCTACAACATCAAATTAAGTACAGAGGATAAAGAGAAATATAAAAAGGTGATCAAGTTCGAAACATATATGGATTTAAAGAAGAATGTCATATATGAACGTTTTGTATTCTACAATATAGTGCAGAAGGAAAATGAGCCGATTGATAATTTCGTGCAAGACCTAAAGAAACTAGTGAAAACATGTGCATTCACAGAAGAAGATGAAATGGTAAGGGATAGTATCGTGCTGGGACTACAGGATAAAGAACTGCAAGAAACACTCTTAGACATTAAAGATTCAGACTTATCTAAAACAATCAATGTATGCTAAATAAGAGAAATTACAAAAAAATGCAATCAAGGTTAAGAAATGAAGAAAAAGTTCACAATTTAAATTTAAAAAACTAATACAGAAAAAGGAATTCGAAGAAAATAATAAAAAAGAATTCAACTGTCATAAGTGTAAAAAAGCACAAAGCAATAAATTATCCGGCGTTTGGTAAAATATGTCGAAAATGTGTGAAACCTAACCACTTAGCAGTGGCATGCAGAAACAATAAGGTAGCAGCGATGGATATGGAGGAACATGAAAATGAATTATCAGAAGCATCGTAGAAGAATTTAAAGTGGATACTCTAGTGAATATGAACGAAGTACATGTAGAAGATAACAGAAAAGAATGGTTCCAAACAGTTGCACTAGTAGAACATGAAATAGAAGTAAAGATGGATATAGGATCCCAGGTGAATGTCTATAAGGAACTGAGACTGAGGTTGAGTACTCGCAAATTGAAAAAGATCTACTAGCTATTGTATTTCATGTAAAAAATTTCATCAATTAATTTATGGTAGAAAAATAATAATAGTCACTGACCACAAACCGTGTAGACTATAGAGATTAAAACTAAAGTTAGCTAGGTATGAAATAGAGCTACAGTACTGCCCAGGAAAAGAAATGTATATAGCAGACCTTCTGTCCAGATTTTTTTTAAAAGAAATGAAGAGAATGACAGTGAACATGATGAATTTGTACATGAAGTATGTGTGAGAATGCCATATGAAAAATAAAATGTATTTATAGAAAGAACCTAGACTGAGCGAGTTAAGTACAGTTATAAGATATTGTAAATTTGTTTGGCCTAGAGACAGAGAATTCATTCCAAATAATATAAACATTTATTACTGATATAGGCATGAATTGCATGTATCTAATATTTCTTAACCAAAAGATAGTAGTATCTAAAAGTCTAAGAAAAGAAATTTTAACGAAATTACACGAGGAACATTTTGGTATAACGAAAACAATTAATGATATTAAATTATAAAAAGTGTGAATGCAACCGGTAAGCTAACAGAAAAAAATACATTAAACCACATGATATACGGGCAGTCTCATTAGCTGCGAATATTTGTGATTTTGGTGAAAAAGTTGATTTAGTAGTAATTGACTACTTTTGCAAGTGGTTAAAACTAATTAAATCAAAAGGAAAAAAGGCAGAAGATGTAATCAGGTCATGGTACCTACTGCAATAGTAGCTGAGAACATGCCATATGGATCGTATGAATGTGCTACATTTGCTAAAGATTGGAACTTTAAATTTATTTTGACTAGTCCTCATCATCATCAATAAACGGATGGCAGAAGCAGCCATACAAATAGTAAACAAAGTTTTAAGAAAGTGCAATCATATTGTTAGAGGACAGACTAAAATCAATACAGGGGTTTAATCTGTCTCCATCTCAACTATTGTTTGACAGACGTTTGACAAAATTTGAAAACAAATTAAAGGACAAGCAGGAAAGATATATAGCCTATTATGATGACAAGGTAGATTCATGATAAATCACAATACAAATAGTAACTAGAATTGAGATAGAGGAATAATAGTGGAAAAACATAAGTCATCAAGGTCGTACGTGGCCAAGAATGAAAGGGTAGCAATTCTGCGAAGAAGCCAGCAACATCTTAGGAAGTCTAAGAATCAACCATGGTTCAACAACAGACAAGAGGAAATTATAGGAAACCAACTGGAGGAGGAGGAAGGTAGTGAGAATCGAAAAAGTGAATCGTCTAAAGTGCAGTGATGATAGTGGTAGAGTTAGGCGTACGCCAAGAAGAACAAAATATTTAGAATACTATATAAGTCAATAAAAAAAACTTACAAAGAGAGATGTTGTATATGTACCGCCACTCGCGAACACCTTTTGTAAGCCTATGTATTAGTTAATGGTAAACACCTCCGCTACGCGCATCCGATTAGCACTACATTCATAATTCACAGTCTTATAATAAATATATTGTATGAAATATTCTCATATTTTAGAAGAATATCATCAACTTAGAAAGCAAATATGCTTTAATTTACAACTAATTTTGAATTGTGCATAAATGAAATATTATTTATATTATTTAAAGAAGAAGAAATAAATATTGGATTGTAATTTAAGCCTAATAGATCCTCTAGCACTTTCCAACATAATGAATGTGAAGTATTTTTTGACGTTAATTAGAAAAAAAAAAGATTTTTATTAGAATATCTAACTGTTTCAGTACCCTCATTCAATATTGAAACGTATTCAAAAGACTTTAATAAGCCAGTCTCTTCATGATAGCTATAGCTGCAATCGTCTCCTAATATAAATGATTGAAGGGTATTACTCAAAATGTCATTCTAATATCTTACGTTTTTTGGTAACTCTAAATGTATTGAGATAATAAATACTACTTCACATAAAGATAATGTCATTGAAGTGTCACAAAAAATATATTTTTGGCACATAGTTTATTGGTATCGAATTAAACTCTATAGCATCTCTATTTAAGGTCCCATCCTATACTCAGTGACATTAGAAGCGAAACACCCAGCAGGATTTATTTATTTAACTTTATTTTTTTCGCCTTACATCAAAAATTAAATGATTACTTTTTAAAAAAATGTTATTAACAACCAATCAAAATAATTAATGATGTGTTTGGCGATCCCTTTTGCTGTATACTCTCCTGTAGACGTCTGGGCATCGACAAAAGAGATGGTCGATGTCTTCTTGTGGCATCTCGTTCCAAGCAACTTGAATTTCATGGAATAACTGTGCTAGAGTCTGTGGAGGACAGTGGTAAATGAACTGATATACTTCTACCATGGTAATAGAAATTAACTTATTGTCGAAAGTAAAGTTCAGAACTAAATAAATAATTACAATTATAGTTTTGTATAATAGTTCTGTACTTTGATTATTTAAACTAACTTCCTTTTCGAGAATTAAATAGTCGAAGGTGTGACAATATTTTTGTGTTGCTGCACTTGGTGAGAATGAATAACTGAATCATTTTCTTTTCTATATCAGTTACAGGAATTTAAGAATTTTTATTTAATAATTAATAATAAAATATTTCTTTTGCTAGGTGAAAATATAATATTAATATATTAATATAGTAACTAAGGATGAATAAATAGTTGTAACTTTAGCTGTTACTTCTTTGTACGAAATATTCTTTGTACATGTTTAAATTTTGTATAGCGCCTTGTCTTTTCAAACTCTGGGCAAACTTTCAAATTTATACCCTGATATGTTTTATTTCAATGAACATATTTAATAACAATACTATCATATACATTAATTTACTTATATCACTACGGATTTGTACATCCAGTTCCCCCCCGCATTGATTATATTCATGACCGAATCTAAGGCATTTAGGGCATCTACAGCCCTTCGTAACTCTTTTTATGTATAAAGGAACCGGACGAGAGGCACTAAAAATGCCCACTCTGCTCGGTAAATATTGACCTGAAATGTAATCATGCTAACCGCATTCGGTTTGAAAGTAATTTTATCATCAACCACGATTTCTTTTATTCATCCTTCTCCAAATACTTCAATGCAGCTTCCACATAAAGGGGTTATAAACCTTTTTAGATCAACACCTGATATTTGTATCTTCACCATAATTCTTTAAATAAGATATGTGAGTTTGTAAAAAATCTTCTTATATTACTCTAATTATGTTGTATTTGTTTATATTTATCAATAACAAATATTGAGTTGCTTATGTCTATATTTTTGGTGTAACGTTTTTCCAATCAAACTTATATTTTTATCTGCACTTTAAATGTGAACTTTAAATGAGTCCGTGTCTATCAAATTATGCATGATTTTTACTCCAAAATCTGTAATTGCATTCGTACTATTAATATATTATTTTTTCAAGATTTCCCGTCATATCTTGATAATTATTAATTATCTTAAATAATTAATTTTATAAAACTGCCTCCAAATCCACAGAATTATAGTATATAACATATATACGACGTCCGAAAAATAAAAAAATGAATCCGTTCTATCAAAATCCATACCTATCTCCTTCTCATTAAACTGAATTTGGAATTTTCTTTCATTGACTTAATAAAATTGCTCTATACTATTTTGAATTTCCATCTAACCCCAATGCGGACGAATTAAAATGTATTAAAATTTTAAATTCCGATATCTTACTCAGTTCATAAATTACCATAGCAAATTTCTAATACATATTAGAAAAATGCAGTACGTTTGGTTAAAAAAAACAAAGCGAAATTATTAATATTATCACATCATTACCTTCATCTAAATATTTCGGCAATTAACACCTGAATTTAATATTGCTCTGTTGGTCTTGAATATCACAAGAGTTTATCATACTAAGCATTTTCCATTTTTGGCAGGTGAATAGTACAAAAATGCAAATTGATTTGGATTTTAAAAATATTCCTCATTTATGTAGGGTTTCTTGTTCAGTTTACATATATCTATAGAACTTATATGTTTTCATATTCAGTTCTTGATAGACTTAGACATGTTTTGTAGGATTTGTAACACATCTTTGTCAAAAATATGTAAAATTTCAATAAGATGTATGGCCTACCTATTATCAAAATCTAATACTTGTTTTACCTCAAATATTTAGCCATACCTCTTAATTGTACCCTTAGCCAAAATTCCCTAAAAACTAATGAAAATGATGGTAGCGACCGTTACTATGTGGTAGTTCATTTAAAAAAAAGTTTTTTTTCCAAAAAACTAATGTTTTATTTATGATTTTTTGGGTCTAGTTATTTAGATTGGTTCCTAGCATGTTAAAAACCCCGGTCGTAATGGTCTAACCTGCACATGAAGCTCTCGAGAGCCATTGTTGTCCGAGCGTTGCGCGAACTAGGGCCTGAGCGCCCTAAGTTCTCGCGCTTAGTCCTAAGTGAAAAAGTGACGTAGATGGGGAGAGATGGATTATTCCAACAAAATTGTATACTTTAAATATTATAACGAGTTTACAGTGCATTTTATTTCTTACTCAACTAGAGTAACATCTAAAATTCGATGTTTTTTGAGTTCCTTGTTTATAATATTTAACATTAAAGATATTAAAGATTCCACTATTTCTTAGGTTGTCTCGTATTCCTAAACAATTTTTTGGATTTGATAATTTATAAGAAATGTTTTTTTCTTGCAAAAACAGGTTAAAATTTTCAATAAGTGTGATTACAAAAATATACTGGCATTGCAGTGTGACTTTACAATTTTATCTACGATCGTTCAGACAGTAGACGTTTTTTGCATCTTTTTTACGTTTTTATTATACGGAAATGTCAAATTGTTTTTATTGCACAGAATTGTCAAATCTGACAGATAAATATATTATAGCACAAAATTTCAACGAAAATCTTAAATTTTTATTAATTTATACAAATAACCATTAAACTTTATAATATAAACTAAATATCAGATTTGGGAACTCTGAAGATATAATTTAATACAAGTCGAAGCTTTAAAAAAACTCGCTTGTTCCTCGCTCGTGTTTTTAATTTAAACGCCAGTTCGTGCAATAAAGTATCACTTTTTACACTTATACCTTAACTAACTAAAAGTAATACAGTAGTAACAATAAATATTAAAAACGAATAAAATAACAATCGTATAATCACATTATAATTACATCGATTACGATTACAAATGTATAAATAATTTTATCGCCAATCGGCACTAAATACATCTATTATTATCGCCATTTGCGGCACTAAACCGTCCCATTATTTTACTACTTTCAACAAGTAACATTATGGGACAATACTAACAAAATCTAAGGAGGTCGAATCCTGTCAGTTTAGTTGTCAAAAAAAAACATGAGTAGTGAAGAGTTTGAAATACCATGTACTCCACCAGAAATACGCGAAAGAGCGATAGAAACAACGCTCGAAATTCTTCCAAATAAGTCTAGACATATTTATAATCGTCAACACGATTTATTCACAAGTTGGTGTGACAGAAATAACATTAAAAAAATTAGCGAAAACGTTCTCTTGACATATTTTTCTGAAAAATCCAAGGAATATAAAGCAGCAACATTATGGTCATATTATTCTATGTTAAAAGCATCTCTTTCGGTAAAAAACGACGTTGATATAAGCCAATATAAGAAACTTACGGCGTTTTTAAAACAGAAATCAAAAAATTATACGCCAAAAAAATCGAAAGTTCTCACACAAGAAGAAATAATACAGTTTCTATTGAATGCACCAAATGAAATATATTTAATGATGAAGGTAAGATAGTAATCAATTATCGAAGCATATTTGTTATTAATGTAGATATTATTTTAGATTTGTGTTATTTTTGGCGTTGCTGGAGCCTGCCGTAATAATGAATTAGTAAATCTTAAAGTTGATGATATAGAAGACAAGGATACTGTATTGATTGTGCATATAAGACACACGAAAACTAATAAACCAAGAGTATTTGTCGTAACATCAGAGTTCGAAGGACACGTTAAACCGATTGAGTTATATAAAAAATATGCCAAACTTCGTCCCGCACAGACCAAACATGATAGATTTTTTATTACATATAGAAAAAGTAAATGCACAGTGCAGCCTGTGGGTACCACACTTTTGGAAACATACCATGTAAAATTGCGAACTATTTAAATTTGCCAAATCCGTCAGAATATACTGGTCATTGTTTTCGGAGGTCGTCTGCTACTTTGTTTGCTAATGCAGGGGGCAGCAAAGAAAATTTGAAACGTCATGGAGGGTGGAAGAGTGGATCCGTTGCTGAGTCCTATGTTGAGGAATCAATATTGAACAAAACGAAGATTGCAAAAACGATTTTGGGTGGTGATCAAATTGCGCACCGTTTTGATATCAATGACAACACTGCCACAACTTTACATCAAAATGAAAATATTCATTTTCTTATTAATAACACCGAATTGCATAAAGATGAAAATACCCTTTTAAATAATATTCCACAAAATTTTTCCGTTGATGGGTCAACATCAGGAATAAATTTAAATATTGCCACAGGATGCACCATCAATTTCAACATATACAACAAATAGAGTGGTTTAATATCTTGATTAATTCGTAGTGTTTGTTTAAATAATAATACATATTTTCTGTTTTTTTTTTAATTTAAATAAAAAATCCTATACTTTTTCATTTATTTTTAAGATTGGCGATAAAATTTTGTATGCACCACGTCAGTAAAATATCTTTATCGAACTCGTCTTTATTCACCTCGCTCGCTCCGCTCGCTCGTCTCATAACCTCAGACTCGTTCGATAAAGTCTTATTTTACTGACTTGGTACATAAATAATTATTATAATGAAAACACTTTCTTATAAATGATTTTATTTTTCGTGAATTTGTAATCAGCGATCTCATCAAAAACAGTAGACAAATTCAAAAAAGTCTAAAAAATTTTCACGTTTTTTCCACCAAAATAAAAACATTGAAACAATCAATAATGAATCAGATGGGCGCCAGTATTTTTTAGTTCAAGAGGTATTCAGCTACGGAATCATAATCAAAATTACAAAATTAAACTGGTGATTGAATAAACACAATAAAGTCGTTTAAATAAGTATTTATTAAAATAAAAATCAATTAAGTTCATGATAAAATATAATAGAAAATCATTGCTCATCGCATTATTAAGTAATATCAATTAGTAACCAAAGTTTTTTGCTTTAAATAAACACCCATTTTTGGACTAGAACTTAGTCCAAAAGATTTTTAACAAAGAAATACACTTTATGTTTGAGCTTAGGAGTAATAGCGCTTATGAACAGATGCACACACATACTCAGATAGTGTATTTTACATTTAAAAAAATGTTAACATAGTATATAGGCACCTCAAAACAGATATATTTATTATTTTTTATAATATACAGGGCAAATAAAAAACAAGAAAGCTCAGTTTAAGAATATTTATAATACTATGGTTTTCACCAAATGTGGTAATAGCTAATTGCAGTAACATGGAAATCAAAACACTAAAAAGAAGTAGGAATTCTTTGACTAAACTTTGCACAAACATTTAACTATTAAAACATAGTAATTGCTTAAATAATTTCTGGAAGTACTGTATCTACATATTTTAAGCTGTAATTCG
The DNA here is from genome assembly GCA_963969525.1 of Ontholestes murinus. Classification (NCBI taxonomy): domain Eukaryota; kingdom Metazoa; phylum Arthropoda; class Insecta; order Coleoptera; family Staphylinidae; genus Ontholestes; species Ontholestes murinus. The sequence continues at coordinate 65,710,973 of OZ018394.1, read as the reverse complement.
TGCTCAAGAGCTAGAAGCGTCTACAGAGGATGCTCTAAGTTCTTTAGTTTTCTCCCCATAATGTTTCATAAATGCTCAATGGGCAGAAGATCAAGAAATTGGGGTGATCATGGCAAGATATTGACATTATCCTCCACATATCGGTTCATAGAAACTCTTGCAATATGGCGATGGCTATTGTCCTGCTGAAAAGGCAAATTGCTAAGAAAAGAAACAATGTGGGTTTCTATCACCTCATTTATATATTTCTGGGCATTCATATTGCTTCCAATAAATACCAAACGAGACCTACTCATAAGTTATACCAACCCTTATCATAATTCCTACAGTTTGATTGCCAGGTCTCTCAGCTGGAAACTAGATGGTATGTCTTTATCTTTATGACTAAATACTACCCAATATCACTATAGGTTCTAGTGGAGTACCAATTTACACCGCTTAAAATATTGCATTCGATGTTGAGCCGTTAGTGGTAATCAAGACGGGGTCGTTAGGGTTGCAAGCCAAAGTTTGCGGTAAACCATGCAAAGGGTTATAAGATGACCTTTATTAGTTAACCATGTATCTGCATATTGATCGATTACGGGAGAATCGGTCTTTTGTTCCTATAAGTCGAACCTCATGTGTTCTTCTTTGCCCTCAGATATCTCTTCTGAGACGTTCTTGACTGACTGAAATCCATGCCAGCGCATAATAGTAGATTGATTTCTGTTAAGGTGTTAGCAACGTCTCTAATAGAAAAAACCCCTAATGATCAGAATAATTGTGATTAAAATCAAACATATTTGAAGCATTGCCACAATTGATCAAATAAACGATCAAGCCATATATCTCCAATTCTACTAATTTCTTAAAATATTCACAGTTCCTAAATAAGGCTCAGGTGTAAACTTTCTAAATTAAACATTATAATTCACTGAGATATACTGTCAGTACATATCGATAAAATCTGATCTGAAATATATACACTTACGAGCATAAAATTAGGGTCACTCCGTTATTTGAAGTTATTTTAGAATTTTTTTGTTTTTTACGTGTTTTTTTGGTTGTAACAGTTTACTAACTGATTGCTTGAATAAAAGATAATATTTGGTTGTTAAAAGTTTATGGAAAGTAATGAAAATTAACAATTTCAATTTGATATGCTAAGTAATGAAAATGAACAAGTTTACTTTGATATGCTTTTTTTGAAACAAAAGCAAGTTCAAGGACAGAATAGTTTTTGTTTCTATGGTGTCAACTGCTAGTTGCAAATTGTTTGTATATTGTTGTCATGATTAGTGTTTTGCAATGAGCATAAATCCTGTTGTTGCGGCACGAATTGTGGAGGCTTTAGAAGACGACCGCGGTCAGCACAAAACTGCAAGAAACATTGGTGTCGTGTGTGCAACGAGTATGGTGGCGGTACGAAGAGACTAGTCTGCTTTCTCGTTTCTAGTGCTTTGAGAAACCGGACGGTCACGGCAGTTTCCTTTCGAAATCATCTGCAAGAAGTGAGAAATGTAAACATAAGTGAGTGGACAGTTAGGAGGAGCCTTTATGCTGTTGGATCATCTTCTCGAACTAGAGCTACTGGACCGCTGCTTTCCCGTGAACACCGGATTGCGAGGTTAAATTTTGCACGAGAACACTTGGTTTGGACAATACCGGATTGGAGTCGCATATTGTTTTCCGATTAATCGCAATTTTGGCTAACGGGCTCAGATAGGTGTGTAAGAGTGTGGCGACGGCAATGCGAAAGATATGCTCAAGCGTGTAATGCCGAGCGACTTCCAGTTGGTGGAGGATCAATTATGGCATGGGGAGGCATATAGAAGACCATGTTTTACCGTTCATGGTTATTGTTGGAGGCGACGCAACATTTATGCATGATAACGCACGAACTCACCCTGCTCAGATAGTTACTGAGTATCTTGATGAGTGTCAAATCACAAGATTTCTTTGGCCTGCTTGCAGTTCAGATTTAAATTCGATTGAGCATGTTTCGGATGAGATGGGAAAACGTTTCGGAGACATATACCGGCCCCCAGAATTTCTAGAGAGCTTCGCGACATACTGGTGCAGGAATGGGATAATCTTCCGTAGAATTTGATCCAAAATCTGATCCAGCATGCCTCGTCGATTGCAAGATGTTATCACTGCCAGAGGAAAGAATTCTCGTTACTGAAGTCCGTAAACTCTCTTTTGTTTAAAAAAAACATATCAAAGTACACTTGTTAATTTTCGTTACTTAGCATATAAAATTAAAATTGTTAATTTTCAGTACTTTCAATAAACTTTGAACAACTAAATATTATTTTTTTCTTCAAGCAATCAGTTAGTCGACTGTTACAACAAACACGTAACAAACTAAAAATTTCTAAAATAACTTTAAATAACGGAGTGACCCTAATTTTATGCTCGTCAGTGTATTATATTCACTATTCAAAACAATTAACGGGTCACTAATTTGTACCTCAATAAAATTTAAACGAGAAATTACGTGCAAATAAATTTAAGGACATCTGAAAGACGCTCTATTTAATTGTTTTAATTGACACATAGGGGATCGCATACTTCCGGAGTATCCGTAATAATTAACAAGAACTATCAAAACTAAAGTGAAATAATGTATCCCAAATTTAATTCAAAGAGCTAGGAGATCAATAAATAAACGAAATTTTTTGCATCTGACAGTTTGACTTAAATTAAGTAGAAATGAGGCATCTCAAAGAAGTGGAAGTTCTTCATGCAACAGCATGAATTAAAAATCGCGAAAGCCTTCGACAAGTTTCAAGAAACTTTAACGACTGTTATTCAGCGATTGCGGAACAGGTACTTGGAGTCAGCTCAATATAACAAGCGGTGTGGACAAGGTCACAAAAGAAAAACAACTCAAAACCAAGACCGATTTTTACTGACTTCGAGTCTTCGCAAAGAAGTCCTCTTAATTTCTTCACGGATAAATAAAGCTTCCGAATTACTCGTTGCAATGGCCGAGTACGTATTTACCAGGAGAACGCTAAGCAGCTGCTACTGTCCAGGAAGTCGTAAGATTTGGAGGTGGTTCAGTTATGGTTTGGGGTGGGATTAGTATCGATAGTAGAACGGACCTTGTTTAATTCCAGGAAATCTTAACTTTAATCTCTGAGTTGACATTATGTTAGGAGAACATGTTGATCCTTTGGCATATGGAATAGGTCCAATTTTTTTGTTAATACAGAATAATGCAAGATCTCATACTGCAGGAACAAGAACTGGAAATTCAAACAATGGTGTGGCATGTGTTAAATCCTAATTTAAATCCTGTAGAGCATGTTTGGGATAGGCTCTACAGACGCGTTCGTGGTCGCCCGTATCCTTTCAGACCCTACAGCAGCTAACAGCGGCTCTTACTGAAGAATGGTATGCTATACCAAAAGAAAACCTTCGAAGAATTTTGCGAAGCATGCCAAGACAGTGTAATGCCGTTATTCGTGCTATGGGAGCATATAGTTGTTATAAAGATACCATTTTATGTATAAAAGTTTACATTAACAATTAATTTAAATTCGTTTTTTTGTAGTTCTTGTTAATTATTACGGGTACTTTAAAAGTACGTGATGCTGACACTTCAATATATGCCAATTAAAACAATTAAATATAGCGTTTCTCAGATGTTCCTAATTTCATTTTCATGTAATTTCCCGTTTGAATTTTATAGAGGCACAAATTAGTAATCCGTTAATTGTTACCTGAAGTTCATCCCTATAAAATATATGTTCGTTTTCAATGAATTGTAGACTTATTTCCTTTAGTATGAATGATTGAATGTGTACTTATGTAATGTACATAGCATTGTTGACAAGCAGATACCTGACCTATTTAATTTATTGATTGATGGCATTTGAATTGAAAATGTTATTTCAAGTTTATGTTAATTTTAATGCGCTATGTTTATGTTTTGTTTATTTAGTATGTATGTAATTTTACATTAATATTGCCAATTGATGTTACTCGAATTGTCTTGTATTCATATACATACGCTGTGTATAGTGGTGGTATAAACATGTTGTTGTGTTTATGAAATTGTTTACTGTAGAATTTTTGAAATTTCGTTTTATATGTCTGAAGCTACTAGCAATTAACGTAAATGTAAGCTTTCTAAAAATTTTAAGTATATTAAAATGTATTAAAATCCTTTAGTTCGTTGTAGAAAATTAAATAATAATTTAAAAATACGAAAACATTTCGTGAATCTACAACAATGAGTCTTACTAAGACTACAAAACAAATTAATTTTGAAACAACTACTTCTCTGGCTAAAACCTAGACAGACATTGAATAAAACAAAATTAATTTGCGTGTTACGAATAGTACAACTATCAAAGCAACACTAATTTGAATGATTTATTCAAATTAGTGTATGAAATTAATATAATAATTAATTAAAGAATTGAAAATTGAGCAAATAATTAAGAATAGTTTTAAAAAAATATTGGGAAAATACTATGATGGCAACATCACCATTTTTAGTATTGGATTAACATTATTTTGAACAAGGTTTTTTTATTAAGGAATTTTTGAAAACATATTAGAGATTTGAAACGTAAAATTTTTTTCTTATTATTTTTTAATTTAACTGATGGTTGTTTATTAACTAAAACCATAAGTTATTATATTATTAATACCTCCATTATTCCATTAGATTCTTAAATGAACACAAAAATCGGTTATTTATTTGCATTTTGAATTTAATTTGTGTGATATTTTATAAGCTGGTGGGTTTACATCTTAGACAACTGGCCTAACCAGAATTCTCTTTATGAAATCTTGTGCTTTTTGGGTTTATATGGAGGAATTTATACTTGTTTTTTGATGAAAAAATCCATTTTTTCAACAAGACTTGATTTGTGATTCTAATTAATTCTGAATTAAATATGGAATCACTTCTTAAAAATATTGAATATTATGTTCTGTGTTAAGAATATTTTTTATATATTTTTTATTTTGAATAGAATGTTTTGTGTGTTTACTTTAGTAAGTAAGTAAGTAAATTTTATTGTTACGTTTGCCAGAAATGAAGTTACAACGAAAATACAAAATAAAATAAAATTAACAAACAATTACAATTTAATAAGCCAATAGAGCGTATATAAAACATATAAAAAACTAAACAGCATAATGCTGAATTAAGATTACTCCTACCACAACACCATATATACCATTTATATGTAAGATTCGGTGATGTACTGGTCATATATAGAGAAGCATTTTTTTTACTAGGAATATTCTTTTAGATTTATTTTATATTTACCTAATATAGTACAATCTTTGATGTATTTTTGAAGTTTATTAATAACTTCCGCGCAGACGTACATCAGGGTGATTCTTATGTCAGGCCTATGACGTGTTATTATATTTTCTATTACATTGTTTAAAATTTTTTATGGTTATTTATTAAATATACAGGTCACTTGTAAATCTACCAGCTGATTACTGTTAGTATTTCGTTTCTGCTTGATTTAGATCGAATATAAGTCTTAATATTCTTCTCTGTGCAACTCTATACCTTTACTCTATATTGAATCATTATATGCCAAGTGTGTATAAGCAAGTGCATAGTACATATCAATTAAAGACTTACCTAGTTGTAAAGTTTGTTTTTAATTTTAAAATAGCAAAATATACCCTATTTAATTTACAGGTTCAGGGATTAATTTGTTTTTCCCATTTAATTTTTTTGTCGATATAACTCCCTAAATATTTACCTATACTTGATTTGTTTCTCACTAACCTTTATGAGGCTTTTTTAAAATTAAATTTAAATCCTGTTTGCTTGACGTAGTTTGGTTAATGTTGACATATAATTCCCGATTGCTTAAAAATGACTTGTTAGGTGTGTTTCCTCGGATACCTAGCGCCAACAACTTCACAAATTTCACTTCTATCGTGTCAAACGCCTGAGAAAAGTCACAAAATACAGTTTATTATGTTGACGCTATGGAGTTATAGTCCAGCAATGTGAGTCTGGCCAACGAGGAGGCGGGCCGCGCAGAGAGTGATATATGAGAATCTAAGCGAGAGGCACATACATTTTTCCGAGTACAATCGAAAACAAAAGTCGGGGGGTTTATTATTAGCACGCGTCCTGTCACCTTACTATATTAAACTCCATGATAATTTTGTCAATGAATGTCCCAAACGCACGAACGCGCTCCGTATTATACCGATGCCCTTTCTCCTACCCTACGCCCGCACATTTGCCACAGCGCAACTGGCCAGACTGAGATGGCTGGACTATAATTTTGTATCCTATGGACCAGATTATCCTCAGATACCTTTGAAAAAAAATTTTATAGGTACAGATCGAAAATTATCTTTGGACCCTTTTTAAAAATTGGTACAGTTATGATGTTCTTAATTTTCTTGGAAACACCCCTGTTCTAAAAGCAAGATTCACTAGATATTATAACGGTTTTTATAATTAATATTTTAGGTGGTATTTCGTTCTGGCCAGAGCTTGCACTATTTCGCAGATTTACGTTATAGATATTTGTTTCTGTAATTGGTTGTAGATACATGGATTTATTCATATCATCGGATGTACAAATTTGAGATATATTGTTGTCTAATTTTATGTCTGTTACAGTCGAAAATTATTTCGCGAATACATTGGCAATTTCTTTATTTTTCCGATATTGTTAGTGATTCTTATAGATTCAATTTTCTTTTCTCTATGCAATTCATTCCGTATTAGATTCCATATTTGTTTTTGTTTATTGGGTCATATATCTGGGTTTGTAAGACCATCGCCTGATTCTTCGGGAACTCCTATCTTGAAACACTTATAGGTTTCCGCTGCCATCTATTATTTTGATTATAAATTGACTTTCCGGAAATTTGGCTCTAAGCTTATCTTCGACATAGTCATGTTTGTATTTCCCAATATAAAACCATTTGTTCTTTTTTATATACTTCATGATTTTGCGGACGATTTATCTGGATCCCGGGAATCGATTATCTGTGATACAGTCTCGACGTTCCTTATCTTGCTGTTTGCCATGGATGTTTAGATGAGATACAGGTGTAGTGCTCTGTATTAAGTATCAATCATTGGTTTAGCGTTCTTACTTGCTCTTGTAGAAAAGTTACGTTACTACTTAAAATAAGTTATTTGTGATCATATCCTTTGATTGCAGTAAATGTTCTAAATATTGTATTTCAACTTCCCTTAACTTTTCGATAACTGTCTCTTCGCTACTAAACGATGACTGGATCGTCTCCAGTATAGTCCTCATGTTCACAGCTTTCGGGTTGTGGTTCTAGTAGTATTTAGAAGGCTCAGAGAAAATTACATAAATTGAGATGGCGCAGAGGAAACTGTTTTAAATTCGCGACAGATTGAGGGCTCTAGAAAAAACATATTCTCACAGTGGGCTATGAGGAAAATAAGGTTGAGGAACTATGAGATAGATGATTAAAGGCCAAAACATACGATCGACTGACGATAAAACCATAATTTCTTAACTCATAATTTAAAGAACTTGTGCGGCTGATCTTCTTTAGTTTTTTAACCCGAAGAGAATAAGTGGAAATAACGTCTAAACCAGCAACGTCATAATCGTCAGCTTGAAAACTTTACTAGGCTTTTCAAGGAAAATGGCAGACACTAATTTTTGTCTGCCTTGTGCGTTCTTAACGAAAACCTAAAGGTAATGCAATATGTTAAGGTAGTGTATTTGAAATAACTACTATATTCAATTAAATTATATTGATAGTAGGGGTAATATTAGATTCGCCTTTTACATTTAATAATTCTGTGAGTTTATTTAAAGTAAGTGCCGTATCTTCAACGTCCTAAATTTAGAGAATAATAAAAAAAAATCCATAAATTTGGGAAATCTCTTCGACAATGAATATATCTCGACTTTAAGCACTTATCACCTTTTACCAAGAGATAAGTAATAAGAGGTATTTTTTTAAATTAAAGCAAGTAACCAGTAACCTTAATCAAAAGCTTGTTACTTTAAAATTGCGAAGGTATTTAAAATTAATATATTTGAATATATATTTAAATAATTCAAATGGTTAAAATAGTTGCTCCTGCCAACCTACAAGAATGCATGGCTATTATTAATTTACTTGTATAGTAAGATCTCAAGAAATTACTCCTATATGGATTGGATAAACTGTACTGAAGAATAATTTCTAGCATGCTAGAAGTTTTGCCAACACCAATATAAAGATTCTGGTATGCAATTATAATCCATTTAGCTTGACAAAATAATAAATTACCATTTCTTTCGTATATTATTTTTAGTGAATATATCATCATAAAATAAGTAGAGTGAATCGCTAAAATAGTGTACTAAAATTTGCACGCTTAAAATCACTGCGCCGTCCAGCTGTCACGGAGGCGGCCTAAAGCGTGTGAAGAATGTGGAATGGGTTGATGTGTCGAATTGTCCAGAAGCGAACACACAATTGATGGAGTCCTTCGCGTACCATACTAAATTTTCTACAATGAATGGTCGTCGAGAATATTCGTCTTGCTATAAATGTACTGCGTATCGAACTCCAATAACACGTAAGATAGTGTACATTACAGATTTAAAATATATAAATAAATAAAACTATTAGCGGCATTGCTAAAAATGCAATAAAAGAACAAAAAAATGCATATCAATATATATATATATATATATATATATATATATATATATATATATATATTTGCACATACTTGTTTTTCACTAATAAAATTGCATATTAGTATACTAATTTACAATCATAAAATTGTCACTAACAACAATTTTCGTTCGAAAATGTCGAGGAAAAATGAGTGCCTATTCTGTTACGCGGAAATTAAGAAAGAAAACAGTAGACTTAAATGTTCGGAGTGTGACAATGTAGTGCATAAAGGATGTTTCAAAAACAAAAGTAAAAAAAACATATTATCAAGACAGGAGATCAATTTATTGGCTGCTTCTATCCATCGGACAAAACTAACCTAGAAAATGGAGGTTCAAATGACATTGATAAAGACGGCCACAAGACAAATATGGTTAGCAAAATTGACCATCCCAATGAAATTATTAATATGAAGGATACTATAATATTCGAATAACGAGAGAAAAATGAAATACTCCTAAAACACGTTAAACTATTAGAATTATATCTAAGCAAGCCATCTATTAATGAAAGTAGCAAACCATTATAGAAAAGTCGCAACATAGGATACACAACCATTGAAATGCCATAAACAATAAAATAATATGTACTCCAGTCAATAGAAAAATATCAACATACAAAAATAAAAACATTGAGACTGAGAGATCAGGAAAAATGTAAATACCTCGTCTGGCCAGACATCAGACAGACAGCAGACATCGCCACAAAAAATACACCGCTAAATATTTCCGAATTGACTGAAAAAAATTCCAGTCAATACGATTGGCAACAAAAATACGTACGTACAGGAGTAGCAGAGAATACATCAATCAAAGGAGTTCCCTATCAAAGGCAAGGGCATCTACATATATATAGAGTCCACAAGGAAACACCCGAAGATATGATTTATAATTATCTCACAAATGAAAAAAAAATTAAAATCACTGAGTGTAAACAACTAGCCTCGAAACATCCAGATGAGTATAGTTCATTTAAAATATCTTTTCCACTTGAACATCTCGAAGACCTAAAAAAGCCAAAAATATAGGATGCTGGTATTCGATATGAACGTTTTTTCCAAAACGGACAGCGACGTAAACGTACAGAAATTTAATATTCTAGTTATGAATATATCAGTTAGAAACAAAATAAATGAAATAGAGCATTTTAAATTTGAGAAAGGCAATACATATGGCATATAAATGATTGCTGAATATTGGATGTCAACACAGGCAGCTGAGCTCTGCAGGATAAATGAAATGCAAGCGGTTTCACACTACTGCAGGAAATCTACACGGCGGCGTTGTGAATTTAATTCATCCCTCGGTAAATTGAAAATATGAGGCGGGGGTTTCAGAAATGTCGAAAGAAAAACATTGTGAATTATGCTGTACTTTTATTCCACATATTAATACCATGTTTATTACGGTTTATCGATCGCCGTCAAGAGATTTTAACATATTTATAGACATTCTTTATTGTGTCTTAAAGGCGCTATTTAGTAAAAAGTATTATATAGTATTAGGAGGTGACTTTAACGTAAATTTTAAATACTGACATAAAAACATTAACCATTGTAGATATGATTCAAGGTTTCGGGTTAATGAAATTTGTTAGTTTTACAACGCGAGGCATTGCATTGACAACGTTTTCAGTAATCATAAAAATATTGATATTGCTAAAATAAATACAAGTTCTTTAACTGATCATGATGCAATTGCAGTATCTTTAAATATAAACGATATGCCTATAACAAAAAAAAAAACGTAATAGACTGCACTGGTAAAATACAGCGGTTTATTGATATTTTGGTGAACCATTATAACATAGCATTTCCTAAAAAAATTGTTACGAAACAAGGTCGTACATCAGTTCCTTGGTTTAATAATGATATGAAGCATATGCGAGAAATATTACAACTAGTCAACGAAGCATATTTAATGTATCTCACAGACAATACAAAAATATTACGTAACAAACCTAAGGCTGACTATAAAAAGTCCCTAAAACATGCTAAAATTACCGCAAATGGCAATTATATCAGACAATCAGATAATAGCACAAAATGCATGTGGAACTTAATTAATAAAGAGCGAAAGGGTAACAACGGAAACGATCCCCAAGCTTCAATTATTACTGCAGATATGTTTAATATTCATTTCCTAAAAACGGTAGAGTCTATTACAGCAAACATAACTAGTAATAGTTCGACGCATACCAATTTATTGACAACGTCAACGAATAATTATCGCCCCAACTCTATCATACCTGCTGTGGCTAAAATCTTTGAACCGGTGTTATTCAATGAAATGATAAATTATCTTGAGAGTAACGATTTACTTTCTAGTGAACAATTTGGTTTTAGACATGGTAAAAACACAAAGCAGGCGATAGGAAAACTTGTGGATGACATTTTAGGAGGTCTGGAAAATAAATCATATGTACTAACCAACTACATGGATCTGTCGAAAGCTTTCGACTGTATTTCTCATAGCAAACTAATTGAAAAGCTATACTATTACAACTTATTGCCATCTAATTGCAGAATGATTATGTCATATTTATTCGGTCGAAAACAAATAACATATTTCAAATCAAAATTATCTTCAGAAATGCTAGTCAAATGTGTAATTCCCCAAGGGGCTCATTTAGGACCCCTACTCTTTATATTATATGCAAATGATTTTCCGTATCCATTCTCTGATAATTACATGAAAATATGTAACGCAATTTGCATATGACAATTCGATAACAGTCATGGATCAAGACATCAATGAATTAATACTAAGAGAAAATAGGTCTCGTGTAGAAGTTAAAAACTGGTTTGCTTCTAATAATATGAGAATGAATGACGAAAAAACGGTTCGAATGATATTTTCCCTTAGGGAATATGATCATTTATTAGAGCAACATACAAAATATCTTGGGGTTTATATTGATAGAGACTTAAGATGGGATATATATGTGGAGCAAGTAGCAAATAAACTTAATAAAAACATTTATTTGTTGCGCAACCTGGCACAATGTCTTTCAATTGATGTTATTAAAACAGCATACTTTACACTTGTTCATTCCCATTTTACATATGGTGTTTTAATATGGGGCCACTCTGCAGCCGCAAGTAGAATATTTGCCTTGCAAAGACGAGCTGTAAGAATTGTTTTTAACTTGGGCTATACGGAGGACTGCAGACCGACCTTCCGCAGGTTTCGCATTCTTACCCTTCCAAGTCAATATATTCTTGAATGTTTGTTATGGGCAAAGAAAAATCAACATCAGTACTTGACGAGTAATTTAATGCACGAATATAATACCCGAAAAAAACATCTGATTAGACCCGAGTACAACAACAGACTTTCAAAATAGCAAAATGGCCCTCGTTATTACGCACATAATTTCTTTAATCTGTTACCTGATCATATCCAAATATATGTTGGAGGCTTCTACTTCGTTATACATTTATGTAAATTGAATAAAACACGATAACTTTGTTTGTATAACTTGAAAACTTTTTTGTCGAAACTAGTCACAATAAAAAGTTTTCAAGTTATACAAACAAAGTTACCGTATTTTATTCATATCAAAATACTTGACATTTCAGCATTCAAGCGTGCAATTAAAGATTTATTAATAAATAAAATAATGTTTTTATAACATAAATTACTTCATGACAGATCATATATTTTAATATGTTTCACATTATTGTGTGTTTTTGTGTCTGTCTAGTTATTATATAATAAGATACTAGTATGGGTAGTTAGTTTTAGTCTTTTAAAATTGCATTTTAATTTTATATTAATGTGTGACTTTCAAAATCTTCGATGTTAATGTTAATTTTAATTTTACGTAAGCACTATTATTAGATGTAATATTTATCCTAGGAATGACCTGTATAAACAATTAATTGTATTGTATAGCATGAATAAATAAATACGTTGACTCCGGATAGTCCGACTAACAATTATTGAGAAATGTGCTTTCAATACCAATGATTTTTTTAGTTTTACATTTTAGTTTATGTTAATCAAGCTGAATTTTTATAGCATGTATGTACCTAATTTTTATTATTTTAACGAGTACACATTTTTATGTTGTAATTTTTTTAGCACAAATAAACATTATTATTATTATGATAAAGTCGCATTAAACGATTTTTCAATTCTAAACATTGTAGTTACCAAAATATTTGTACTTAAACTATCTTTATAATACTCATTGTGTCATTAAATTAAATCAAAAGGAAAGGTGCAATCCGATGTAGTTGTTGATTACCCGGCCTAGTTCTTTCAAATAACGCTTCCTTTAACATACACTATTTGCATAATTATCTTGTAGAATATATAGTTCAGTTAATAATTCATATTAAGTATTGATTAGCTTTTGATAAATTGCAATTTTCTCCGAATTACAGCGAAACACACAAACATTAATTCGCTTGAATGATGAATAATTCAAGATAATGAAATTACTTAAAGATTTAGTACTTGGGTATAATATCCCTATGGCAACAAATTCACCCAAATGAATTTTGATAACGTAACGTTATATATTAAAGCGGGTCTTAAATATGTTTTAGTGGATTACCTACTGTGTGCCTAATTAGAGCCGAGATCGCCGGCGGGCTTATGTTATGCCCGGGTTCTACATTCATATACAACAATACACGTTATATGGGGTCTTGCATGAGGTGAAATAGTTTCCGAAATATAACCTCGCTTACACAAAGTGCATGCACATACTAATAGTCAATACCAGAGGAAGTTTACGAAAGGGGCGAATCAATTAGAGTATGTCACTAAACAGCGCATTCTATAGATAACATAATATTAAACCGATTTAATTAGGAACAAGTAGTGAATTATTCAATATGTTAATATTTAATTAAATTCAAATAAACTAATATATTTTAAACACATAATTTTGATGAAAATAGTATGTGAAATAATTTTTATTTGTGAATTTTTAAATATGTTTCCTTGTTCTTGTTACAAATGCAGCGTAAATTGTTACCATTTGTCACTAACTGTTGAAAATGAATCGCTAAAATTAGTAATTAAATAAAGAAATAAATAAATAAATATTATATTACTCGTATAAAAATTAAAAAGTTCTAAACGTTGTTTTGCTTCTATTCATTTTAATGATCAATTTAACATAGAATTAGTTCGATAAATTTGTCAATTTAAAAGGCAAACTTAATCAGTTTATTTTCACAAGCCTTTCTTGAGAGCAGTTTTGTTTATTACTTGCTTTGATTCTCTTTTAAAATTAACACGAAATACTATACATACTACTAATAAAACTATTAATGTAACTTTAATTGAAGAGATCTGATTAGATTTCATTTCTTTAAGATGTTTTCATCTTCACGGCTCATGAAGAAACCATTGTTGATGTTCTTGTATCATCAAGAAAATTTACAAATGTTTCAAAAGGTAATAATAGTTTAGTATCGTATCAGATCTGGAATATACAGCAGATGCGATAGAACCTCCCATAAAAGCTTTTGGAGCTTTTTCCGCGTTGTTAATGATATAGGCAGGTTGGTGCTGTCTTGGTGAAACGTATTTCTGGCCGCTTTGTTGACACTATATGTCCGAATTGAATGTTTCATGGCGGATGATTCTTTTATAATTCCATCAAGCACATAGAGAAATATGAATAATCCGAACTTAGAGATCATTTGGGACAGCTATTTTTCTCATGGGTGTTCATCACCAATAAACTTTTACTTCAATAATGGATCGATTTCATTACGTTTTAACAATTCGGTACAAACGGTTCGTTTGCGTTAATTAGTGTGGTACCCAAAGATCTATATTTTCTACGATTTGTCTACGAGATCTTCCTTATCTTCGACGTTCTTATTACTAGAATAAGGACTGTATTAGGTTCATAAACAGCTCACATTTTTATCTATCTACTCTCTCTTTTTGTATCCAATATTCGCTTTTTTCCTTTAGTTTATAGCTGCCAGGGATTTTTTTGATAATTTAATATCATATCTAAATCACCGTTTATTATAAATCGATAGAATATATAAATCATGAGATATGGCTCACAAAAAACCCCTATCTACTTAAAACATAACAAAAACTCCTTACTACAATTAGACTTAATTTATTTAATACAGATATATTTTAAGAGATTCGTTTTAACTATATAGTCGGTTATTTGCTTTCTTTTGCAATCGTCCGAGATAGGTGAAATATTTTAAATATAGTGATTGTGGAAAAATGTAGTGACAAAACACGCCGGTGGTGGCGCATTCTGTTGCGGCTCCGAATAACGTGCAGCAACTTTGGTTCGGGTCAGCAGTTGACTGGGTGACCGGTACCATTCACCATTGGGATACAATTAATGGTGCTTAATAGTGACGGGGGCGATCCTTTAAAGTAACAAGCTCATTTACTCACACAAATCACACGGCGGAGGGACCACGTGGTCGATAGCCAAACACTACTGCTACTACTACTATAATGACAAATCATATTTTAATTGTAAAATGTGTTTGTTAATTTAAATTTATGTACTAAACCTACAATGATCATGTCTATAACGCTTTATTTCAATTTCTGAATTTCATCAAATCAATATTTTTAATTGGTCGACTATGGCCAATTTTTGTAGTATTTCATTATAAAATTAAATCAACTTATTTACATGAAATACGTCCGTGAATTAATATTAGAGGTACTGGAAAGTAAAGTCGTTTATGTGTATATTGATGTTCGTTTGTCATTTTTCAGCTGTACATTTCAAAGTCGTGCAAAAATATTTTAATGTTATGGTGAAATGGCAGATGAAATGCGAGTAGAGGTACACATTCAGCATCGTATGCTCTTAGAGTTTCACATGGGTGGTGACCTAAAAGTTGCTACAAAAACATTTGCGATGTTTATTCAAACGCATTGGACATTCGTACATGCTAAAAGTGTTTAAATCCGGTAATTTTGTAATTGATTATTCCTCCAACTCAGAAAGATCAACAACTTTGAACAATTATATTTTAAGAGCTAAACTGGAAATTAATGCCAGAGACGCAGTTATTAATGCCAGAGACGCAGTTTAGGAATGTTAGCGGAGTAGGAGTTTGATTCCGGTGTAATTTGTCCCAAGAAAACAAAGTTTCAGTGTCTCAATGCAAAAAACAAGAATTGAATATAAAAAATGGATTCTATATGATAATCCAAAAAACATAAAGCAGGCATCTCCTTGTTTACACCTCAAAAAGACGCCTCTGTATGTTGGGCAGAGTATTTGCGAGCTGACTTTGGGATAAAATATA
This sequence comes from Ontholestes murinus, assembly GCA_963969525.1. Classification (NCBI taxonomy): domain Eukaryota; kingdom Metazoa; phylum Arthropoda; class Insecta; order Coleoptera; family Staphylinidae; genus Ontholestes; species Ontholestes murinus. The sequence continues at coordinate 65,695,054 of OZ018394.1, read as the reverse complement.
AATGCAGATCTTTATTATGATCAATTAGATCAAATCAAACATTAATTAAAAAGTGGTCATCTATATTCAACAGATAAGACGATTATAAATATTATCAAATGGCGTTAGTACGTACCTGCCTGGGCTATCGACCTTAGGTCTTTCTGCCCTGTCGTTACAAATAAAAATTAAACTATAGTTGACTAACTATCGGGATGATGCGAACAAATGAATTGATGTAAGGTGATTGTTGGATGATGATATTTAGGAAGGATATTGGGATTGCAAGGAATACAATATTTATTCGTTAGGTTGGAATTATGGGGTTTAGTGGAAAACTTTTGAGCAATGGCTAACAATCGTTGGGAGATCGGAGTAATTTGGGTTTTTTCATATTGGATGGATTGTGGAGTGGGTTATTAGAATGGCGGAGTTTTGTCCAGGTGCGAAGTGCGGATATTTCTCCTACAAGGAAATGATGGAGAGTTGTGGGGTGACTTTGGGTGAAGAGGAAGAGCTATAAGCAAAAGGCGACAAATCGCTTTATATATTAATGACTGTTTATATAGAAATACCTTAGTTTTTATAAGTAAGTGATCGGAATTGCCGCGCCCTTGCTTTGAGTTTGGATTTAATGGAGAGGGCATGGGGTTTGAATGATAATTTGGAGTCAAATAATATTCCGAGGTATTTAAAAGTATGGGAAGGGGAAACTTCTGATGTTTGGATTTTGATTTTGGGCGACGAAGGAGTTTTTTGTGGAAAGGGACGAGAAGTTTGGATTTTGAGGGATTTATTTCAATACGCCACTTGGAGAAACACATTTCAATCGAATTCAGTGATGATTGAAGGTACAATATAAGTTATAGAAGATAAGTGAAAGGGAGGAACATTGAGGGATAAATTGTTGGATTTTGAATGAATGGGAGTAAGACTGACGGATTTTTACTTTACATGAGCGATTTGTTAGGAATTCGTGGATTAAAATGATGAAGTGACCGAGCTTATTTAATTGGAGACATTTGTAAAGCAAACCTCGACGCCAAACAGAGTCAAACGCTTTTTTAATATCTATGGAGACAACGGCGGACGATTGGCTTTCGAGGTGCTTAGTCTGGATGTTGGAGGCTAGAATAGTTAGAGGAAGAGTGGTTGATTTGTTGAGTAGGAATCCAAATTGGTAGTTAGGGATGGAGGAAATCGTGCATCTAAAGATTTTCTGTTTTATTAGGGATTCGATAAGTTTAGCTAGGACTCGGAGTAGGGTGATGGGGCGGTAATTAGAAGCATAAGAAGGATCCATGTCTGGTTTAGGGATACAGATGATTATTCCGACTTTTTTTAAAATTTTTAATATCAGATCATGGACATTGGTAGGTAATTTTTTAAGGATGGAACGCGGGATATTATTGTGGCCAGGAGTTGAGGTTTTATCAGAGTTTTTTTGTCATTGTCATGTAGTCCGTTTCGTCAATTTGGTCGTCGGTTGGAGGAATAACGTGTTTTTTGTCGAATGTGTCTTACCAATTATTTATGTCTTCAAACTTCCTATCAAAGTAAGTGCTGAATAGTTGAGGCTGTTAGTTGTTGAAAGTTCATATTCTAATCACTTTGGTAAATTTTCGTAAATGAAATACGATAACACTTTCAAATATTTATTTTGCTATTCGCGACAATTGTTTCGACACACTGTGTCTTCGCCTGAAGAATCGGCCGTTAGTATTGTGTTGTCTCTTGGGTCTTTTATATTGTTAATATTTTCCTATTTCTTGTACTTTCAGTTTCAGTTATTTTCTTTGCGTCCAATAAGTCCTTCCTTGTGAGTCATTTATTTCGTTATAGGTGTTTGTCTTTAATTACGTCTTAGGATATATTTAGGCAGATGATATTTATAAAAAAAATGGTGATGTGACCATCATAGTAGAAAACTAAAAGGTTTACACAAAAAGACTATTCTTAATAATTTGTTTAGTTTATAAATTTATGTAATTCCAATAGTTTATTAGCATACGATTAATTAACTTCTCACTTAACCCGTGGTGAAACATTTTTATGTTAATAAAAGACTAGTTTCGACCGTTGGTCATTCTCATTACATATCTCCTTGAGATATCATAAAGGGATGATTTAATGAAAATGGAATGGTCTATTGAGGAGTGTGGATGTATATAGTCAAGAAAGTCAAGAAACACACGTAAAGAAAAATTGGGTAAAGGAAGGGTAAAATAGAGACATTTGGAGGGTTATTAATGCGTGGAGGGTTTGCTTTGCCGAAGGATTCAATAGAACCTCCTCGCTGATATGCATTTGTTGTTGTTGATTGTATTTGAATATATTTCCAATTGTTACAATTGAAAATTTTCTTAGTTTTTGTTAAAACGAGAAGGTTCACGTGGATTGAGTTATTGGTTAGGTAGTGATTTAAAAGATGGGATTTATTATGAATAGAATTGATGTAGGAATATATTGCTAACAGTAACGGAAGCTGCGTGAACTCCGGATTTAGGGAAGACGTGTGGGTCTATTTCTGGTAATTTTAAATCGAACATGACATAAAACATTTTGTTTCCTAAGAAGGATACATGGGTGTCAATTTGGTAGGAATCAATGAATCTTTTAAGTTCTTCTCTGCATGTTACAGTTGGAGAATTAATTTCTCTAAAATATTCTGTCAAGTATGAAATAATGAAGGGTGAATGATTTATGCACACAGGAGTCTTTTTTAATTGACTTGTCAATGTCCGTTGATTTTTTATTAGTAAGTTGCATTTTTACATTGGGAATGCCCTCATTTGGTTTGGTTTCACAATTAGTCGACTACGCGCCATGTCCTTCTTCGTAGCAGGTTTTCCATTTTTCCAACTAGTGTTGATGTGCATATCGCTGTGATGTGGGGCCCCATGTATTTTGCGCATTTTATATCTTGAGTGCATGCGGACGTTTTATGTGTAAACTTATTTCATTTGTTACACGGAATCGACATTGGTTCTGGGGGTTTAATTTCTATAACCGGGTAAATTTTACAAATAAAAGCGAAGTTGTTACGCAATAAATAAGAGTAAGCCGCGTGTGACGCGGTAATGATGCAAATCATTCGTGTTTTTTGTTTTTCGTAGTTTGATTTAATTAGAAATCCCATTTTTGTTTTGATGGTTAGTGCGTGTTTGTCAAAATTGTGTTTCGCCCATATCTGTGCCATTTGCACGCGGCTTGTTTCGTGTAAAGTTGTAAAATGAAAATTGTGTCAATAGGGTTGTTGTACGTAATCGGTGGTGGTTCTTCGGATAGGTGTTTTGGGGGTTCGTTTTGGTTTTTGAGTTACCTCGCTTGCTGATGACATTTCGGTTTTCGATCGTCTTGACCATCCACGTGCCCGTTTTTTGGCGTTTTAAAACCATCCGCCGCTTCTGTATCAGAAGTATCTTCCATGTGTGTGGAGGTTTGTTTAAACTTCGATTTATAACAATATACAATCAGAAAATTCACGAACTCAATTAATGCGTTTTACTATCACAATGGCTAGTAAACGAATGTGCCTCACTTATGATTGCGTTTTTGCATATCCATTTATTCCAAACACTTGCACATTTTTATTTGATAAAAAATGAGATTTTTTTAAAAAATACATATATTTGCACAAAAAAACAATTTATTTTAGTGATCTGGCATTAGAGATTTACACACTAGATAGAAATGGTTTTTCATATTTAAGGTTTCATAGTTCATTAAAATTAAAACTTTTTTAAAAGTTATCTGTTTAAATTTAACATTAAAAGTGACATTACATTCCAGTATTTTCGTACGTAAATACAGAGAGATAACAAAGGACCCAATTTAAATCTTAAAGAGAACCGTTATTAAAATTGAGAAGACTTGGTCTTCCCCTATATTATATACTCTCATTACCTGATTATATAAACTTATCGGTCTATTCAATTTTATATACTGTTGATATGTTTCATAAAGCTTAGCTAGTCAAGTAAATTTATAAAATCAGTGAAATACATCAATTATTTTTGTACCTTTTTTTTCACAAAATGATAAATGAGAACGTTATTATCTTGAGAAGTATGTGTATCATTCTTTCAGTGTCGCAATCAATCACAGTCTTGTCTAGATTAAATAATCTGAGACGATTAATATTAATTGTAGATGTTAACATTGGCATTTGAGTAGGTAACTGACTATGGCGATCTTTGTTCCAGTAAAATATAAAGCAAAATTTTGATTTGGTCATTTATTAGTCAGAAACTGATGCTTATTTCATTGAAGAAATTTTAAATTCATTTTTTCAATAGGATATGACCGCTTTGGAAAATTTAAATTTCGTTTTAGAAAATTTAGTCTGTCTAAATTTAAAACTTGTTTTAACTTTGATAATGATCCGTAAGGACCGAAACATGTGTCAATTATCTGAAAATAATGAAAAAAAAAAACATAACAAGAGTTTTACTTTTCCCAATTTGAAAATTTGGTTCCATCAAGAGAGTAGCAGAACAAGTATCGATTATATGTCTAAATTTTAGTTTGTGATTTAAAAATCTTACCTGTTATTTTAACGCTAAATTCATCTAAAGCATTAATTGTCATAATAAGCGTCCTATATCTTAAATTTCCAATAATTTGATTAAATAAATAAGTGTTCGTGCTTTAACCTCTTAGGCACTATGCGACGCTATAGTGGCTTTCGCGGATGCCATCTTTCTCTACGACGCGCCACTATAGTAGCTTTCGTGCATGCCATTATAAAATTATAATTTAATCATAAAACACTCCATTTCAATGTACTCGTATAAAAAAACAGCATTATCCGTCACATATTGCAGTGCCGTATCATTTACACGTAAATCGCGTTGAACTCTGCCATACAGAGAAACAGCCCCGCGCAAAATTCAGCCGTGCCTAAGAGGTTAAATAACTAAACTAAGTTAACATGACTTGTCATGGTGTTACAAACATTATTTTAGTAAATGCACTATTACCGTCATATAATACCGTCATATAATAGGAATGGTTTTAACATTTATTTTAATAATTTATCACGTTATTTATATTTAAATTTAATTGTATAGTATTAATTACATTAATTAATTATTACCAATAATTTATAGTATTTCACTGAAGATGTATGTTGCATCAAAACAAGAATCAATGTAAACAAATGCGAGTCAAACGATAACACCATAAAAGTGTTACAGTGTGCTAATATATTTTATCTACGATCGTACAGAAAGTAGACGCTTTTTGCATAATTTTTCATTGTAAAAGTGGCTTTTTAAAGCACTAGTGCTTTTTTACATTTTTATTGCACGGTAATGTCAAACTGTTTTTATTGCACAGAATTGTCAAATTTGACAGATGAATATATTTCGACCAAAAACTTAATTTTTTAAAAAATAAATTTAAAAATACGAAAAAATTTCGTGAATCTACAACAATGAGTCTTACTAAGACTACAAAACAAATTAATTTGAAACAACTACTTCTCTAGCTAATACTTCGACAGACATTTATTCAATGTCTGTCGAAGTATTAGCTAGAGAAGTAGTTGTTTCAAATTAATTTGTTTTGTAGTCTTAGTAAGACTCATTGTTGTAGATTCACGAAATGTTTTCGTATTTTTAAATTTATTATTTAATTTTCTACAACGAACTAAAGGATTTTAATACATTTTACTTAATTTTTTATTAATTGATACAAATAACTAATAAACTATAAATAAAATATGTAATACAAACGAAATGGCAGATTTAAGAACTCTGAAGATTTCATTTAATGCAAGTCGAAGTGATTACAATAAAGCGAACATTTTTTCCATAAATAATAATGGCGGCGACATTTGTGCAACTTGTTTACTGGTTGCTAAGTAACGCTTTCATTAGTGCACTGCGGGTAAAATATGTTTTCATTAATTGAATTATTGAAATGACATTAAAATATTACTCATAAGAATATATTCTTTGAAATCCATTACGATCGAAGATAAAATTTTGTAAGGCACACATGTAAAAAGTTTCTTTATTGCACTCCTGGCTTTAAAAAAACTCGCTCGTTCCTCTCTCGTGTTTTTAAACGCCAGTTCGTGCAATAAAGCATCACTTTTTACACTTGTACCTTAAATAACTATTATCTTCGATCTTACAGAAAGTAGACGCTTTTTGCATCATTTTTCGATGTAAAAGTGTCTGTTTAAAGCACTAGTGCTTTTTTAAGTTTTTATTGCACATATATGCAAAATTGTTTTTATTGCACAGAACTGTCAAATCTGAGAGATGAATATATTATAGCACAAAATTTCAATGAAAAACTTAAATTTTTATTAATTTATACGAATAACTATTAAACTTGGTAATATAAACGAAATGGCAGATTTGGGAAGATATAATTTAATACAAGTCGAACCGATTACAATAGACCGAATCTTTTTTCCACAAATAATAATGACTAACATTTGTGCAAGTTATTTACTGGTTGCTAACAATGCACTGTGCGTAAAATATGTTTTTATTCATTTTATAATTGAAATGTCATTAAAATATTACTCATATGAACATATTCTTTGAAAATTCCTGCACAATCGAAGATAAAATTTAAGGCATACGTGTAAAGTTTCTTTATTGCACTCCTGGCTTTAAGAAAACTCGCTCGTTCCTCGCTCGTGTTTTTGAACGCCAGTTCGTGCAATAAAGTATCACTTTTTGCACTTGTACCTTAATAGTTAAAACACAAGCGAGGAACGAGAAACTTTTACACGGGTGCCTTACAATATTTTATCTTCGATCGTAAAGGATTTCAAAGAATATATTCTTATGAGTAAAATTTTAATGTCATTTCAATAATTCAATTAATGAAAACATATTTTACCCGGAGTGCACTAATGGAAGCGTTACTTAGCAACCAGTAAACAAGTTGCACAAAGGTCGGCGGCCATTATGATTTATGGAAAAAATGTTACCTTTATTGTAATCGTTTCGACTTGCATTAAATGAAATCTTCCGAGTTCTTAAATCTGCCATTTCGTATGTATTATATATTTTATTTATAGTTTATTAGTTATTTGTATCAATTAATAAAAAAATAAGTTTTTCGTCGGAAATTTGTGCTATAATATATTCATCTGTCAAATTTGACATTTCTGTGCAATAAAAACAGTTTGACATTACCGTGCAATAAAAACGTAAAAAAGCACTAGTGCTTTAAAAAGCCACTTTTACAATGAAAAATGATGCAAAAAACGTCTACTTTCTGTACGATCGTAGATAAATAACTATTATTATTCCTAAATATAGGACCAAAAGCATATATGTATATACGAACGGTGTCGAGAGCATGCAGAGATATCTAATAGAAAAATATCAATTAAATAACTGATTGAGGTTGTAGGCACTTACTTCGTGATACATTTTAATTAGATGAAAAATAAAAAATACTTTTACTTAGTTAAATCAAGATGTTTATTAAATACTGTAGTTTCTATCAAACAATGATCATTATTAAACTATAAGTAATACAGAAAAGAAGATCTTATTTATATCGCGTTAAACAAAGGTGAGAACATAAGGTTGGTTTGTTTGTTAATTATGGGGCTTTCCGGATTATCCTTGTGTTTGTAGATTTCGAGGGATTCAAGTACGTCCATTTTAATCCCCTTGTCCGTGAGAAGAATTTGAAGTACATCTTCGTCAAAAATATGCAGGTTTTCGATATGGTGATTAGCGAATGTTGAATCCTCTCTTTTCAAACGAAACGACGTTAAATGTTCTTCTAACCTAACATTAAAACTACGACCTGTCTGCCCTATGTAAATCGAAGAGCAATCTTTGCAATTTAGTTTGTAAATACCTGCTCTATTTAATTTATCTAAGGTAGTTTTTGAATTAAAAATGGTGTTACATATTTTATTATACGGTTTTAAGACTACATTACATGTCTAGTTTGTTTAGGATATTGCGAATTTTGAGGATAATATCTCCAAAATATGTAACACCATTTTTAATTCAAAAACTCTTTTAGATAAATTTAATAGAGCAGGTATTATCTTTTTTGCTTCCATTCATGTTATTCCTCACATGGTCTCATGATAGTCTGGGCCTACCTCATGTTTTCCTTGTGTTTCTGCTCCCCATAGGTGATAGGTTAACATAGGGTACTAATGAGGTGTGTTAGCCTCTATGGAACTGCGACCTAAAAGATCTATTGTTCTACCCTTAACCAATCACTTCCCAATCAGTCCCACGTCCTCCATGAACCTGGTAACTTTCTTGGGGGTGATATTGCTCACCTCTTCGTGGGATAGTCGGTCCCTACCGAAGTGTGAAAGAGGCTTGTAAGCAATTGCGATACAAGTGCAAAGTATGTGCTCGGTCGTATCATATGCCGAATCACATATTCTGCACTTTCCTCCTTTCCCATTTTCCACAAATGGTATCGGAGGGCACAGTGCCCTGTCATGAGTTCGGTGAAAGTTCTTAGCTCGTTCCTTGTGAGTTAAAGCACCTTGTGGCTGTGATCGAGTTTCATGAGTCGTTTTGATTGACGTAGACCTGGTACATTGTTACAATGCTTGCGTCTTCTCTCCACTTCTCATTTTTGCACCGCCTCTCTTCTGTGCGCCACCGGGAGTCCACAAAACGGCTCTGGTCCTATAGGAGTGGTATTTGCACCTCTTTTTGCGAGTTCATCGGCCACTTCGTTGCCTTTAATATCCCCGTGCCCTGGGACCGACATGAGTGTCAACGAGTTGTTCTTCGCCAGTTGCGAGAGGGATTTTCGACATTCCAACACAGTCCGTGAGCCGTGACTATAGGCTCGAATGGCCTTTAATGCGGCTTGGCTGTCTGAGCAGATGTATATATGCGCGTCGTCATTTATATGTCGTTTGCATAGCCCCTGTGATGCTTAGACATGCTAAACGTTGAAGCCTACTCAGCTTTTTTGCATGTCTAGTTTTTGGGTCTTTGGCCACCACACAGGGGCAGCATAGGTGACAAGGGGTATCACCGCCGTTCTATACAGCCAATACGTAATCTTGAGCTTTAATCCCCAGGTTTTCCCCATAAGCCGCCGATAGGTCCAAAGCGACGTCGTTGCCTTCGTCATGATTTTATCGACATGCTAAAAGTCAGTTTGGTATCCAGAATGATACCCAGGTACTTTACTTCATTGGAGAGATTTATCTCTATTCCATTCAGCGAGGGAGCCCTTATGTGCAGCTTCTTCCTCCGCGTGAATGGAACTATGATCGTTTTATTCGGGTTGATACTTAGCCCTTCTCGAACACACCAGTTATTGATGCTATTCAGTACTTTTTGCATTAGAATTGTGAGAATGCCTTCATGCTTGCCCCTGATTATTACGGCGATGTCATCTGCTTAGCCTTGTCTTATAAAGCTCTTTCCATGCAGTTTATCCAGGAGTCCATCCACCACTATTGATCATAATGTGGGGTACAAAACTCCCCTGAGGACACCCCTTTGTTACAGACATGGATACTGTAGATCCTGCTAGAGAAGCCGTTACTAGTCGGCTTTGAAGCTTTCCCTTCACCCATCTTATCGTGGAAGGATATAATCCTTTATTTATAGCCGCTCGTTTTATTGCAGAGAATGTGGTGTTGTCAAAGGTCCCCTCTATGTCTACAAATATTGCGATTGCTATTTCCTTGTATAGGATGGCTCGTTCTGCCTCTTTGACGAGGTGATGTACAGCATCATCGACGGTAGATTTGTCAGCTTGAAATGCGAATTGCTTGGCATTTAAGGGTGCTCTTATAAGTGCGTCACCCTATATGTGCTCGTCGATTATTTTCTCTATAGCCTTTAGGAGAAAAGAGGTTAGGCTGATGGGTCGATATAATTTAGGTTCATCTAGAGGCCTATTGCCCATTTTAGGTATAAATACCACTTTTGCGTCCCTCCACAACCGAAGTATATTACCTAGTGCATAGCTTGCTTTAAATATCTCCCTGAGTCTGGGTGCAATTCTATTCAATCCGCGCTGCAGTAGCGCGGGGAAGATACCGTCAATTCCTGGGGATTTATTTGGCTTGAAACTGTTTTTGGCTCAAGTCATTTTGCTAATCGTGAATATTTTCCCCGCTAAGCAGCGGCTGTCACGATTGGAACAGTGATACACTGAATCGGTACTAGCCGCAATTGTGTTTTTACTCACTACTTTCGATCCCGGAAAGTGAGTACCTAGGAGTAGCTCTAATGTAGACTGTATTCCTAGATCGTTTCTTATGTCTGTATTCTTCATCTTATCTCTTTTTGTCACTCCTCTGGCTCTTTTTAGATATTTTATTTCTGCTGGTAAGCACCGGTATATATATATATATATATATATATATATATATATATATATATATATATATATATATATATATATTGACTTGAATATATTTGTTTTAGTGCTTCTCAATATTTGCCGTTTGTTTATGAATCCATTTCTTAGCATGTAGTATAGTTTTTACGCCTTATCTATTCTTTTGTTAAATTCCTGTTCCTGTGTTCCTTTGCTGTCTAGATTTATTCTTAAATATTTGTATATGGATACCTGTTCTATTTTGCACCCTCGATTTCTATGCTCATCGTTTTTTGTTTCTTTCCATATTTGTAAGTTTTGTTTTTTTTGTTTCTTTGCAAATGTTATTATATCATCTACAAATACTCCTTCTGACACGGTCACTTTTTGGAGATTTTTGTACCCTATTATTATAACGTTGCATAGTGTATTGCATTATTTTTTTATCTACGATCGTACAGAAAGTAGACGCTTTTTGCATTATTTTTCATTGTAAAAGTGGCTTTTTAAAGCACTAGTGCTTTTTTACGTTTTTATTGCACGGTAATGTCAAACTGTTTTTATTGCACAGAAATGTGAAATTTGACAGATGAATATATTATAGCACAAATTTTCGACGAAAAACTTATTTTTTTATTAATTGATACAAATAACTAATAAACTATAAATAAAATATATAATACATACGAAATGGCAGATTCAAGAACTCTGAAGATTTCATTTAATGCAAGTCGAAGCTATTACAATAAAGCGAACATTTTTTCCATAAATAATAATGGCGGTCGACATTTGTGCAAATTTGTGCAACTTGTTTACTGGTTGCTAAGTCACGCTTTCATTAGTGCACTGCGGATAAAATATGTTTTCATTAATTGAAAGCACTCCTGGCTTTAAAAAAACTCGCTCGTTCCTCGCTCGTGTTTTTAAACGCCAGTTCGTTCAATAAAGCATCACTTAAATAACTATTATTTCGTCCATGTATGCTATAAACAATCCTGGGCTTATTCTTCCTCCTTGCCGTAGCCCCACTTGTGATGTAAATGGTTCTGTTCTATTATGCTTATATATTACCGCGTTTCTATTGTTCTTGTAGATTTCCTTATTATTTTTATCTACGATAGTACAGAAAGTAGACGCTTTTTGCATCATTTTTCATTGTAAAAGTGGCGTTTTAAAGCACTAGTGCTTTTTTACGTTTTTATTGCACGGTAATGTCAAACTGTTTTTATTGCACAGAATTGTCAAATTTGACAGATGAATATATTTCGACGAAAAACTTATTTTTTTATTAATTGATATAAATAACTAATAAACTATAAATAAAATATATAATACAAACCAAATGGCAGATTTAAGAACTCTGAAGATTTCATTTAATGCAAGTCGAAGCGATTACAATAAAGCGAACATTTTTTCCATAAAAAATAATGGCGGCCGACATTTGTGCAACTTGTTTACTGGTTGCTAAGTAACGCTTTCATTAGTGCACTGCGGGTAAAATATGTTTTCATTATTTGAATTATTGAAATGACATTAAAATATTACTCATAAGAATATATTCTTTGAAATCCTTTACGATCGAAGATAAAATTTTGTAAGGCACACGTGTAAAAAGTTTCTTTATTGCACTCCTGGCTTTAAAAAAACTCGCTCGTTCCTCGCTCGTGTTTATAACGCCAGTTCGTGCAATAAAGCATCACTTTTTACACTTGTACCTTAAATAACTATTTTATTTACTCCTTTTTGGTTAATATCTCCCATAATTTGTTTCTTGCTATTTTATCGAAGGCTTTCTCTAGGTCAATGAAAGCTAGGTATACTTTTTTTCTCCGGTTCATCTTTTGTGTCAGTTGTTTTACCATGAATATGTGGTCCTGGATAATTCTTCCTGTTCTGAATCCACTTTGTGCTTCTTCTCCGGTACTGTTCGTATTCGTTTGTCTTTTATCTGTTCTAGCATTTTCATGTTAGTGCATAGTAACGTTATACCTCTGTAGGTTTCACAATTCTTTCCGTGTCATTTATTGTGTATTGGTAAAATTAACACTATCTGCCAGTCTTTGGGTATCTGCTGTACTTCCCATATTTTGTTGTAGATTTCTACAAGTATCTCAGTTCCCTTTTCCCTCTGTTTTTCCTCTGTTATTTGGTCTGGTCGTGGAGCTTTTCCGTTTTTAATTCTTCCTTTTATCTTCATTAGCTCTCCTACATTCCTTAGATCTTTGTTGTTTTCTTCATATTCTTCATTCTTATCTTCATAATTTCTTTCTAAAGCATTATCTCCCTTAAATAGCTCCTGGAAATATTCTTTCCATTTCTTCATGATTCCTTCCCCTTTATTAATTATATTCCCACCTTTGCTCTTATTATAGTTTAGCTCTTGTGTTTTATTTTTCCTTAGTGTCTTGATTGCTTTGTAGAACAGTTTCTAATTTCCCTTGCTATCTTGTTCTAGTTCTCTAGTTGTTTCTCTTTCAACTTTATATTTGACATGATTTTCAGTTGTTGTGTTGCCTATATAATGTTTCCATGCTAACTTTGTTTGCTTTATTCGCTCTTTTATCTCTTCCGTCCACCATACTGTATGTTTATTTCTCTCGCTTCCCCTGTTTACTCCACAGATTTTTTTCTGCGGCTTCAAGAGTTGCATGTTTAAACGGTGCCCACAATTGTTCTAAATTTTTATTTTCCAGTTCATTCTCAATTCTTTCTATACTGTTTTCGAATGCCTCTCTATATTTTTCTGCTGTTTCTCAATCTCTTAGTTTGTACGTTCTTACTTTTGTGTTCATCTCTTTGCTTCGTTTCGTTGTTAATCTTGTTTGTTTCTTTTCTGTTTTCTCTCTTATTCTGCTTATAACTACGTAGTGGTCGCTTCCTATTTCTAGACCCCTCATTACGTTTGTATCTAATACTTCCTTCCTTTTTCTTGCTTCTACAATTACATAGTCAATAATGGATTTTGCATAATTTCTTCTACTCACTTCTCTTGTATATTTGTGTTTGTTCTTGTGTTAAAAAAATGTTCATTATTATCAGGTTGTTCATTATGCAGTAATCTAGCATCCATTTTCCATTGTTGTTTCTAGTGCTTTCTCCATATTGTCCTAGTGCTTTCTCAAAATCCTTGTCTTTAATTCCTACTCATGCATTAAGATCTTTCCAAAATTTATCGTTTTCTTCTCCTTTTTAATCTTCGTTGGGTCCATATGCTCTGATTATTTTGTTCATTTTTTCATTCTTTCGTATTTCTATTTTCAATATTCATTATGTTGTTGCTTCCAAATTATATATTTGGGGCTACAAGGATTTGTGAATTATGCATCCGATTCCTGCTGCTGATTCTTCTACCCCACTAAACATCATTATGCGCCGGTTGTCTAATTTAATTAGTAAATATCTCTTTTCTTTGTCTCCGTTATTGCTAAGATAGGAAAAGCAAACACATTACATAAAGAAAAGCAAATAATACGAGTCGAAGGTAGGCCATGGAAAACGACAAATAACGAGAGCTATAGGAATCTAAGACCGTCCAAGATATATTTAATTAGTGACACATGAAGAAAGATTCGTACAAAAAGGAATTAGAGAAATAGTAAGAGAAGAAAAACAAAAGGAAAGAGAGTAAGATTAGGATACTGAAAGATAAGAATTAATTATAGATGAAGTAAAAAACAACATAAACGAATAAAGTAAAAGTAGTTCGGGTTTCAAAAAACTAATAAGAAACTAACTAATAGAAAATAAAATGTCATGTCATGTCATTACAACGAAGAAATGGCACAAGAAAAAAGTTGAATACAAAAAAAAATGGGAATATGGAATGTAGGAATTTTTAAAGGAAAAGAAGAGGAATTAATATAAAAAATGAAACACAGAAGTTGGACTACCTAGGATTAACCAAGACAAAAAAATGGGAAACGGAATGAAAGAACTAGGATATGAGTACATAATATAGGAGCAGAAGGGGTAGGTTTAATAGTAAAACTAGACAAATATTTAAAATTTCAGTTTGACATGAGAATAAAAATATACTCAGCGCAATTAAGTCGCTAAATAATGCTTTTTGAAGCAAAGTCAAGCCAAAATGGCAATTAGAAGTCTGCAAGAAGGATCATTTGAAGAAGTGATAACGCAGCATTGGGCTGGAGTGGATGAACATTCTACCGAGTGAACTCCCCCCAGGATCTCTTACGTCAAAATTATAAGTACATATTTTTATCTATCCTTTTGTAATCAATTTATTTATTGTAAGAGAAAGAAATCATTAAATACAAATACAAAATAGAAAACATAATAAACGCGAAATATGGAGACGGCAGAACAATGAGCATGGAAATCAAAATGCAAGAAACTCCATGGAATATAATTGTGGCATATGCACCAAACGAAAGCATAAAAAGTAGAGCAGGATAACAGAGGCAAAGAAAGATAAATGGTAACTTATGAAGAGGAGAATAGAAACGAAAATGGAAAATAATTAAAGAATTTTATATAGCAAACAACCTCATTAAAGTAAACACAAATACATACACAAATATACTAGAGAAATTAGATCAAGAAAAGAAGAATAGAGAAAGATGTTAAAGTAATAAGTTAATCTGAAATAGAGAACGACCACTACTTGATAAAAATGGAAATTGACATAGAAACAGTAGTTTTGAAGAGTAAGAGGCCGAAAGAATAATAAACAAAAAACAAAAAGCTACAGACTTAATGAGGAAGAAACTAAGAATGAATAACAAATAGAAAACTTCAAAGAAATCATAAGTGAAGCAGCCCAGGAAAGCTGTGTAACAAGCACTATAACAAATAAAGAAGAAGAAAAACAGGTGGTGGTCAGAAGAGAAAAAAACAATTAGTAAAAACAAAAAAAATTGAATTGGAAAACATAAAAACAGGAAAAGGGCAAGACTACAGAAGATATAAAATAGCAAATAACATAGTGAAACATAAAATTAAGATAGAAATATAAACAATCCTGGGAGGAGGTCGGTAAGAAACTGAACGATATGAGAAGCAAAATGACACTAAGACAGCCAAGCATAAAATACAGAAGAAAATAAGATATTGGAAAGATGAATAGAATACAGGGTGGACCAAAAGTTCGTTTACATTTCAAATGATGATTTAAAAGAAACTAGTTATGTGAGATAAAAACTTTCTACTTATTATTAAATAACATAAATAGGGATTTTATTTTTTTTTAATTATATCATCCTTATGTAATCCTTAACTATTTTGACACTGCTTTAACCTGAAGCAGAAATGTTCAATGACGACCTTACAGGTGTTTCGTGAAAAGAATTGCATTTCCTCTCGAATATTTTCCTTTAATTCATCTATGGACACTGGGTTGCTGTTGAAAACTTTACTTTTAAGGTATCCCCAAAGAAAGAAGTCCAGTGAGGATAAGTCCGGGCTACGAGGTGGCCAGTTGATGACACCTCTTTTGGATATCACTTTTTGTCCAAAAAGTTTGCAAACAGCTCTTAATGAGCGGTTGGAAGTATGGCATGTTGCCCCATCTTGCTGAAACTACGATCGTTGATTAAAACCATCGAAATCCTGTAGCTCTGGTGAAAAAAAGTTCTATAGCATGGCAATATACCGCTCTGTATTCACTGTAACAGCATTTTTTTCAGCGATCTTTAAAAAAGTATGCACCAATAATGCTTATTTTTGACAAAGCTGCCCATATAGTAACCTTGGGTGAATGCCGAGGTTTTTGATGCTTCAATTTAGGATTAGTGTCACTCCAATACCTGCAATTTTGCCTATTCACATGCCCATTTAGATAGAAGTATGCCTCGTCTGAGAAGAAAATGTTGGTAAAGCTGGTGAACCTCTCTAACATTTCGATCTCAAATTGGAGCCTGTGAGCGTGATCTTGAGGCTTTAATTCCTGTACCATTTGGATTTTGGACGGATGTAAATGTAAATCTTTGTGAAGAATACGAATCAAAGATGTTCTGGGCAAACTTAGGCGTTAGACCGCTTCCGAGTAGAGAGTCATTGATTTTCACGAATAGACGCTCTTACACGTTCGACGTTTTCGGGATCTCTTGATGTTCTAGGTTGGTCGGATCGTGGTTGATTTATTGTTGAACCTGTCTCCTTGAACTTTTGTACCCATTTTTAAATAAATTGAATCGTTGGAGCTTCATTTTTACGCCGTATGTTGTAATGAGCGCAAAATTTTCGTTGCGCTAGAGTAAAAGAATCGGTGTTGGGGTAGTACTCGCGTACACGTTTATCGTTGAATGACGCCATGGTACTGAATTCCCAATGGCCGGTCTTGCGCTTCGACACCCCTCCGTCCCACCCCGCCGTCGCTGCTCGTCGCAGTTACCGATTTAAATTTAAACGGACTTTGGGTCCACCCTGTACTTTAACGAAATAACAGAATCAGACCATAATGGAGATAAAGAACAAACTAAAAGTAAAACAAATGGAGGAAACAACAAAATAATAATGGAGGAACTGGAAGCAGCAATCAAGAAACCAATATATGCCTCTGATGAAATAGCTGTCCACAATATAACCTTTACGTATTACATGTTTTGTCGTCTCCACTGCCTCTCGCAACCAAAAAGTAGCCGTAGACAAAAGTAGAACTAATCGGGACTTATAGTTGATGTATATGTTGAATTAAGAGCAGTTAGGCACACTGCATCGTGCTCTGCACGTCCAAAAAAGATATCATAAGAATTAAGTGGACTTTTGATGTCTACGCCCGATTGTTCTCTCCCATATTTTAAATTCCTCGAAATATTTGAAGAACAAAAATTATTTCTTATCCTTAATAATAAATGGTACCTTGCCGAATGTCCAATTGAATTTACTGGTTACGTCCTACCAAGTAGGCTCTGCAGGTTTTTTAAAATTTCTAATGAGAACCTTTTCACGAATTTCAAATTATCTTACTTTATTATTAATAGATAGTCCCCTAATTAATTAATTCATTTCGCGGGACTTACTTTAACGGTTGCATGCTTAGCCAGTATATAATTAAATTAAAATTGATAAAACGCTAAATCTAAATCTTTATTACTCAAATAAGCCTTTTTAATGGCGTATTTGATCGTCTTTGCATTAATTTCGACAGCACCATTACTAGCAGTGCATCGGTGCATTGAATTTATGGGGTATACCACTATTTTTTGAAAAGACTTCAAACTCATTTGAAGTGAAAGGGTGGTCCGTTGTCGGATACTAATGTTTCGACCAGTCCAAATCTTGCAAATAAAGATCTCAAACATTTAATCGCTACCGTTGCTGTAGTTGTCTTTATTTAAAAAAAAAAATTCTAACCACTCTGTAAAGGCATCTGAAACAGTTAAATATTTATACCCATAAATTGGACCTAGAAATTCATTATATAAGTGTGCCTATGATTTATCAGGGCTATGCCAATTTTTAACTGGCACTTTTTCCGTGTTCAGTCGACCGTATTACATATCTTACAGGATTAACATTACTCTATGTTCATATTATTAATTTCTATGTATGTATTGTGTAATTCCAATAGAATCTAGGTTCTAAATTTAGACAGAATTACAACGCGATAGCTCCAAAGAATACAACCACTTTCTAAATGTAGCTGTTCGCATCAACACCTAAGGAGCAAACGCATTCGCTGCTATTCTGCTAGATTCTTTTCGCCTATCGTATCTATCAGTCTTCAGGTGTTTGCTGTGGATACGTTTAGTTAAAGCAGCATTTTTGTAATAATTGCATTTTGTTCTTATTGAGAAATTTATCAACTGTATATAAATTTACGAAATGTTTTCGTATTTATAATTACTATTTTATTTGTCTCACCGACAATTAATGTTGGTTATTTCAGAGGTTCTCAAGTGAGAACACAGCGGTATGAATATCGAAATATATTGTAACTATGTTTTTTTTATAAAATCAACAACTATCATTCGTTATACAAATCGGGCGTTACTTGATAAATACAACTAATGTCGGTGCTCGAGATTTAGATAACGCGTATTTTCCAACACTTCCCCTCGAGAGCTCCGGCATCGATATGTTAACCTTCCGTTAATCCTAGCAGCTCGATGCACTTCACGTGCTTATGTCTGGCTAACGATTTCGTCAAAACATCAGCTGGCATGTCTTCAGATGATACGTGGTTCAAATTTATAGCTCCCGACATGACGATCTCGCGAACGAAATGGTGCCTTATATCTATGTGCTTAGTCCGGGAGTGGTAGACCGGATTTGAAACGAGCTTCTGCGCACCCAGGTTGTCGTTCGATAAATTTATCATGTCGCTGTCTTCGCCCAACTCCTGCATAAGACGACGAAGATACACGGCCTCTTTTGCAGCTTCGCTAAGTGCCATATACTCAGCCTCTGTTGTTGAAAGCGCCACGGTCCTCTGCTTCCTTGAGTCCCATGATATGCAGCCTCCATTCATGGTGAAAATGAAACCGGTGAAAGACCTTCTGTCATCTATAGACCCAGCCCAATCAGCGTCCACAAAACCTTGAATAGAATCTCCGTCATGCATGAATGAGATTCCCAGGTTAATAGTCCCTTTCAGGTAGCGCCCGACTCTCTTCGCAGCAATCCAATGGGCCTTCCCGAAACATTCATTGAACTGGCTCAATAAGCTAGCAGCGTGAGCCACGTCTGGACGTGTTGCAACAGCAAGATTGAGCAATGCTCCGATCAACTCACGATAAGGCGGTTTCGGTCCGTCTGAGGCAGACCATGGTTCCGATTTGGTCAATTTCGTGCTTGCGTCCAATGGCGTTGTCGCTGGTTTGCACTCCTCCATTCCAAATCGTTGTAAAATTTCACAAATATATGTCCTCTGACACAGTCTGATGTTGTCTCCCTTCCTCTCGAAATTGATACCAAGACATCTTTTTACTTCGCCTAGATTATTCACACAAAAACTTTTACCTAATGTAGCTCCGAAACGTTCTATTTCTTCGATATTGTTTGACATAACGAGAATATCGTCAACATAAATGACGATTAACATCAGATTGTTGTTCTTCCCCTTCAGGTATAGACATGGATCACTTTTGGATGGAATTGCTCCGAGTTTTCGTAATTCCTCATCCAAGCGCTTGTGCCAAACGCGCCCCGCTTGTTTCAATCCGTAGAGTGCTTTCTTCATCCGGCACATCTTGTCGCCGCTCTTCAAACTATTCAGCATATTCTTTGCTTCATCTGTAGTGCGACGATCCAGTCCTCTCCTTTTAACCATGAAATTCAATACTTCATCCATAATCTCTGGAACTTCCATATACACCTCTTCCTCTAGAACACCATTGAGGTAGTCGGTGGTTATGTCATATTGCTTGATATGCATCTTCTTACGTGCTGCGAGGGCAACTGACAATCTGATAGTGCTCAAACTGGAGCGTACGTATCCAGAAAATCTCTACCTGGAATTTGAGAAAAACCTCTTGCTACAATCCTGGCCTTCCGTTTCTCGAAAATTCCATCAACGCCATATTTATTTTTAAGGATAAAACGACTACAAATAACGTGATTTTCTGTTGGTCTGTTCACGAGTTCCCATGTATTATTTAATAAAACAGATCCAAGCTCGCTCGCCATCGCTTGCAGCCATTCTTCTGATTCTGATTCGTTGGCATACTGGACAATGCTATACTTTTTAGTTGGTCGTCCTTGACGTCCTGTCCGAATCTTTCGTGGTCTACCAGTGCCACGTCCGGCAGTAACTTCTGCATTTGCAGGCGGAATTCCTCTAAGTACATTTGGAAATTCCTCTTCTTGACTGTTTCTATTTCTGTCGTCGTTGTTTTGTGTATTTGATTCTTTTCCGATTAGGTGAATCTCGACGCATTCATTGTTTTTCTCTGCATAATCGGAATGCCGTTCCTCAGGGAAACAGTCAGTGTATTTTTCACTCATCTGCACCGGAACTTTGTCCAAAAATTTTACGTCGCGTGACGTTTCGATTTTTCGCTCGTTTGGAATCCAAACCCTGAAACCTTTGATTGCTCCCTATATCCAACGAAAATCCCCTTCTTTGATCTCGGTGCCAATTTGCTTCGATTCGGAGTTGTATTTAAAATATATACTTCACATCCGAAACGTTTAAAAAAACCAACGTCCGGAGATTTCCCGTACCACGCTTCGTATGGCGTTTTTCCATTTAGTTTAGTTATAGGACACCGATTCCTAATAAAATTAGCAGTATTCACTGCCTCTGCTCAGAAAGAGGCAGGTAGCCCCGATTCAATGAGAAGACATCTCGCCGTCTCCATCAGGGTTCTGTTTCGCATTTCGGCGACTCCGTTTTGTTCCGGGTTGTTTGGCAGAGTCAGTCGCCGCGTAATTCCATGTTGTCTAAGAAGATCGTTGAATTGTTTATTCACGTACTCCAGGCCATTGTCCGTTTGATGTACCTTGATTCTCTTTCCTCTTTGAGTTTCAACAAATGCCCTATAATCCTCGAATTGTTTGATAGCATCACTTCTATGTGCGATGAACCTTACTTCACTCTATCCAGAATAGTCGTCGATGAAAGTAATGACATATCGACTATTTCCATTCGACGTCACTTTCATGGGACTGCAAATATCTGAATGAATGATATCTCCAAGATTTGATCTCCTTTCGGACTTTTTAGGGAATGGTAATCGTGACATCTTCCCCTCGATGCATACCTCGCATGTGAACTCCTTATTTACGTCTTCAACTCGTAATCCTTTGATGGTCCCTTTCTTGATCGCTTCGCGCAGCGTATGCTTTGGGAGTTCATCTCGTGATGTGATTGCGCACCGAAAGTTGTCAAATGAATTCGGCAGACTTCGCAAAAGCATCACTGTCAGTAGATCGCTATTTATTTCAATGTCCATCTCGGTCAATTTGTCGACGATATTAAGAAAGTCTTGTGTGCTTCGTCGAGCATCCTCACCGTTCTGCATTTTATGAGAAATCAATTGGTTTAGTAACGCAGCCTTTCGCATGGGTCCCTTCGATTGATGAATCTCCTCTAACTTGATCAAGATCTCTCGCGCTGTGTTGCATTCATCGGTTTAATTTCTGAAGGGCTTATTGACAGAATAATGTCCGATTGAGCTTTGAGATCTCCCTCGGTCCAACGTCGCGCAGCCTCAACTGAAACTGCATCACCTGCGATGATTCTGGGTTCTACCGACGCACCGCTGACATATGTCCAAGCATCATTTTTTATTAGTATCGCACGCATTTGGATTGTCCAGGTATCGAAGTTTTCCGTATTCAATTGCTCAAATCTTACGACACCACTCGTATTCATTCTTAACACTCGATGAAAACAATGTTAAAAAAAAAATCGATCAGTCGAAAGAGTTCTGGGAATTCTGGTAACAATCACTATCACTTATAACGTCGCGCAACCCTATGTGCCTGGGCCCATAACCTGTTGGTTATTTCAGAGGTTTTAAATAAGCTCAAGTGAGAACACATCGGTATGAATATCGAAATATAACTGTAATTGTAACTATGTTTTTTTTATAAAATCAACAACTATCATTCGTTATACAAATCGGGCGTTACTTGATAAATACAACTAATGTCGGTGCTCGAGATTTAGATAACGCGTATTTTCCAACATTTAATTTTGTATCACTTAAATAAAAAACGGCTTATTTTATTATTCTCTGATATGAATATTTATAACGTCTGTGTAATTTCAGATTACTGTTAAAAAATTTAAAAAAAGGTCTAATTAAAACTATTACTTTACACAGTTCTTTGGAAATGCAAAGAAAGCCTGAATTATTAGAAAGCCTCTTGATATTTGAAAAATTAAACCAGTAGGATTACAGAATGCTAAAAGAAAAGTGTATGTCGTAACATTACTGTATTATTTTATAGACCAAACTGTTTATAAGCCGATGGAAAATTTGGCAATAAATATTGATGAATTTAGTTGACACTTTTTACCGCTAGCTTATTTGGAAATGATGTGCTCATCATTTTACTTACATTTTTATCGGAATTTTGCTTTTTATTTGTTTTTAATTAAGTTTTTAAAAACATTTCTTTCAGTTTACAATCGCCAACTCCACATTTTAAAATTTTAAAGTTAAACGTGTATGATCTTAGCGTAACTAAATTGAAAGATTGATTACCTTATCAAAACTATGTCTAATGTAATGAGTCTTGAGCAGCGCATCACTTTAAGTTTTATAATATCGCGAGTTGCTAAAGATGCAAAATTATGTCTAGGCCACAAGAAAGCCGCATTGCACATAGTTCACTTCTTTAGGACAATTTAATATCTCCCCGTATAAGAAAAATTAACGTTGATCATCATAATTTTCAGTTGAATTTTGAATTGTTTTAGTTTACTTTTCTTTAAAATACAGATGAATACGTATAAAAGTAATATAAATAAATGTATATAAATTATACATAAACACTAATAATATTTACAATAATTAATAATAAGTCACATTGGCTGTATTTACTTCTTTTTCACTTCCAAATGTTGTAGTTTGAGGGCATGGATTATTCAGCTCGCCTAAGTTTATCAAACTAAATTAGGGCTAACCGAATATTGAGTCCACTAGAGCGATTTTCTTAATTAATTATAATGTTGGATAAATTGATGCGTTTAATGTCTTTGTGATTATCGAGATAGCTTAAAATAGTTTTATCGATATGTAATTCACAAGAACCAGATATTTGTAGTAGTTTATTTATTTTGACATAAATTAATGCTAATTTTTGTTTTCGTTTTTGTAAATAATCGCTATGCAGTTGTTTATCATAGAAAAAATTAAATGGACCTCGTAAATTTGTTTATCCTAACATTAAATCTAAATATATAATATAATTAATTTGCTAGTTAATTGTGTTTTAATATTCTAATATGTTCTACTAAAGTCGAACAAAATTATTTAATTAGAATATTAGGTTCGGGTCGATTTACTCTTATATAGATGTGGATTTTAAGTTTATATAATATATATAACAATAAAATTGTATTATTCTACTTTCGTATTAACACCTGATTTATATCGATAGTTTTGTAGTTTTCGGTACTTTATGACCGACACAATATGTGTTTAGTTATAGCTTGAATATTGACCTAGTTGGGGAAATTGTTAACTTAAATTATTTATTCCAAAACTAAAACTGTGCTAGTAGTGTTAGTTATATTAACAAAGTTTAATAACAATAGTAGCATATATTTGATACCGTAGTGTACCTGAATTTATCGTTAGTAATTTAATTGCCTTATAGTTCTATATATTATATCTATCATAATTAGAAAAAGTAATTAATAAAACGCATTATTTCTATTCTTACCATGTCCAAAGTATTGAAAACGGCGAGGATGATCCCGTTGATATTATGCTGTAACTGTTTAAATTCGTTTCATATTCAATAAGGTCTTACATCTGTATAATAAAGATAAAATAGTTATTAAAGCAAAGGTATTTTATGTTTAGTACATATTATATTTAAAATCATATATTATACTATGAAACATAATATACAATGTTTAATGTCTTTATTATAATAACCTCTTTCTCTTCAATTTGTTACAGATATACTTGATACATTTGTATTTATAAGTATAGTTCCATGAAATGGAAAATAAATTATTATCACACAAAATTATACAAAACTGTTGGAAATATAATGCGAAACAAACATGTAGTAATATAAAATTTCTGATTTATAATAATATAATATAATATATTATTTATTAACAAAATAAAATATGAAAATTATATCAACCTGTGTGGTCAAAAGTATTTTTTTCGTAGTTTTCATTTAATGGCTCGGTAGATATTTGTATACAATGAACTACATTAATTAATCAATGTATTGTTTAGAGTGGATACATTTTCATCAATACTTATTTGAAACAAATATTCGTAATTGATATTGTTGCTATTATTATTTACATTCTATTCTAACACAACGGTGTATTTTTAATGGTTTGCATATTATATTTATTTAAAAATTAATATATGTGTAACATGTATTATTTTTGTAATTTATTCTCTGTATTGCAATAGATATAAACAGCTTTATTCAATATATTAAAAAAAATAAAATAAAAAAATCATACTGAATATGGAAAACGCATTTTATTTCCAAACGGTGATAAAGAATTACATTACGTAATAGTTGCGTGTTCTTCCCCTCTTAACAAAACACACCCTACCGGTTAAGTTTCATTTATATACGATATGTTTATATGCTTATCACGCTAACCGTTTTTCTTTGTTCTAGAATCAAAACGTCCCTAAAGTTGTAGTAATGGGGTCGAGTACAGCATCGGAGACCACCATAAATACAAGTACTGATAGCTCAAATACGATAGTAACAACTATGACTGCTACGGACGGCGATAACACGGAAGATAGTTTAGATTTGGCGGAACCCTTAGACTTCCTGAATTCTGATAATACCTTAGAGGGTAAAGCAAATAATCAAATACTCCAGCCCATGTCTGCGTCACCCAAAACACCCCCAACTGCTATACAAGAGACGCCGACGACTGCTAAATATGGCACGAAATTTACATTTGACACACAGTTTTCTCCAGATAACGATAATAAAACTCCGACTAATACCGAGGAAAATTGCAAAACCAAAACCGTTGACTCACTGATGGAAGAACAATTGTTAGCATTGAAGGTGGAAGCTAGGAGAAGGAATAGTTACAAAATAGCCCAAAACGACTTTGATAAGATTGAGGTTGTGGCTGAGGTTAACCATAAACCGCGCAGCCCCAAAGATCGGAGATTATGCCGAAACAGTGAATCTTCCCATAATTATAGATCCGACCAAAACGCCGAAACCTCCCCAGAAATGACGCCAGAGAATACTTCACCGAAACCCAAACAACGGCACAAAAAGTCTAGCAAGAAACATCATTCTCCTAGCAAATATAAGGGTGACAAATTTGTCTACGACGAAACGCATGTCGCAAAATACCGCGAGAAAGCGCGAATGACCCCACCATTGCCCGACCTCCGCGTTGATTTCTTCAACGAAACGGTGGACCATTGCCAAGAGGACTCACTTTTCGTACCCATTTCTACAGAAAAACGTGGCAGTGTCTGTCTGAATAAATGTCTGCGTGAAGTGGGGGCTGAACTCGATGCAGCGGCAACATCACCTATAAATGTAACCACCAATCCATTAGAAAATTCAGTACATTACGGTAGCAGAAAGATCCCCCAGGCCACAATTGTGGTACAACAACCGTCCCTTAATATCGATCACACAGGAATATCTACAATTTTACTTAAAAACGGAAGTGATTTTGTGTCTAACGTAGAAAGTGCCGGCAATAAGTTATCTCTGAAGAAACAAAAGGAGGAAAATATGAAACAACTTCTAGATGTCGCCAATAACCTTACGTTGGAGGAAATACACGATTTTGAGATGCGGTAAGTGTTTATTTTGTACTTTTATTTATACAGAAAAGAAACGTGCTGATGATCACGGTCTCTATTTTTGTATCATGTTAATGACCTTGGCGTTGAATAAAAATACAATTTCAATTTAGAACATCTGGAAATATTTGAGTAAAAAATTCATTCAGTGATTCATGCAATATTTAACTAAAATATTTTAATATTTATTATATTGTATAAATAATTATTAATCAATATAGTGCAGGTTGCATTAAATAAATTGTTACTAATTTTAGTTCTTAATTTGAAGAATTAAAATACTACAACCATCTTTTATAAATGATTAATTATTCTCTTATTAAATAATATAGAATGATAGATTAGTAATCAATTTAAAATAGGGTTATGACTGAAATACCTGACAAAATTTGTCTTTGAATATAATATTGAATGAATATCTTTTACACTTATTATATTAAGTCATGATATGAAATAATTGTAATTAATTACTTGAGCATTCTTTTGATTTGTACTATCATTAATATAGTTATAAAATAGTAATTTAAAATAAAATATTAAAAAGATACATTTAATACCTATATATATTTTATTTAATCTTAATAATTAATTATGAACTCCGAAAAATACCATCGTTATCCAAAACTTAAAATCTCAATATTATTATTCATCAATTCTCGAAAATCATAAAGCACAATCGAGCTAAATTTAAAAAAAATAGACTGAGTACTAAATTGTACCACTTAAATGTGAGGTGTACTTGGATTAATTTAAATTAATAAATATTCAGTAAATATCAATATCAGCGACGGTTTTTGACCTCATTAACCCAGCTAGACTGTTATTACTGAATTTATATGTCTCCAGTTCTTTGTAAAGGTTAAAGACACGATTGAGGTGGCATCTATTGTCCAAACGTTGCTGATTTCAATAATTAAGTCGACAAACCACCGACAATTAGGGAAACAATAAATTAACGTTTAACATTTTTAATTAATGGTGTTGACAGTTCCCTAATTGTTGTCTACTCAATTAAGAAAATCAGTGCAGCATTTAGACTATAGATAGTATCTGTATCGTAAAAATGATTAATAAAAAGTATATGACAATTATTATTTAATTATTGTTTAATTGTTACTTAAATATTTCTAATATCTGTCATACATAAGGTGCCTTTTACAGTGAATTAGTTTCGTTCTTTTTATTATAAATTAAATTATTTCACAATGTAAGAGTGCAATTTCTAACAAATGCAAATGAAACAATTTATTATATTACAATGTATAACTTAGCTTTGTATGTTTTAATTTAAAATTCAACATATAATAAAATCTTTGAAATCTTATAGTGCACTATTAATAATTAATATATTCTTACATGGGTATGAACGTAAAAATACAGACAAGAACCTAAATCATAACATATTTGCAATCTATTTTAGTGTCGTCTATATAAATCTAATTTAATTAATCTATGAAATATATAAATTTTATATGAATATTTTTTTGTATTATAATGTAAATACAAATTTAAAAGAAAGCTTTATTATTTGAAAATAGACGTATTTTCCACTGAGGCATATTTAATTAATCACTGTCCTTAGGAAACCGTAGTATTTGCGTCAACACTTATTAATGGGGAAAACTGTAGAAGAATTGCCATGGGGAAGGTCACAAATAAACGTTGAAACTAGATGCAAATGTGTATCGGTCTGGATAAATACTGCACATGTAGTAAATTTAGATTGCAAATAAAGTAAACTGAAATAAACTAAAACTTATATAAATAGTTTGGATACTATTTATATACTGAAAAGATTTATTTAAAATGGCTCGTACAAAGCTCTCGGTAATTTTAGAAAACATATGTAAGTGCACACACAAAGATCGAAATTTAATACATATTGTGGACAAGGTTAGGTAAGCAAATTATTTGGAAGATGCCAGCTACTTTAATTTGTTTATGCAAATTGTTAATTTAAATGTGTATATATAGTAGCTTCGTGCATAAAGAAGATTATAAATAATATGTCCACTGTAGCAAGAACAGCGCAGTACGATGTCATCACATCAGATTGTTTACCCACAGGGTATATAATGTTATAGTTCCTTCAACGGATCTCTTTATCATATTATAGACAATTGAGTTTAATATAACCAATGAGGTTAAGTCTAAGAAATTATTATGTAAAATAGGTTTAATTATTCATTAAATACACGAAAATATCTGTTGGACAAGATATATTATGCTTAGAATATCTATTGAATAAAACAGTTGCTTCACAGTTCTTTTACATCTGATAATACTACAATTACTATGCTTCTTCTCTTTTTGTTTTTTTTCGGTTGGTTAATCTTCACAGTATTATACCTTAATTAAAATATATTATGCTTAACTCTGATGTAATTTTATATCGCAAAAATAAATTTATAGGCTTTTTTTACTGACACGTAAACAAAATATTACACAAAAATATTTTGAAAATGTTAATTTCAAGGGAAATTTCAACAATGCTTGTGTTTATGATTTGAATAAAATATTTTACATTAAATCGAAACGGAAGTAGCAATTTTTATTAGTTCTATGCAAGTTTAATATGTTATATCCCATACTCACGTGTATTATTTGTAATTTAAAATAGAATTTAAGCAGCTAGATTTCTTACATTTAATATTTTCTGAATTAATTGATAAGGCGCAAATAATCAAAGTATATTTTCGGAGAAATTAGAATTAGACAAGCGACTTCTTAAGGCATTTTCGTATTACAAATAGCACAATTAACATTAATATTGGCTTGAATATATATATATATTTATTGATGACGAACAAACTTCATAGAAATGAAATGAATTTACGAAAAATATATTAATGAAATATATAAACCGTCTAGAAATTTGTTAACCTCCAGAGTACAATAATACTGTAACTTTTAGAAATTATTCCGTATTAGACAGCATCGACAGCATTCATAATACTCTATAATTAGTTGGCGACTTCAACGTCAGAGTTAACTCCAATGAACCCAATCTACATTTATCGAATTTCTTGCTAGTTATGCCCTCGACATTAAAGTCAATTTTCCTACACGAGTTGATAATTGTATTTATAATGCATGTACAAATGGTATATGTTCTGTCAAACCTTCTCATATATGTATATCTGACTATATTGGTATTAAATTCACTATGGAGATAAAAAATAATGGAACAAAAGATATATCTAAATGACAAATCTGTCAACAAATTACTAGCAATGAAAAACACTTGTTATTCCATAACCTAGAAGCAGAACAATGAGATTTGTTAAATACTGCAAATATACTGTGCTTTAGTTACATTATGTTACATTATAAAAATATTTAACCTAATATATATTGGTTTAAGCATATGAGGTCAGAATTACTCCTAATAATAGATACTTATAACTAGAGAGCGGATTTCTAGCATTATGCTTATCCATAATATTAATAGCATCGAAAAAATTTCTTAATATCTATACGAATCTTAAAGAATGTGATTACGTAGCGCTAAGTTTTTTTGTGTTTTTTTGCTTATTTTGACGTTTTGTGCTTATTTTGACTTTTTATGCTTATTTTCATGCTTTTTTTAGATTCTGATGCTTATTTGGAGCATTTTCTTGAACATTTAAAAAACATTTAATAAAAATTTCACGCTGTATTAAATTAATGTGCTAATATAGAGAATTTTCGCAAAAATCTTTATCCCATCATTTATAGATTATATTTGTATTACATATTTTCTTCATGTCTTTTGACAACATAATTGCTTAAAACCTTCATAATATGATACAATAATAATAATGAATTTTATAATTAATAAATATTAGTACAAATTACCAATTTACAATGGATTCATTTATAAATAAGTAGATATAATAGACCGTCTCATTATTCAGATAATACAGACGAACGCTTCATAGGAATCACACCTATGATATTCCGGATGTAAACGTCGTTAAACTAGGCCCAAACAGGGGCCCTAGTAAGTATTAAATGTAGACAAATTTAAGTGATAGCTAATAATAAGGTGTTCTGCAAACGTATCAATTTTCTACTCTCGGCAAAAATACGGATGGGACGACTGGCGCATATTTACCGTTTTCGTTAATTTTCATATTCAAACTCGCATTCACAAACTATTGAATTGATATTCCAAAAACTTTGCTTATTTATCAAAAATTATCATATGCGTGAATCGTATTAACCTGGGGAATCACAGATAAATTATATTATATAATTCACATGTATATTTAACCCATAATGCAAAAGGTGAAAACCACAATACAAGAATTAATTAGAGACTATCCAGAATTAACAAGTGAAATATATACATTATTTTGTAAGGCATATTTAAAAATAGTAAGTTTTATTTTAGTTCCCAACTGCAGCCTAACTAGTCAAGACTTGTAAATTCACATTTGTGCAAAATACTTTACATTCGAATATCCCTTTAAGAAAATTACAAAATAATGCATTTAAATCTTTCTTGAGAAAATATTGTAAAATGCGCATTCCCGAGAAAAAAATATGTAGCTCTTGCGTACTATGAAACCATACAAAAAATTAAAGATATTATTAACAATAATCATATGTGATGATGAAACCACAGACGCTTGTTTAATTTAATAATAGGAGTTTAACATGAAGAAATCCGACCAATAGTATTTTGATATATACAAAAGAATTAAAGAAAACTGATAATAACATTATAGCAAAATTCATAAATGGTAGACTGACAAGCTTATTTTTGCCGTAGACAATACCAAGTTACAAAATTTTACTAATAATGCATTTTGTGCATTGTACACGTTTAGCACATGGATAGAAACGAATTTCTGAAACTATAAGAATGAAATTTCCATTTGTAGATTTAATTAAATATGGAAAAATAGTTCTTATATTCTTCTGTGAGTGCAATTATTCAAGAAGTCATTACCTGATATCTCACTGCCCCATAAACCAGTGCTAACAAAATGGGGAACTTGGCTATATGCTACGATGTACTATGCGAACAATTTTGAAGAATTTAATAAGGTTATATACAACTTTCCCGAAACGACAAGCAAATCAGTTAATGACTGTCAAACAGTTCTTAAGAAACAAGAGCTTCCTTCAAAACAATTTAGTTACATAAAATCGCGTTTAAATTTTGTGAGCAACACAATCAAATCTTTATAAAAGCAGATTCATTTTAGAAAATACCTGGACGCATTGCCCAAGAAATCAAAATAATACCGAAAAAAGTATTCGGTGAAAATGAAAGAATTTTAATATTAATTAAATTAAACTTGATTTTGAATGGCAATTTGCAAATGGATCCAGCTATAATTTAAAATAAAGAGAAGCTTTTCCACTTTCAAAAATTTATTGAGCGTCAGAAGTAATAATTTTTACAATTAAACCCCTAGAACAACATTTAATGATCTACCGTTTTCATGAAAATAACTAAAATCTATATTTTGAAATGTATACAAAATTACAATTTAATTTTTAAATACTTACATGACATTATATATTGCGTAAAGAAAGTATGTTTATTTTAGTTTTAAGCAGAATTTCTATGTAAAATATGTTGATAAACGTGTAACATATTAAGAAAATATAGTTTTCTTTAGTGCTTTTTTCGTGTTTTTATGCTTTTTTTCCTGTTTTTATGCTTTTTTAATGCTTTTTTCTCTAAATTTTGTGCCTTTTTAAGTGCTTTTTTACACATTTTTTAAGCTTTTTTCGTGTTTTTATGCTTTTTTTCCTGTTTTTATGCTTTTTTTCTCTAAATTTTGTGCCTTTTTAAGTGCTTTTTTACACATTTTTTAAGCTTTTTTATCCGCTCTCTACTTATAACCGTCTGAAGTGTCCTGGCATTTTTAGAATCAAAACCAATTTATAAAAAAAAAATGTATAACTGTGCACTCAAATATCAACGTATTAAAGCAAATAATAATTATATTTCCAACGCTACTAATATAACAAACGCTATGTGGAATATTATAAATTCGAAAAGCATTCACAATGTGAAGAAAATCATTTGCGATCTCACTGTCAAATGATTTCAACAATTATTTTGTCAATGTAGCTGACAATGTAATAAAAGGAATTAATAAATCCACCGTTGATCCGATATTTTTAATGTGTAACAAATGTGTAATTGTGCTGGATATTTTAAATAAAGTCTCTTCTAGTGCTATATGTAATGTGGTTCATGGACTGAAACCTATCAAAAGCCATGCTCTTGAGTAGACCTAATCAAATCGGTATTAAATAATTTTCTAGACACACTTACAAAACTCATAATAATGAAATATTTTTTCTGGCGCACTCTAAGTAGGCTTAGTGATCCCTATCTACAAAAAAGGGAACACACAAAATCCATCAAATTATCGCCTAATCTCTCTGCTACAAATATTCTCAAAAAATGGAAACAGTTCTATTAAATCAGCTTTCTGATTATTTGGAAAAATCAAATATTTGTAGGAATAGCCAGTATGGTTTCAGGAAGGGGTACAGTCGATGTTGTTCTTAACTTTGTCGATAATACCTTAGACTGTTTTGAAAAGGCCTTGAATCTCAATCAAAATTTTTAGATCTAACTAAGGCATTTGACTGCGTCACTCTTTATGAACTTACCGGGAAACTATACGACAATAACTTACATCCTGAAAGCGTTAGAATTGTTTCTTCCTATCTTTCGTGACGCACTCAATACACAACATACAACTCTCAGGTGTCATCTGTGGCAACAGTTCTGAACGGTGTTCCTTAGGTGTCAGTCCTTGGACCACTTCTGTTTTTAACATAGATTAACGACTTTCCTAACTGTTTTCCTGAATTAAAAGTCATACTTTTTGCTGATGATACCTCAATTACTAATTCAGGACTAACATCTTCATCAGAATGATCCCGGTTGCTCGTTTCTTGTGAGTTCAAGCACCTTAGGCCTGATACATTGTTCCAGTGTTGCGTCTTTTGTCCACTTCCACCTCTTTTTGCGAGTTCATCTGTCACTTCGTTGCCTTTAATATCCCCGTGCCCTGGGACCCACATGAGGGTTAATGAGTTGTTCTGCGCCAGTTGCGAGAGGGATCTTTGACATTCTCAGACAGTCCGTATGCCATGACTATTGGCTGAAACGGCCTTTAATGCTGCTTGGCTGTCTGAGCAGATGTATATGTGCGCGCCATTTAGGTATCTATCCAGGCATTCTCTGGCGCACATATCAATTGCAATTGCTTCCGCTTGCAGAATTGTGGGTGTCATACCGAGAGCCATAA
Source organism: Ontholestes murinus (assembly GCA_963969525.1). Taxonomy (NCBI): domain Eukaryota; kingdom Metazoa; phylum Arthropoda; class Insecta; order Coleoptera; family Staphylinidae; genus Ontholestes; species Ontholestes murinus. The sequence goes on along the minus strand of OZ018394.1, from coordinate 65,662,098 downwards.
AGCTCCTGTGGTTTTGATTAGGGCAATAAATGCCTATTCCAGTACCACTGTTATTCTTAGCACTATCTATGTACCAAGCTGATATTAGTCGACTCCTAGACTCTGATCAAAGCCGTTTTGGGGTCCGCAATTGACACCTTAAACTGTAATTCGGTTTCGAGCTTCCTGGACATGATGATTCCCTCGGTTAGGGTCGTTTGCATGGCTCCTGTAATGCTTAGACAGCTTAGGTGACAGCGAGTACCACCGCCGTTTTACAGACAATACGTGATCTTGGGCTCTAGTCCTCAGGGTTTTCCGATTAGCCGCCGACAGGTTGAGAGCGACGAGGAAGCCCTTTTATGCAGCTTCCTCCTACGCGTGAATGGAATTATGATCGTTTTATTCGGGTTGACACTTATTCCTTTCCAAACACACCAGTTATTGATGCTATTCAGTGCTTTTTGCATTGGGTTATGAAGTCCTTTATATGCAGTTCATCCAGGAGTCCGTCCACCACTATTGACCATAGTGTGGAGGACAAAACTTCTACCTGAGGACACCCGTTTGTTACAGTCATAGATATTGTGAAACCTGTTAGAGAAGCCGTTACTAGTGGGTTTTGTAGCATTGCCTCCGCCGCTCGTTTTATTGCAGAGAATGAGGTGTTGTCAAAGGCCCCCTCTATGTCTACAAATATTCCGAGTGCTATTTCTTTGTATAGGATAGCTCGTTCTGTCTGTTTGACGAGGTGGTGTAGAGCATCGACGGTGGATTTGCCAGCTTGAAATGCGAATTGCTTGGCATTTAAGAGTGAGTCACTCTTTATGTGCTCGTCGATTATTTTCTCCATAGTCTGTAGGAGAAATGAGGTTAAGCTGATGAGTCGATATGATAATGTCATGATACTAAGGATAACCATAAAATGATACATTACTTTAAGTTTGTAAAAAACCTCCTAAATGCCAATTCTTGATGTACGCATCTTATTAAATTGTTGTTAACTGAGAAAAGTTGTAAAGCACGTTGACCTAACAGATAATAAAAATAAAACATAATTCATTCTGAAACTCTTTAGGCATATTGTAAAGGTGAAATGACAATGTCATTTTAAATAAAGTGGTAAAAAAAGTTAATCTTGTCGCCTTCTTTATTATATTCAAGACATATCAATCATTTTTAGTTCATTTTACAGAAAGAAATACGTTCAAACTACTTTTGCTTTGATAGCCTTGCTAGTTTATAACACGCAAATTACTTTTGTATTATTCAATGTCTGTCGAAGTATTAGCTAGAGAAGTAGTTGTTTCAAAAGTGATTTGTTCTTGTAGTCTTAATAAGACTCATTTGTTGTAGATTTACGAATAACTTTTGATATGCATCTTATTAAAATATTACTAAATGAGTGAGTGAGTGCTATGATTGGATAGACATAAAACACATAATTAATTCTGGAAATTAAGGACATCGCCATTTTCGGAATGAATTATGTTTTTTATTGTCATTTGAAATAATTGCGACATTCATGTAATCTTATAATTGTATTATGAATATAAACATAAGAATACCATTTCTTACCGTTTTGAGGTCTATAATAGTAATTCAGATCTGTTTTTTTATAATACTATCGATCTGAGTCGTAAAAATCAAAGAAACTCGGCAAATAACCTTTATAATTTCTTATACGTGTTGATTAAAAATGATATACCCTTCATATATAATTTATTTTGTTATTATATCTATGTAATTTTTTGAAAAAATAATCTGGGAAAACAAAAAAAATCATAGATTAAACATCCACTTCCGGTACATGAATTTTCATAAAAGGCTATTTAGCTATTTCAACAAAGAATAAGAGCTTAAAGTTTGAGTGGAAAGTATTTAGCGGTTGTTGAGATACAGCGCTCACGGGTCTGTCTGTGAGTGCTCTACACACATTTCGGAAATAAAATTAAATGGTGAAGTCTTTAAACATATATTTCCTTTAATATTTCAGGTTTGGAAAATACGGCGATCACAATACAGCGACAGTAAAAACTAGTGAAGCTGTACAGGACGGGCCAATTAATACAATAATTTTTTATTCACTAATAGTTACAATTATAAATAACTATTTCATTTTAAAATATTATCCATATTTATATCAAAAACATGTTTACATATATCAAATTTTAATGTGAATGCCACAAACCCGAAATTTAAATTGGAATCATTAGATTCTATTGAAATATGTTTAAACTGTTTCGAGATACTAAAGGAACATCTTATAATAGAATACTATTTATCTAACAGACACAAAATAAAAGATCTCTGTTATTTCATTTTAACTTGATACGGAAAGAATATATTCAGCTATATTTTGACTTGAAGTAGTTTAATTATTTCATTTTTTCTTATTATATTATATTTATAAAATCTAAAGTTGTTAGAAACATTTTAATATAACTCTTTCGTATACAAATTTATTAATTTTTGGGAAGCAATTACAAATAGCAAAAGCGATGTGCACACAACATTAATGGACATGGGATTTATAGAATAACACAACTGCAATTTGGTATGCTATTACAGAAATAAAAAAAAAAACAAAATATTAAAACCGAGTGAATACGGATATTAAAAGGACATATATCTGTCTTATCTGATTCTTTAAAAGGCATTTCTCCTCATAAATCGCAATTGATATTACAGTGTATCCTAATATTTTTGTTACTGTTACATTAGATAACTATGATTATTGTCTGTGAAATTAAATACATATTTAAATTGTGAAACATTATTATTCACTAAGTTGTTATTTTGAATACTTTCCATATATCAAACCTTAAGTTTATATGTACATTAATACAGATACGAATTATTATAGTTTATGAATTCGTTTTTTAAGCATTTTAAAATTATTACAACTTATTAAAGTAAAACAACTTTGTGATATGTAAACATTCGACTTCTCTATTGATCTTTTTAAAAGCATTTTGTTCCCCTTACAACATGGCGAAATTGAGTACATACATAACAATTCATTTCCAATCCTAAGCTATCAGCTTTGTTGGGGTGCGTCCCTTCTATATGCGCTCTAGCCCGAGAGTGTTTTTTTAGATAAATGAAATATTTATATTTCAATTTATCAATAAATTAGGATCCGCGCTAACTAATTAAAATATTTATTTCAACATTTCAAATTAATATTTTATAAAAGTATAATATATACTTTTATTAAAAGGTAAGAAATCGATTCGATTAATTTCTAAGCAATGATTAAAATAAACAAAGTAATGAAATATATGAATATTTTTGGGCATTAAATTATGGATTACCACGTAGTACCGGCCGAAACCATCACCATGATATTTAAAAAAATATTTTTAATTATACATCTAGATTGGATTTATTATAGACTATAAAAATGTATTGAAGTAATTTACGTTGTAGAAAATTAACTAATAATTAGAAAAGCACCAAAAACATTTCGTAAATCTACAACAATACCTCGACAGACATTGAATGATACAAAAGTAATTTGCGTGTTACAAATAGCAAGGCTATCAAAGCAACACTAGTTTGAACGCATTTATTATTATAAAATAAACCAAAGGTATAAAATGTATGTTAAACAGTTTGTGTGTGAATATGGTATGACAAATTTAGAACAAGTAGTTTAGTAGAAAATTATTACTTTAAAATAAACAATTACCAAAATTACTGAAACACATTTAATGATTTTAAATTAGTGATAGTTATTTTTATATAGTGCCAATAATATTTTCTCACTATTTTTATTTATAATCTAGATATATAATATTTTCTGTAGCAGAACATTACAACGATCATAAAAATTTTCAGTTTCTATTATCTATAAAATATAGACAGTTTGAAATAAAAAACACAGTTTAACGAGTTTGAATTTAATTGTTTATTACTGCAACAGGTTTCACCACACAATGGCTGACATGCATCTGCCTGATGAAGGTACATTGAGGTGAATCATGTTGCCATTATGAACAATTGAAGTGGAACTCTCCCAAATGTGTTGTTTTATTTCATTGTATTAGTAGTTTCATTAAATATTAGCCTCATAAATTTAATATATAGGCAGCTTCTACTTCGCACTTAATTGAATAATAAATTAAGTATTGGGGTTTTTTAAGTATTTGATAAATTTTACATGAACTATCAACCCATGAATTTGTTAAAAAGGTTAAATAAAGCATTGTTTATTTGTTATTAAAAATTAGGAAAAAAATACAAACACACTACTCTAAGTACGCTGCTTCACTACTTTACTTTTATATATCTAATACTGCCAACATAACTTCCAGCAACCTAAATAATATGTTAATATATTTCAACACTCCCATTATATGACATTATGAATGCCTAATTATAATATTTAACACTACTTAAGCCTTTTGTTAATACATCATCAGGCATCTCTGCAGTCGGTGGGTACTTTAACCTTGACCAGATTATCCGCCACTGCTTGTCGAACAAAGTGTTGTCTTAGATCATGTGTTTTGATCTTTTATGAAACTCGGGTTTCGCAGTAAGCTTTTGTACACTCTGATTGTAATTATAACATACTGTTTTATACAGTCCAAATGTCCAGTTAATTCACTCATTAGATTCTATAAATACATAGCTTCCTCAGATATAGCCATAGATTCCGTCTCCGTCCTCGATAAGTCTCCCACGAAATAGTGGCACTCGAAAGCACAAATCAGAAACGAGTATATCATTTTCTATCTGAAATGTATATCCCAATCGGCATCTACAACTCCTTTTAACTTATTACAATCTTTCTTAAATTCTAGTCGGTAATATTTAGTACCCTGTCGATATCTTAAGTAACTGATTAATGTATTCTTCTTGATCTAATGTTATAACATTATCATATATATTTACAAACTTTAATTTCTAAACATTTTAATCTGCCCTACATTTTTTATTTTAAATGGTAATTTTAATTTGTTTTTTAAGAATCCTGACTGGGTTTCATCATTTAAAAAAAATGAAAAATATCATCTACATACAATGCGACAATTACAAATAAACTATTTTTTCATTTTTTACACAAGGCTCACGTTCAGATTATCATCAATCGCCATTTGGCTCCAAATTCTTGATGACTGCTTTAAACCATATATACCCTTGAGAGATGCTTATCGAAACAATTTCCTTCAGTGTACCATTTAAAACGCCGTGGTTACATCTACTTGATACATACTTAGATTTAATTGAACTAATAAAGATATTACTAATATAGAGGTAGAGTGTCTATCACTGGTGAAAAAGTTTCTTCAAAATCAACACCCGGCCTTAGGGTGAAACCCTTCGCAATTAATCTTGCTATATAACGCACATTTTCAATACTATCATATATATTTTTTTAAATATCCACTTACACTATACAATGTTCCTATATTTGAGTGCATTGACCAACTCCCATGCTTCTTCTGCCACACAGTGGTTCAGAACGCGAAAAACGCGATCAAAATTGTTTACTCTTTAGTTTTAACAAATTTTACATTAAAAGTTGAGTAAGTTTATGTTTTTGGGTATGATGAATCTGATATTATGGATGAAAAACCCGTATTTGTCAAGCCTAAAAAACACAACCCTTAAATGCGAAAAATTGATATCACTTAATACAAGTACGAAGAATATTTTTGATACAAATTATACAGTTTAGTTTGAAAATTAGAAGTATATGTTTATCAAAACCACGCCCTAATGCATTGACTTTGTTTAGTAGTATGTACTGGGTTAATAGAGAAAAACAACCTTCAAAACATCCTCAAATTATATTGTAGAAATTTTTGTCCAAAATACAAAATTATGTCTTTTTTGCTTGTAGAATAGCGTGGTAACTTGGATATAATTTTCAGCCACGTTTTAAAACTGTTGTTCTAATAAGCATATATTGCTAATTTATAAAACTACCCGAGATAATAAATGGCATAGCCTCTTCAGGTGTCAGAGCTATTTGTTCTTGACGTTTGCCTCTCCTTGGTGTAGTTAAAGTACTTTCAATTATCAAATCGACAGAACTCTAATTTACACTTTCTCGTACTTCAATTGAAGTAGCATGCACAAGTTCTTATACGGAAGTACTTTTTCTGAGCTCCTGGGATTTACGCCTTTTTATAACAGCAGAACTTTCAGCAAAACTCTTTGAAGGACGTCCTCGAATACCCGAAGTTGATGGCCGATCGCAGTAAACGGATTGAAGAATAATAATTTCTTCTTGTGGCAAACAGTTGATTTTTAATTGGACGATTTCCAATATTGAAAATATCTTGGAAAAAATATGTGTCCAAGCCAATATAAAATATTTTTACTTGATTTATCTTTTTCGGCAAGTATAAACCGATACATTGCTCGTTTCTTACTTTCAGTCGATTTATCATCGTTCTTCATAGCGACTTCGTGTAATACCAATCGACTTATTTTTTTCACAGAAATTATGTTACAACTTTTCAAAAAAACTACTGCAACAAAAACACAATCTTTTACAACGTCACAAATTTCGAAAATAGCGCACAAAATAATCTGCATACAGGTTTGACTTAATGTTGAATTTCAACTGATCGGGTCGAAGCGGGATTTTTTTTTTGATATGTTCTGAATAGGCAAATATTGGGAGCTAATTTTCTTGAATTTACAAAGCCAAATAGCTAATTTAAACATAAATGAGGTAATTACCGTGTTGACTTGTAATCCTCTACTTAAGGCAAATTTTTATAATCCTATTATTTGTTATAAGCAATTAACTTTCTTGTACCAAGTAAACAGTATCCAATAATAAGTAAGCGACTTAATAATACACTTAGCAATGTATAACAATATTATAATGACATCAATAAATAAGCGCATTTGCTTGTGGTGAACTTTGAAAGCAAATATAGAAAAACTTATGTAAATAAAATGCATATTAGTAACATCGTCAAATAGAGCAACTATTCAAGATTAAATTACTGCAATTTTAACTTTTTACGAAGATGTTGAAAATATGATTTTCGATTTTGTTTTTCGCGTTCTGAACCACAGTGTGCCATGACCTCCTTCCACTCTTCCTTCTCTGGTTATGCCAATGCCTCTTTTACACTAACGGGATCGTCTCCATTAGTAAGAAAATCTGTACACATATACAATATATGATCTGGGAACTCTTAGTTTTGATTACCTATCAGAGCATAAATTTCCTCAAGATTTGCGGGAACATAATCGCTGCCACTGCTATCTCCATCACTTTGGAACTCATCGTTGTCAATGAATCTGTGACTTATGCTCTCATCTAATGATTCTTCTAGTTTTTCTCCCACTGAATCTGGTATATCGTAAATTTACCTTCTTCTACAAAGATAGGAACTTTTCTTCCGTATCATCTATGATGACATTACCCCCGCTTGTCATAACATTGTTTCTTTTTGTACCGTAGATCGTATATCCTATATATTGTCATCGTAAGAGACAAAAACCATGTTCTCTATTTTCTCCTCTCATTTCAACCTCTTTTGTTTAGATATAGTGCTTTCAAATATTTGCAGCTTTTCAATATTTGATTTCTCACCTTTTCATAAGATGTCATTTAAAAACGTTGTTGATGACCGATTCTTCTGATATACTTTGTTGATCGCTTCTGTCAATTTGTAAAGATCTGGCTTTGTTGACTATGCTTCGATTAATTCTCTCCAACATCCCGTTCTGTTCAGGAGTGTATGGATTTGTCCTTTAATGAATGATACCATATACATCGAAAAACTGTTTGTATTCTAAATTAATTACCTCACCCCCATTGTTAGTACATACGACTTTATTTTTTGTTTTGTTTTTTTTTTCGACCATAATTTTAAACTTCTTAAAATTTTGGAAAGCTTCATGTTTGATATTTATAACATATTTATCACTAGAGAGCGGATAAAAAAGCTTAAAAAATCTGAAAAAAAGCACTTAAAAAGGCACAAAAGCATTAAAAAAGCATAAAAACAGGAAAAAAGCATAAAAACACGAAAAAAAGCACTAAAGAAAACTATATTTTCTTAATATGTACAAGTTTATCAACATATTTTACATATAAATTCTGCTTAAAACTAAAATAAACATACTTTCTTTACGCAATATATAATATCATGTAAGTATTTAAAAATTAAATTGTAATTTTGTATACATTTCAAAATAACTAAAATGTATTCATGAAAACAGTAGATCATTAAATGTTGTTCTAGGGGTTTAATTGTAAAAATTATTACTTCTGACGCTTAATAAATTTTTGAAAGTGGAAAAGTTTCTTTTTATTTTAAATTATACCTGGATCCATTTGAAAATTGCCATTCAAAATCAAGTTTAATTTATTTAATATTAAAAATCCTTCATTTTCACCGAATACTTCTTTCGATATTATTTTGATTTCTTGGCCAATGCGTTCAGGTATTTTCTAAAATGAATCTACTTTTATAAAGATTTGGTTGTGTTGCTCACAAAATTTAAACGCGATTTTGTGTAACTAAATTGTTTTGAAGGAAGCTCTTGTTTCTTAAAAAACTGTTTGACAGTCATTAACTGGTTTGCTTGTCGTTTCGGGAAAGTTGTATATAGCCTTATTAAATTCTTCACAATTGTTCGCATAGTACATCGTAGCATATAGCCAAGTTCCCCATTTTGTTAGCACTGGTTTATGGGGCAGTGAGATATCAGGTAATGACTTCTTGAATAATTGCACTCACAGAAGAATATAAGAACTACTACTACTAAACATCTTTATTCACAGAAGGAAATATTACATGTAATGTATACAATAAAATAAAATAAAATAAAATAAATTCTGTTGTTGTCTTCTTCCGTGTCATGGCTATCGACCGGTGGTCTTTCAGCCCTATAAGAACTATTTTTACATATTTAATTAAATCTACAAATGGAAATTTGATTCTTATACTTTCAGAAATTCGTTTCTATACATGTGCTACTTATACAATGCACAAAATGCATTATTAGTAACATTTTGTAACTTGGTATTGTCTACGGCAAAAATAAGCTTGTCAGTCCATCATTTATGAATTTTGCTATAATGTTATTATCAGTTTTCTTCAATTCTTTTGTATATATCAAAATACTATTGGTCGGATGTCTTCATGTTAAAGTGCTATCATTAAATTAAACAAGCGTCTGTGGTTTCATCCGCATCAAACCACATATAATTATTGTTAATAATATCTTTAATTTTTTGTAAGGTTTCATAGTACGCAAGAGCTACATAATTTTTTCTCGGGAATGCGCATTTCACAATATTTTCCCAAGAAAGATTTAAATGCATTATTTTGTAATTTTCTTAAAGGGATATTCGAATGTAAAAGTATTTTGCACAAATGTGATTTTTTTAGTTCAGCTTTAAACTTTTTCAAACGTTCTTGATGTAGTGTTGTTATAACTTGTTTTTACATACAAGTCTTAACTAGTTAGGATGCAGTTGGGAACTAAAATAAAACTTACTATTTTTAAACATGCCTTACAAAATAATGTATAATTTTCACTTGTTAATTCTGGGTAGTCTCTAATTAATTCTTATATTGTGGTTTTCACCTTTTGTATTATGGCTTAAATATATATGTGAATTATATAATATAATTTATCTGTGATTCCCCAGGTTAATACGATTCACGCATATAATAATTTTTGATAAATAAGCAAAGTTTTTGGAATGTCAATTCAATAGTACGGTTTATAAATGCGAGTTTGAATATGAAAATTAACGAAAACGATAAATATGCGCCAGTCGTCCCATCCGTATTTTTGCCGAGAGTAGAAAATTGATACGGTTGTAGAACACCTCATTATTAGCTATCACTTAAATTTGTTTACATTTAATACTTACTGAGGCCCCTCTTTGGACCTAGTTTAACGAGGTTTACATCCGGAATATCATAGGTGTGATTGCTATGAAGCGTTCGTCTGTATTATCTGAATAATGAGACGGTCAATTATATCTACGAATCCATTGTAAATTGGTAATTTATACTAATATTTATTAATAATAAAATTCATTATAATTATTGTATCATATTATGAAGATTTTAAACAATTATGTTGTCAAAAGACACGAAGAAAATATGTAATACAAATATAATATATAAATGATGGGATACATATTTTTACGAAAATTCTCTATATTAGCTGTTTAAGAAAATGCTCCAAATAAGCATCAGAATCTAAAAAAAGCATGAAAATAAGCATAAAAAGTCAAAATAAGCACAAAAAGTCAAAATAAGCAAAAAAGCACAAAAAAACTTAGCGCCAAGTAATCACATTCTTCAAGATTCGTATAGATATTAAGAAATTTTTTCGATGCTATTAATATTATGGATAAGCATAATGCTAGAAATCCGCTCTCTATTTATCACATGCGGCTTTAATCATCTTCGAATAAGACAAAATATTTCGAGCCACCAATAGATGGAACCTCCATTGGACCATACAAAGCTGAGTGTATAACCCCCAAAGGACCCATCGCTCTAGATCCAATCGTTAGAAATAATTTTCTTGCTTGTTTCCCTTCAGAACATACTATACATGGAATCGTTGGTTTAATTTGGCTGCATTCAAAACCTGTGGTTGTACAGTTGACCACCTGCCATTTTGTTGAGTGCACTGAAGTTTAAATGATTTAGCCTGCGATGCCATACTTGATGCGAAGATTTGTCGTTGCCAGCAACCAGCTTTCTTAGTTCCTTGTTTTAAATTAGTAACATTATCCACCCAGTCAGAAATTGCCACCAATTCATCCTTTCTGTTAAAATTTTACAACAATTTATATGAAAACTCACCATGTTTCCACAGCCTGATTTATTTTATTCCATCGAATTCCATCGTCAAGGCGTGTTAATATAAATAACCGACACAACTCGATTTTCCTTGTGACACCTGTGTATGCAAACATGGTCTTCAATTTGTCCAATCATTTTCTTGGTTGTCTCAATCGTCACAATTAAGATAATTAAAACACTTTATGTTTGATAATGAACAGTGAATGTTCGAAACTATAGTCACAGCAATAAATATGTTTGTGGTAAAACAAAGTTAAAGTGTTTTAATTATCTTATTAAAATGTACCACCAAGTTAACGCCGACAACATTCAAGAACGTCATAATTAACTTTGCTCTGGCCCCTGCATCTTTGACAACATTTCAAAAAAAAACTTTTCTACTGTATAAATTATCATACTTGCTCTACCTATAGTATTTCTATGTTAGTTATGCAGCAGACAAATAGTTTATATATTTCGATGATCATTTTAGTTTTACAAGAACAAAAAAGTATTTAAAAATCTTAAACCTTGTGATCTAAAGTGTTTCTCTATCGAGTATCAATGAAATATACTGCCCCAAATGCGCAGTAAGCGCTGATATATTTAAATTAAAATTTAAGAAAACCTGTATTTCTTCCCATTGAGAAACAAATTTTTTTAACAAGATATAAATATTAGTAAAGCCAATAATGCATCTGGTTCTTATAAAATTAGGTATCTAATTACGCATTCTTATTCTTTATGCTACGCTAGCCTGAAGCACATTACCTCATTAATACTATTAATTAGTACTCTTCACGTACTCGAATATTTAATCAGACATTATCTCATGCTTCTAAAATCCGTTGTTGAGAGGCATCTTAATTGTTTGAGACCGCTGTTAATATTTTATTCTATGTTTTCGACATAGGTATGATAGGCGGTACAAGTTTGGCAAATAAGAAGATCATAAAAGCATTATATCAAATATTTTCAGCTGTGATTGCGCATTACCTTGCTGAAAAAAATGTGCTTTCTATTTCCTACAGTTATTGCAGTAAAGCAGGTTCAAGCCCATTGTTAATAGATCTATTTCACTAAATATTGTTTCAATACCTTAATCAGAATATTTTTGCCATCATCATTAGACAATAAAAACAATAGAGATACATCACAACAACTTCATTCCATTGCAAATTTCAATGCAAGCTCTTTTCATACCATTATCTTTGTTTGTTAGAGTGGGGGGGAGTATGATGCTTAAAAACAATATTTTATTATCTGATATTTTTTACTAATTATTACATTTCTAGTTGAAGATCGTTTATTCTTCAAAATTTAAAAGAAGTATTAAAAGAAATTTATACCGAAGGAAATAAAAGTTATCGCCATATATTCGAAAATATTATTATTCTGAAAGCGATTATTCTAAAATTGCATGGTACTTCTACTTAAAGGGTAGCAGTGAAAGCAAAAAATGGAATACAAGATCTATTATATAAAAAAACTTAAATAATGCCAATATCATAAATCCAATATTCGTCAATTTGTCAACTAGGGTGTATTTTGTAAAATCCGTATATTAGTACGCCTTTCCTTTTTAAATGTAATTGCTTAAGCAATGTATAAGAGCTGAGGTTTTCGACAGAACTCGGATCAGGCTTTTAATCAAAGATAAGAATGTTCTAATATTGAAAAATTCTACCAATCTTGTCAATTCGTTTAGGAAAACTCAGAAAATAATCTGAAATTAGTATAAATTGTATGAAATGTTTCGTTATGGTATGAGTATTAAAGTCCATTATCTTTATAAAAATATATTTAAATTATTTGAAAAACTTGGCTCTTAAAGTAAGAAATAAGAAAAATGATTACTCGTAGACCTGAAAATATGTAATAATTTTCGGGGGTGGTGAGAACTAACATAAATAATTTCAATAATCTCACAAAAGATTAACATCATCAGTAATTTAGTTAATAAGTATATTGTACCTCCAGTAAATTATCAATTCCGACTATTAGTGTACATGATATTATTTATTATTTTAAGTAGGAAAAAACTAACTAATCAGATTATAATAATTTAATCATAATGTATAATATACCATTTAAATATTTTCCTGACGCAAGTCAATTCTAATGATTGAAAAAATAATGTTTGATAATTCAAATAATTTTTTTATTTGGTTGCTATATATTTTAATAGATTTAAATAGAGAAGTAACAAGTGCCTTTGACATCTATTTTGATCCTTGCGGATTTGATTAAAAATATGTGGAATATAACAAGAGCCTTACTTCTCCTAATTTAAACATTTTCTACAATCAAAAAGTAGCATATCATGTAGTGAATATAAATATAAATAGTGATACAAAAATATAATTTCTACAATTTCACATGATTTACGTAAATTATATTATATTTTCAGAACCTATACTATTATGTGCTATATTATACAGTACTATGATATCCCTATATACTTTATAGTTTCTGCAATATAACAAGCGCCCAAGAAAAGTCAATGGAAAACTTGGCGTTGAAAATACAAAGTTATATCACAAATAAATTCTCAAGTGCTCGTAAACATGTTTTCTAAAGTGCATAAAACGTTTATAATACAATTTTATTTTGATAATGGACGAAAACTTACTGGAAAGTGGTAGTATTTTATCTATTAGGAGAAATTTTAAAATCAATTTTATAATATTACCGTGCCGTACATTGAAAGTGTTAGAAGGAAGAATTCCTTGAAAAATGCACGCAACTTTCTTGTTATGAGCACGTTCCTCACGTGTGGAACTAATTCGCGACTTAAATAGGTTATTTTATGTCAAATATTATATTGATTAAATATGAACGTTATTAATAAAATACTAAGTCATTTCAATTCATATTTTATATAGTTATATTGTACTTGTAGTACACCAAAAGATGTTGAACATTTTATAAATTAGACGAAATGATTTTAAGGCCAAATCAATCCATGTGTAACATTTAAAGTATGTACGCACTCATAAGACATTTTAAACTTGCAATTTAATATTATTCTTCTTAAATGTTTAATTATTCAATTTACAACAAAATCAAACGAACTACTATTTATACTCTCTTGTATATTTGAATGTTGCGAGTAAATATATAAACATATTTAATGTACTCTCTTTTAATGCCAAAACTGATAACTTGGTTAAATCTATGTACTTATCACATTGTCCAAAAGAATATAACTTTCTAACAGTTTTACACCACAAGTGATGGTTATTGCTAGAATGAATATATACAGGGTCGCTGTTATGTATGGAAATAGTCGGATATATCCTAAAGTAGGATAGGTTGCGAAAAATGTTAAGATACAAAAGTTTTAGGTTTTTTTTTTAAAACTATTACAATAAAGACAAATTAAGTATAAAGGATCAATCAAAATGTCAGGATGAAACAAACTTGCTTTTTCTTTAATGGAACACCCTGTATATTATTCCATATTTCAATTAATTTGGAAATTAAAAAAAATAGTATAGCACTTCATAAAGCTAAACTTGACCGTTTTAGAGATATCAAATTATGAAAATCATTTTTTATTAATCATACAAAAATAGTTAGCCATCAAGTTACTTTTCAAAGTTTCTATCTTGTTTAAAGTATTGATCATTTACCTCCTGACAGTAATAAACATAATTGTGTAGAGAATCTAAAAGGGTATTGGGTTGAATACTTGAAACTTATCCTTTTTTGCAACTCTTCGATATTTTGCGGCCAATTTTTAGACTAAACCCCACAGAAATAAGTCCAGCGTATATTGCTCCTTGCGTCCAATCCATTTATCAGGTGAAGTTTCATCTAGATATGCCCGTACCGCATGTCCAAAATGTGAAAGAGCCCCATCTTGTTGAAACTAACGGGTGTCCAACAATTATTGCAGTCCCGGGTGGCCATGAAAACGTCGTTTCTTACTTCATAAAAATTAACCTACTTAATTAAACATATTTGAAATGTCAGTTCAATTTATTAGGCACATATAAGAATCGACCTACGTTTTTGATGCCAACGCCACCCGGGACTGCAATAATTGTTGGACACCCGTTATATTTGTTCTGCGGTAAATTGAGATTGATATTGTTCGGGAATAATCGTATAAGCTCTGGAATATTATGCTCTTGCAAAAGTAATTAATATCGTTCAGCGGTCAAATTTTTATTTATAAAATAAGGTCCTATGACGTGCCAAACAATAATGCCATACCAAAAATTTACTTTATCTACGATCGTACAGAAAGTAGACGCTTTTCGCATCATTTTTCATTGTAAAAGTGGCTTTTTAAAGCACTAGTGCTTTTTTACGTTTTTATTGCACGATAATGTCAAACTGTTTTTATTGCACAGAATTGTCTAATTTGACAGATGAATATATTTCGACGAAAAACTTATTTTTTTATTAATTGACACAAATAACTAATAAACTATAAATAAAATATATAATACAAACCAAATGGCAGATTTAAGAACTCTGAAGATTTCATTTAATGCAAGTCGAAGCGATTACAATAAAGCGAACATTTTTTACATAAATAATAATGGCGGCCGACATTTGTGCAACTTGTTTACTGGTTGCTAAGTAACGCTTTCATTAGTGCACTGCGGGTAAAATATGTTTTCATTAATTGAATTATTGAAATGACATTAAAATATTACTCGTAAGAATTTTGATTTTGTAAGGTACACGTGTAAAAAGTTTCTTTATTGCACTCCTGGCTTTAAAAAAACTCGCTCGTTCCTCGCTCGTGTTTTTAAACGCCAGTTCGTGCAATAAAGCTTCACTTTTTACACTTGTACCTTAAATAACTATTTTGTGGTCGTTACTTATGAACTTTCTCCACCCAATGTGGGTTTTGGCCTGACCAATACCTATAGTTATGTTGGAAAATAATATGTGGGTGACAAAGATAGCATTTTGGTCTAATTTATCCATTATAACTTTGCAGAACTACGATCAAAATCGACTTCACTTAATTCTTGTACAAACCGAATTTTATATGGATGAAATTTTTCCCGTTTGCAAATTGAATATTGACACATGTTTTGATTTAAAGCCCTCTGTTTAATCGAATTCATTGGATTTTCCACCACGTCTAACAGGACATTCAAAGAATTTTCTTCTTTTGTAACGCTTATTGGTCTTCCACTTTTTGGTAGATCTGTGACACCTCCAGTTTTATGAAAACGGTGTTATGTTTTTTTTTCGTTTCTATCGCCATATCCTAGGATCATTAAAATTTCAATCCGCTCGCTTTCACTTAAACTTACCATTTTTGCGCCAAAATTATTCAAACTAAATCTACTGTTTGTAATGACGAGTTGTTATTCAGATGGAAACTATGAAAGGTAATTTGATGACTAACTATTTCTGTATAATTTATTTAAAAAAAATGATTTGCAAGGTTCCACATCTCTAAATCGGCCAAACTTTATGATGTGCTATACGAATTTTCTTTAGAATTTCGAGAAAATGTCCGTTAGAGAAACATATATTTTTTCAGTTTACTAAGGGGTTTTGAGATTCAGTTTGAGATTTACTTTAAAATATTTTACTGCAATCTATTTTAAGGCACTTATTTGGCTTTAGGATGTTGATTATGGATAGAATATTATCCTTTCTTCACACATTAATAATAAAGTGTGAATAAAGGATGCACCAGTTTTATGTATATTGATATACTCTTCCCGAAACCCAAATACAAACATCGATTAACTGTCTTAACTGTCTCCGCTAAAAAATCATGACTCATAGATAGGTGATATGGTTCAGATTTTTTATCCAGTTCTTGCCAATTAATTTCGAAGAAAGAAATCTGTTTCTAAGACTAATTTGTTTGGGTAAGGTAAAACATCGGCTGAAGGCAGAAGATATTACAGACAGCTCATGTCAATGCTCTAAATACTGTTTAGAATATCTAATTTTATTTTTGAGCAATTCTTTGAAACGGAATACAATTTTCCAATTAACTCATTTTCGAAGGTTAAATAGTTATTCAACCGCCATCTTTTACTAATTATGAACATTGTCATTGTGTTCTATATGCACAATAAAGAACACTATTTTAAGATAATATTTTTGATGAAAATGATGGTAGCGACCGTTAATATGTGGTAGTTTATTTTAAAAGGGTAAATGAAATTAACATTATTTTTAATATTATTGGTACAGATTTTCTGGCAATAGCAAACAATGTGAAATTAATACATTGATATAACATTTTTATTTGCTACTGTTTTCATGCAGCCACTTATTTCTTTCAAACAATTAAAATTTTTGTAGGTAGTTTACTTTTAATTGATACAAGAAATATTTTTTGTAAGTATAAATAAAAGCAAGAAAATTAAAATCTTGATGAATCGAGACCTAGACCTCGTTAATCTCATTAATTACTTAATTGTTACTATAAATGTTCTGATAAAACCACACTAAACATTAATACTGACATTGAAAATTACAAACATTTTAACACAAAAATTTTAAATTAAAAATTGATTTAAGAAAGCAAACAACGTTACACAATTACAGTAGCCTTGAAGAGTGGAATAAATTTAATTTTATTTTTCACAAAGACATAATACTGTAACTTTGGCTTATTGAAAAATTAATAACCGTTGTGCAAACATTTTCTGGGGAGAATTTAATTACACACCACCCTTAACTTAAATATTCCTCCGATTATAAGTACTGCGGAAAACCACTTGAATGCGAAAATTGAAGTGTCGCCTATAGTAGGGCCTTTGCGGGTAAAACGCAAGGTTCGATAATTGTGGGCTTTAGAATTTAGCTTAGGAAGTTTTAATAACAAGTTCGAAAGTATTATATTACGGCGTAATAATTATGTCAAGTTACTATTCAGGTATATAAAAAGTTAATAACATTCTGTTTACCAAATAATAGTTTATAATAAATTATTTGGTGTTAAAACTTTTCAGTTAGCCTTTCAATATTCAATTTCAAAAAAAACACAGTAATTTAATACATACATTATATCTGAAAGAAAATTTACTAAAAGTAGTTTTTTTTTATATTAAATTAACGTACTATTATAGGTTATCCTAACAATATTATAGAATTAGAAACTAATTGACAATACATGAGTATAATGAAAATAGATATATGCAAAATTATTACATAACGACAATTTTTTTTTGTGCTGCAGAGTTTCTAGAAGTGTTCTAAAACAGTTTATTTTAATTAAAAAGAGACAGTTTTAACATTGATAATGATCCGAAAGGATTCGGTCAGTTACTTGAAAATAAAGAAATACAACATAAGAAGAGTTTTACTTCTCCCAATTTGAAATTTTGGTTCGATCAAGAGAGTAGCATAAAATGTTTCGATTGTATATAAAAAAGATACGTTATCTAAATATATGAAAAGAATACATGTAAAAATGTTAAAAAATAAAAGTTAATTTAATATTTTTTAGGTATGTTAACTATTATAATAATGTAAAAAATACAACTTTTTGTTGATGATTATAAAATCAAATATTAGAAATTACCAGAAGTATTTTAAACATAACTCATTGGCAACACACAACATTTTATAACTACATTATGGATACTACACGAATGTCAGAAGATATCTTAAAATTATTTCAAATGTTAAAAATATAATTAGAGAAGCAAACTACAATAGTAACTCAGAATATAACTCATACTTTATTGCGCTGTATTGACGACAAAATACAAGTAATAGTAGAAGAAAATAAGTACTTAAAAGTAGATGTAGAATCACTAAATCGAAAAAGAAAGCACCTAGAGGATATAAATAGAAAAAATAACATAACAATATATGGTCTCAAGGAAACGGAAAACGACACGAAGAATGATTTATTATAATTAAAACGCTTTTGGAGAACTTAAATACTAACATCGAAAAATTTGAAAATTTCATAGCAAAAACAAGATAGTAAAACTAGACCTATACTTTTAGATCACAACAAAAGAGGGAGCAGAAATTTTGAAAAATATAAAACTAATGCCACAACAGACTTATATATTTGAGGATTTCTCAAAGGAAACAATATAAACGCGCAAAAAAACACCAAAGCTAATTGAAACAAAAAGAGAACAGGGGAATATAGCATTCATTAAAAACAATAATTATCATAAGTTGAGAGGAGGAATCCTCTATGTCACCACCACGCGATTCAGCGAAGAAGAATATTACAGCCTCTTCAAAAATGCATAAAACTGATGCATATGCGTATATGAGGGCCCAATCTCTTTTACTTTCGGACAAACACACAAAGCAAAATAAGGCATAGGAATTATTGGACAACGGAAACAGGAAGAAAAAAAAAACATAATACAAAAACCACATAAAAATAAACAACCAGATCTGCAATACGGCTGGTCACCGCGGGGTGATTGACCACCCCCCTCAAAGCTCAAAATAAATTAAATTAAAGATAATTAAAGACACAAAATATCAGAAATCTCTATTAGAACTAGAACACGCTTTAGAAACAGTAAACTTGGATATGTTTGGATTGAGTGAGATACGAAGAGCGGATGAAAAAATCGAAGAACACGGAAAATACATACTATACTACAAAAATGAAACAACTGGATTATACGGAATAGGATTTATTTTGAAAAAACACCTCAAAAACAATATAGTCGAATTCAAAGGAATATCAGACAGGATCGCCGTTTTAAACATCAGCCTCTCAGACCACAAACAACCAATTTCACTTTTTACAACAACCTTAACAAAGTAATGACAAACCTAAATAAAACTGCAATCATAATGGGAGATTTTAACGGCCAAATCGGAAACAGGAAAAAAATATGAAGATAAAATACTTGGACTTTATACTACAGGGAAAAAACGATTACGGGCAAAAATTAATAAACTTTGCTTTAGAAAATAACTTACACATTATGAACAGCTTCTATATAAGAAGAAAACGACGAACGAAATTGATTATATTATTACTAACAAACCGAAATGGTTCTCAAATATAGATGTTGTCAACAAGCTCAACTACAATACCGATCATGGAATGCTAAGAGGTCAAATATACTTAAAATTATTAAAAAAAAAACAATAACCTTGCCAATTCCTGGTGGTATTTTAGATACCCTTAATACTAGTCTAATAAAAGTAAAAAACTTTAACGAAATTCTAGAAAAATATGATGCCCTAAAACTAAAAGAAATAGAAAATAACATTATAAGAAACAAGTTGACGAAAGACAAATTAGGACCAAAAGCCAGAAGATTAGTCGAGCAAAGAGAGATCTTATTTAAAGACACGAAGACAGGACAAAACTTTAACGAAATTTAGAAATTCGTAGGCATAGACATGGTAAAAGAACAGAAACATTCAATTACTTAGGAAAATCGGTGGTATTAAAAAAGCATGGCAAGAACTAAGAAAGAATCTGGATTGGATAGGAAATATGACACACCGAAGAACTAGAAGTAACGAGAACAACAGAATAGAAATACTTTAAATTGCTGACAGACTATTACCGCGAGTTATACAGCGACGAGGAGTCACTATCTGAACCAGGCCAACCAGCTGTCTACGAAAAAGAAGCGAGAAGCAATGTTATCTCAGAAACAAGGAAAAGCACCCGAAGCAGACTGTCTACTAAAACACTAAACATCATCACAGAGCGATTAAATGAAATTTTATATACAACATATATACCTCATCATGGAAAACCTCTACCATAATACTCCTACATAAAAAAGAAACGATATCACTAATTATAGACCTTTCAGCCTTATGTCCAACATATATAAAATATTCACCAAGATATTCCTAGACCCCTTAATCTATATTTTTGACGAAAACCAACCAAAGGAGCAAGCAGGCTTACGCAGTGACTTTTCAAAACTAGATCATATGCACATCATAAAACAGTTCATCCAGAAAATCAACGAATATGGTATTACTTACTATCTTGTGATCGTAGATTATAATAAAGTAATTGATTCACTTAAACACGCAAAAATATGGGAAGAATTAGAAACTCAACTTCGCCTCATTGCCAACATACACAAAAACATGAAATCCAACATATTAACAGAGAGGTGAAAACTTTCCTATACAAAGAGGGCTTAGAGAAGGAAGCCCATTATCACCTAAACTCTTCTCGTCAGTTCTTGAACATGTTTTTAAACCTCTCGAATGGTACAACTATGGACTAAATATAAATGGAACGCTATTAAACCACTTTAGATTTGCAGATGATCTAATAATTATTTCAAAAGACGCGAGAGGCCTGCAAAAATGCTTGACCAAGTAGTGTATAAAAGTGGGAAGGTTTGGCTGTCAGTGAATACCTCAAAAACGAAACTAATGACAAAAGCGGAGAAAATCCCTATCATAGTAAATGGTACAACAATGGAATATGTAGATGAATAATCTTGGCCAAATAATATCACAAGAAGAGTTAAACAACAGAATCTATCTGGTTTGGAAAGATACTGGTCACTAAAAGAAATAGTGAAAAATCCTCATACAGAACTCGAAGCAAAGAGAAAAATATTTAATTCATATATTCTGCCCATTCTGACATATTGATGCCAAACATGGAGTTTAACCGAAAATAACATACACAAAGCATAACAGCATAGTATTGGAAGAAGCTTACTCAATGTTAAACTACATAATAAAATATGACTGGAATCATTCGTATGCAGACCGGAGTAACGGACATAACATTCTCCATAAAAAAATAAGAAGTGGAAATGATGAGGAACAAAAAAGACAAATGGGCGATACTGAGTGGTGTACGAGACAATACAAGAAAAGAAAAGGGAGACATCTTCGTCGATAGGAGGACGACATCAAAAGAATAGCAGGAATTACGTGGACAAGGAAACACATGATCGCATTATATGGCTATGCTGGGAAGCAAGACAATCTTCGTGGAACTGGTGTCAATTATTGAAAAATAGTATATAAGAAAATGTTTAGTATGTAAGATTGTTAGATAAAGGCTATTATTATTATTAATTGGCAACAGTAAACGAAAACTAAAAACAATTAATAATTGCAGTTGAAGATCTAACAGAAGTTTCTAAAATAAGTATCGTCAAATAACAATTAAAATTTTTCAAGAAAAATTTAAGCAAATTATAATATAAGAAATTTCAAAATTTCATTACACGTGTTAAAAATGCACGTGTAAAACACAATATTCTATTTCAGAAAATGTTTTCCATATATATAAGCATTGAATAAGTACCTAATTTTGATTATCTATATATCACTAATAATAATTCAATAAAATTTAAATTCTTTAAATGAATAAAAAATTTAAATTTTTAATAACAATAAGTTCAAAGAGGGATATGAATCAAAACTTTAAAATATATTTAAATTTACTGCCACATAATATCTAAAAGCAATTAAGTTAATTTAAAAATAAAAAAAGTAAACTCTGAGTTTGTCTTCAAATAAATAATGAAATACGAAGAACTGTTTAGGTGAGAATGAATCTATTCGGCGAAACTCAACGCGACGCGCGGATTTTTATTCTTGTGTAGATTCTGAACCGAGATGGAGGATGATAGGATATGAGTCAAATCGAAAATTCGCATCACGATACTTAGTTTTTGTGTGACGTGTTACACTATCCTAGTAACTTTCTATACGTTTTAGATGGTTGTTGAGTTAGATATTAATCGATGCACAGGCTTGATTAAACTAGCACTCTACGTTTAAAACGACGAGTAAATAATTGTTTATCAATTTTAGAAACATTAAAGGAAATGACTAAAGCTTTAAGTAAGCAACCAAAGTTAATGATGGTGAAGTTATGTATACTTTATTTAGAGGTTAAAAATAATTACTGTCTCGATATTCTTAATCTAGGATGTGGAAAAAAGTTACTACTAAATACAATACTCTAGATATAGTACTACCTGAATACTTTCATCATTATAAAATATGAAATTATTTAAAAACATTAATAGAAAATTATATAATCTAGAGCCGTACCACCCAAACAAGTCATTTTAATACGAGGATCCATTACTTTAATGATAATATTAATCTCAATAGCCAATCAAGTGAAACTAAAATAAAAATATTTAGATATTTTTATATGAATGAATTATCGTTATTCAAAACGCTTTTAAACAATTTTCTGTACCATATGGATGACTTTAATTTTAAAATTACAAATACTTTCACCATTTCGACCTTCCATGCACACTACCGGCGAAATAACAAGTAGTTTGTTGTCTGGTAGTTTATTACTGGAATTAATCCAGTTTTATACGGGTAATTAAAAAATGAAAAGGCATCCCAAATGAAGACGTGACGTATTCCCATTGAATTCACTAATTTTAGTAACGTAAAACGATGTATAAGTATCGTACCAAAAAAATTATGACCAAAACAAGTGCGCATTTGTACGAAGATTTTTTTGCAGTTGAGTGTCTGGCGTTATCGTATCTCCAAAAATTTTCATTTTCACATCAACGTCCTTTAAAAGTAGTTAGGTGACCTCAAAGTGAACATTTCCATCGTACACAATACAGATTATTCAGGAGAAAGGTAAAAATTTAAAATTATATTAGAATTAATATTTTTCGACGTAATATAATAATTTTTATTTCTAATAAGTTCATTTAAAGGTCATAAGTAGTTTAATTTAAGTAGTTTATCACAAGCCTTGTTTAATACACTAATTTGACTTACCTGCTTAAATATTTCTGCATTTGTCTACTTATAACTCTAAAATACGAAAATTAAAATATTTTGTACCAATATTAACCTGTTTTGGTAATTTGATTGACGAACTATAATTTTATCTGTTGTTTTATATAGAAAGAATGCGGTACAATATATCCTTTAAAAGGAAAAGTGTACTTAATAAATAATGATTACAAAATAATATTCATTCAGTTTATTATGTTAGAAAAATTTAATAATAAAATTATATTCTTATATAGTCTTTTACGCTGTAGAAAACTAACTAATATTTAGAGAAACATGAAAACATTTCGTAAATCTACAATCTGTTGTAATTTCGAATTAGTTGGTTCTTAAATACCAATGACACCTTTAGATTAATGTCGTATAACCTTCCATATTTTTATCTACTGCAATTATTCTCTTCTGAAATTATTTCTTACTTAGTAAGAAATAGCTAGCCATAGCTAGAACACCTTAGAAAATCAACTATATTATTTTTGAATTTTAAAGATTATTCATGCACATTTTGTTTGCATGTATTTTACACACTCAGAAATTTTTATTTATTTTTTAAATATTATAAAAATATATGTGTTACGTATAATTAATATTTATTGCTTTAATGGTGACACAACAGAAACACTGAAAACACACATAAATAGAATAAATTATATCCATACATAATTTTGACTGTGCGAGAAAACTAGATAGTGACCTTAAATAAAATTAATTTATCTGTGGATACCAACGTCGAACAATAATAGTAAGTAAATAATTAAAAATTACGAAACATTTTGTAAATCTCCAAAAATGAGTCTTATTGATGCAAGAAAACAAAATATTTATTGAAACAACTACTTCCCCGACTAATATCACCAGTTTACGTTAAAATATTTTTGGGTAAAAAATTGAAAAGAGAATGAAAACGTAATAAAACTACTTTGTTACTATTTAACTCTCGTTTGTAAAAATGTAACAAAAAGTGATGACTTCAAGCATCAGTAACATGTATGTTTTATGAGTAAATTTTATGAGACTATCATTCTCAAATATATTGATATCTTCTAGAAAACTTACAATCTATAGAGTCTATTTTTCCAAAAGTCTTCCTAGATGGAGTTGAAGAGCTATATTAGCTCCTTTCTAATGAAAATTTATAAGTCAACAAATTGAATATGAACTGACTGTATATGAAACACACACAAACATAACTCTTATACCTCTAGCAATACAGTGGTAGCATGATTGATGTTAGGGTTGAAATAGGAAACCATATTAGGCCAATGACACAAGTTATCTGGTTTATTTTTATAATTTTGCTAATGTGTATAGCTATAAGATTTCAATATATAAAATTTTGATGATGAACGATAATACTTTCTTAATCGATCTTTCAATTCTGCACCGTAATCAGCGAAGCACTATAGAAAGACTAACTAGAACAGATAAACAAAAAAACTAGCACCACCCTAGAACCACCGTTCTCCACCACCGACACTTCTAAAACTTAGCACCGCAAAACAGTTTTCAACTTTTTCGATCAACCTCTAGACCAGGTTTTTTTTGGCTGCGGGTCAAAATCAACCACAATATGAATATTAAAGGGACTTTTGGGTCAGTGATATTTTCATTTTAACACAGTCTTTTAGTTATTAATAAGATACATTTTAATAAGGAAATAACTACAATACTCTTTTAAACTTTAATCATTATAAAAACTAATAAAATTCTATTTGTTATAAAAACAATCATAGTTGTTCCATAATCTAAAAACTAACTTATATTTATAAACGTTCTCTTCGATATTAATGGCTCCCCTGATCTGAACATGTGACGTCAATTTAGTCATGTCTGGTGTTATAAGACAAATTAATCTGAATTTGTAAAAATATTTGCTCACATTTATAAGTTGTTGACAAAATGGCAAAGTCATTTTTTTTCAAAGATAAAAACTTTGTAGGGAGTGATGCCCAATACGTCAAAATCATGAGGAAATTATTATCTTTCCGCAATTCCTTGAATGTATCCGTCCATAACGTTGAATTTTTAAAATCAATAATTTCTAAACTAAATTTTCAATTTTTAGATATTAAAAATACTTCAAATTTAAAACATTTTCTTTTCTATTTCATCGGGCTTTATTATAAATGTAAAAATTTCGGCATGCTTAAAATTTTGAAATCGACTGTCATATTCACTGTAATATCGAAAATCTAACTTTCGAAAGTATTTAGATTGCTTTCATCGATATTTTCATTTTCATGTTCCCCTTATTAACAAAGGAAAGAAATTATTTTTTTTTAGTTTTTATGCCAGTTTCAAATAATATTAATTTCGATGTAAAACCCTTTCATTCCTCATACATTTTCAAAATTATATGGTTATTACCTTGGAGTCGTACGTTGAAATCATTATAATGATTTCTTATGTCTGTTAAGAACAAAAGTCTTAAAAGCCATTGTTTATCATTGAGTTGGGGATCATTTTTACCGATTTTGTGAAGTAATATTTGTATATCATCAAATCAAAACACTCTACAAATCTATTAAGAACTTTGCCTCGGCTTAATCATCGTATTTCAGAATGTAACAGCAAATCTCCATATTTCGATTCAATTTCCTCCAAAACAGCTTTGAAGCATCTGTGTCCTAATGCTGATCGTGCTAGTATCTTGTTTACGTTCTTAACAACCTTTTAATTGCATCGTTAAGTTGTTGCATAGATGCCTTTGTAAATTAATTTTCCTCATGTATAATAGAAAGAAACGATAAAAGTGTGCGGTCAAGTTTATTTTCCATTAATTTTACAAATCCAACCGTTTTTCCTCTCATACTTGGAGCACCATCGGTTGATATTGAAACAAGTTTATTGTTTGCTTTGTTTCTCCTCTTAAATTAATCTAAAATACATTCTAACATAAATATTATTACTATAATTTAAATTGAAGAGACCCGGACGGAGTTCATTTCTTTACTTTTCAAATCCAATACTTGCCCATTTTTGAAATTTGTAAACTCTTGTACTTGATGAAAAATATGAGTGCCTTTGTTCATGTCATTAATTGAAGCAAGAACGCACAGTTCTTCATTGACGTTCGAATTCTTTATTGATGCAAATCTAATAATAATCGCAAGCTTACCAATACTATTTATGTCAGTACTTTCATCAAGTACAATGCTAATTATGTAACTAACACAGAGTACATATCTATTTTCAATTGTTTTAATTCTCAAAATTTTCGTTTCATGTTTATGTTTTATAATTTATTTTTATATATAATACTTTTTTCGGAACTAACTCACTTGAAATTAGTAAATAGGCCACTCGGGTACCCGCGGGTCATACGTTGGTTGATAGCGGTTGCATCCCGCACGATTCCTGTAGAAGATATCCAGTCTTCACAAAACCAACAGCCACTTCAAAAAATGATTCAACAAAATGTGGTACATATACTTCACGACCACAGAAACCCAACATAACATAATAGTATATTACATAACGAGAGTTGTAACTCATATATTACGTACGAGTGGAAAAAGTTGCGCACGAGCCGTTAGGCGAGTGCAGTAATTCCACGAGTACGTAAGTGACTTACAACTCGAGTTGTGTACTATACTTTTTCTACTCCCATTCATTATAATTTGGAATTCTTGCAATATTAAGGTTATGTTTACTATTAAAACACTTCGCAGCATCGAATACATGGCCCAAAGAGATGAAGGTTTGTATTTCTTACTTATTTCCCCAAAATAGACTAATAACACATTTTCCGAAAAAGACTGAACACTATTCATACGCCAATCCATGAATTTACCTTAAACCACTTCATAACGCTCTTGGGATTTTTCCGGGAGAAGATCCGCTGCGGTATGTTCTGCTAGTTGCCTAATTTCTGGTGGAGGTCCAACAATTTCTTCTGTGGAGTCACTTTCACTTATTTTAACAATGAATAAATGAATTATTAATAATAATTAAACCAAAATAACGTCAATGTAATGTGTATTCAACAACGATAAATGTCAAATTCATTTGTCTAGGCTACTAGATTTGAGTTTCATAATAATAATAGTTACGTAATATATTACGTGCTAGTTTTTTCTTCATTACGTGCATGTATCATAATGCCATGGTTACTAATCAACAAGCGATTGCGTTATTGCCTACTTACTACTATGGGAGTAGAAAAAATTTATTTACGGCACTGAAAAACTTAAAGCAAAACAAAAACTCAATCATATTACCGATGGATAAAGGGAACGCCGCAATAGTCTTAAACAAGACAGAATATCAACAAAAAATGAACAACTTGTTAGCCGACGTCATTCATAAATTGATCGATTCTGATGAACTAACAACGTACTTGGAAAAAACTAAAATCATAAAATCATCATGTTGTCCTCTCTCGACGGCAAAACGAAACAGTCTTTAATTCCACACAAGAAATGCCCCAAACTATACGGTGTACCGAAAATACACAAACGCGGCAGACCACTCTGACTTATCATCAGTTCTTTCGACACACCCACATACAAATTACCTAATTATTTAGCCCCACAACTCCAACCAACAGTCGAACAAGCAAAAATCCGATGTTAAAAACTTTACATTTGCTGAACCTCATCAAACCCATATAACTATCTAAGACAGACATTCTGGTTAGTTTTGGCATCAAGCCCCGCTTCACTCAAGATCAACCAAATAATTGAAATTTTAAAAACCAAGTACCAACAGTTAATACCAACTATAGAACACATTAAACACAGCCTCACAAACACCTACTTCATGTTCAACGGAAACCGTTATAACCAACTGAAAGAACATCAATGGGATCCCCATTCTCACCTGTCGCTAATCTGTTTATGGAAAATTTCGAGAACATCACACTAGATTCAGATCCTTATTCTCCATGCCTATGGCTACAATATGTTGATAACACCTTCGTCATTTGGCCCCATGGTAAAGGCAAGCTTAATCATTTCCACGAACACTTAAACAATACCCATCCCAAAATTAATTCCACAATGGAATTAGAATACTTATCAATGAAAACTCCGACAGAACTCGGCTACACTCAGAAAAAAAAAAACAAATGCCGTTTTTCACCATCAACCTATGGTATCAAATTCCATGCTGTGGTAAAAACTCTCTTAACTTACTCCCTTCGACTAACAGATAAATCCAATCTAAATAATGAACTGGTCAACTTCGAGACAACTATTTTCTTAAACCGCAAGGAAAAATTCTTACTGAAGCAAAAATCTAACCCCAAAAACACCGCCACGTCCCAAGAATTTTCAAATATAACATTTCTTCCGTATATACGATGTACAACATACAAAATCTCCAGAATACCAAAAAATACAATATCAAAATAATGTTTGCTACTTCACCTAAAATCGAACAATTCCTTAATTTTACAAAAGCAATTATTCCCTTTGAAAATAAAGGAGTATACAAAATTCCCTTTGTCGACTGTAATCAAGTTTATATTGGACAAACTAACAGACGTATAAACATACACAAGACGAACACATCAGAGCCGTCGAAAAAGATCTATCTTCCTCATCTCTGACCGAACATTCTAAATCCACAAGACACAAGATAAATTTTGACTACACGACTTTCATCGAAGTATTATACCATTTCAAAAAGAGGATTATCCGGCTGGCAATCGAAATAGAAAACCATACCGATAATCTCAATAAACGCGACGACGCTCAACGACTACTCCCCACTTGGAAATCCACTTTATGTAACAAGCATTTCTCATCACCCGCACCACATATTTTAAACTCCACAGTTAACACTAACGAAATTCCTGTTAATTCGCCCAGTCCAATCACAAGAAGCCGCACACGCACCGCCTAACGTCAACCGGTATTAATAGCCCAGTTCAACAAAGAACAATCACAGTTTTTCAACGAACGTCACCTGAAGACGACCACAATGCGACTTAATCAAATCATGTCTTTTCAGAACCATTAAAACTTGCACAACAGCAAAGAAATACGCCACTTTGCACTTGATGCGATTTAAGTCGTGTAATAGCAGTTAATAATTATGCAATCCAATACCATGTGTGTGTAAAATTGACTAATTCTTTGACTTTTAATACATTTAAATGCTTATGAATCGTCTAATGATCCTTTCAAGATTTGGCCATCATTCTCACTTTTGGTTCACTGAATCGAAACGATGAATAAATGATTGATAATAGATTTTGTTGCTGGCCCAGCATTTATGTAATATGTATTTAACAGATATGAATACATCCTGCACCACAAATGCTGTTTGGTAATATTACAGGGAATGGAGAATATGATTCTTTTATACGAAACATAATTTCACGTTAATGCTTGTGTGGTGTAAAAAATTATAATTATTGTTACTTTAGCGATTCATGTGAATAAAATTCACATTATTTATGTAGAATTTTCTAATATACTTAGGTTTCTTTTAAATAGAACTGATACTTTATCTCGTTCTTCCTCATTGCGAATCACCTATGATTCCTAAAAAAAAAAAAACAGAAAATATTTTATTTAAATACAAATATCTTATAAGTACATTATCAGATAATTTTAGATCTAACATCAATTATTATGAATTAATGTGCATAAACGTAAACTGATTATAGAAATATGCCGATTCGATATTAATTCGAAGATAGGAATTTCCACTGTAGGAAATCTCATTTGTGGTCCTACAGAGTTTCCTGTGCTGGCGACGGAAATGCTAACGATATCTTTTTCACGATTGATTTTGCATTCCCAGCGAGATTATAAACTCATATATCGATTTTCACTTCAAAATTCTCATTATTGCTATTTAACAAAGATTATTATCAGTGAATATGGAATGATAAATCGGGATCCGATGTTCCTGATTACATCATTGTATGAAAATAAGATTTAAAATATAATTATATAAGTACACCCTCATAACTTACGTGCATATGGCCCTTAATTACCAAATCTTTGAAAGAAAGAAATAAAAAATATTGCAGAAATATTAGTAATCAGCTCTTTTAAATAATAATTGCAAAAAGCAGTAAATAGTAATGAAAATAGTAAGGTCAGAAAATAATACAATTGATTTATACAGAATAAAACATAGTGTTTTATTATATATGAAAGTATGGATTACAACGTAATAACAGTCGCTATGATTTTAATGGCATTTATTTTAATTTGTGTAAATTTATATTTTATTTAAAAAAAATATAAAATTATTTGATCCCAAAAAAATATGTATGTCTATTTTATTTAACTTATTATTTGAAATAAAATATAATTAAATAACAATAATAAAAAACAAAGTGCTGAAACTAGTCGGATAATAAAATAAAAGATAAAGTGAAACAAACCAAATCAATTTTTAATCAATTTCCTATTATATACATATTTTTTCACCAAATGATAAATGAATACAAAATATAAAAAACAAGTTTTACATACTCTAACAAGTATCATCTACCTAATTAGAGTAAAAACTGATATGATTCAAAATAATCTAATATCAAAATTTATCTAATCAATAGTTAAATGTTAAAATTGTATATGTAATTCTCAAACTGTTATATTTTTAAATGAAGAACAATATTTTATAGCAAGAATATTTTTGAACGACCTATTTAAGAATAAATAATAGCGATAGTTATACTTTTTAAATTGAAATCAATATTTAATTATGTTATGTTTTAAATATGCCACCCTTCTATTGGATGTGTATGATGCTTAGTTATTGATTACCTATTACTCATCCATCATGCACAATCTATCGGAGCTTGGACGTTTAAAAAACTTCTTGTTTATCCATCCATATTACAGGATTACATATTCACTCCAATTAACTGATGCGAAACCTAAATGGTGGACAACAAAAAGTGAAATTCCATTCACATTGCAGGTATGGGAGTCCGCACCATAATAGATCGCAGTCGGTGAAAATGCCAGGTCGCTCATCCGGAAGACCGAATTACTTGTGTCTTCCGCAACAGAGGTCGAGGGTGGCATCGATGCCAAACACAGGGGTGGAGGAGGAGTATTACCGCCTCCGACATTTTTCCATCACAGGCAAAGGAGTAGTGAACAGGGGTGACAGTTTGAAGAGTCGGCGCTCCAGGTCCAACAATTCAGTAGCATCCAGCAACTCGAGGTATGTGCTGAACACTAACCTACTTAGTAATTCCAGTTATTTTTAACAATTCCGCGATCCGGTTTCCGGAGAAGACTGCGCCTGCTCAAATCAATACGTCAATTCAAATTAGTTTCGGTTCAATTAAAACGTTTTGAACGTGCATACTTAATAATCTGTAATTTTGTCTTCTTTCCGCACGTTGCGTATTCGCCAGTCTTCCGTCTTCTGTATCAAAAGTTCAAGCCAGGTAACAAATAAATTTAAATTACTTCGTTGCATGCCATTTTCAATTCTTCGAATCTATATTTTGTGCATCCCATTTATATTTATCCCTTTTAGCCGTTTTCAAATCAATCCCATTTTAAACATTTTATAAACACCATGTAGAATTGTGATTTTTTGTTTACTTATTCGTTATCGTATACATTATTATCCAGTATTCTCGACATAATTTATCAAATTATATTATTCATTGAACACCGGCCGAATATTTTACAATAATAAATACATATTTATTTAAATACTTAAGGTGTAGATGTAAGGTGAGTAAAAAGGGTTTTAATGTATCTTTGTATTTAATGTTAGATACCATAACATATTGGTAAAACATTCTGTAGAGTTGTTTATTTATTTATACTGCACCCTTTTAAATATTAAATATTTGTATTCACATATTTATTGCACAAACATCAAATTTTCGATAGCGTATATTTCGTTGTATCGTTAATTTATAATTATACCTTATATTATTTAAAATAATTAAAATTAATTTGCGTTTTAAATTTATGCGGTGTAGCGAATTTACATTAAAAGTTTCGAAGATTATCTATATTAAAATTAAGTTATTTATTTTAATGTGAGAATTTACTTTATTTTTTATTAGTGTATTTTAATAAACTTTAAAATGTACATATTAAAACAAAACATATTTAATATCTCTCCTCGTTATAATATAATAACTATAAAGAAAAAATAGCGAATTTCATATTCATTATAATAATGGTTAATATTTTCAGAAATCTAAGATGTTTTAATTCAGGGTAATTACATAAATATATAATTTACAATTTTATTTATAATTAATTATAATAAATAGTTTGGGCAATATAGCTTCCTCACAACAGCTTCTTTTCTCGATGATTGATAATGTAATAAATTTCGCTATCAGTAAATGCAAAAAATACTGCTACAATTTAATATGTAATTGAAATTGACACTGCGTAATAATTTATATTAATAATAATTAAGTAATACTTTGTTATGCGATCTATGATTTTTGCAAAAATTGGTAACATGTATATAGAATGATAATTATCTTAATTGGGATCATATTTTTTGTACTTTTAGTTATTTTATTATTAATTAAAATAGGGATACTTATTAATTAGTACGTCATACAGATCTCGTCACTTAATATTTTAAATTTTATTGATAGCATCTCTTAATTGTATTATGAATATTTTTCGATATGTAAACGGATATTAGGACTAGTGCAGGTATCATTAAAATCTAAAGGATCTCTGTTGATGCACGGTTAAAAAATTAGAAGTTATCAGCAGTTCAAAAATATTTGTCACAAGAAATGTTGGCTTTTATAGGACTGGAGTCTACATTACTTCATATTTCATATCCTGCTTTAATACTTACGAGACGTGTTAAAATAGTTGTTGTTGTACGCATTTTAAGAGCACTTTATTTGGTACTTACAATAAATACACATAATTTTATTGGCATTTTACTTCTGGGAACATGCATTTATTGAATAAATCGTTTACGTACGTTCAATAAATATTTTTAACCATTTATAGTTACGGTATTTATCAGGTTTACTATTAATTAGTGGAAAGTAGCTGCGATATATTGCGTTAAATAGCAATGATATGTTACTATTAATATTTATATGATTCATTGAGTTTGAATATCATCAGCCAACACTGATAAACATATTGATGAACTCTATTTTATCTTTTATTATAAACAGTAAAAATAATAGGTGTGGTAAAAAGAAATCCACTGTTTCTTTCAAATAGATGAATTTAATCATTTGTATCTCGCGTTGTTTACATCCGATCGGATTCCATTAGATGACGTTAGAAACATGAGACTTTGTACTAAAAAAACTTTTGTCGAAAGTATCGATAAAATCATGGACTTTATCGAGTCAGACCGTCATGTAAGCACTGTTTCGATTTCCTTTTATCCAGAGATTGCACAAAAAATGTTTGGAACCATTTGAATAGAGCTGGATACTAAAAGAACCTCGATGTTGCGGTGAATTGGCGAAAAGCCAGGATTGACGATTAGGAAGGTTTTGCTGTGTGTTTGGTGAGATTGGCAGGGAATTATCTATTATAAACTGTTCTTCTACATCAAAACTCTGAACTGTACTGTCAACAATTGGACCGTCTGCGGCCAGCCTCAGCCAATAGGAGAGGAATTGTGTTCCATCAGGACAACGCCGGGCCACACACATCGATAGTGACTCCTCAGAAGATCAAGCAGCTTGATTGGGAGGTTCATATTTTCCGGACCTGGTAGCAAGTAATTATCGTTAAATTCACGCAATAGACATGCATAGTTTATCTGCATACATTTCCGAGAATTAACAATTTTTGTCAGATAATATAGAAGTATCGATACATATTATAGAACCGCCACAATTGCCTCAGTTCTGAGCATACTTACTAATTCGCCTAATTACGAGGGTTGACATTCAATGTCCGAAAGACGATGATTGGTAAGCAAAATTAGATAAAATTTAATTTTATTGTACAATATTGTACTTTCTATTTCGTTTATTTTATTTCTTCTAGACTAAGAATTCAGAGATAATAATAATTTCTTCTTGGGCACTTCATTTAACACATTTTTTTTATTTTTCTTAAATTGTGACTTAAATTAAGAAAAGTCAGTATAATTTAAGTCGACAAAAAAGAAAATTATCTGAGTATATTATGGCTCATTTTTGGAAATGAATGAGTAGTTATATATATATTTCTTATAAGAAGAATTAGTTAAATAATTGTGAAATTAAGTGTTTGTTAAATTCTATGTAAGTGATTCTATTATGTCTTAACTTTTACTTTAAAGCTTGTCGAACTTTCATTACACTTCATCATTAGGTACTAAATATAGGCGCTAAGAAGGCACTAATAACTAAGATATGGAAGAAAATCAGGAATATTTTTTCAGATATTTCTTAGAAAAATACTAAGAATAATTTGGATTAAATATTTTTGATAGTATTAATTAAGTTAGCAAGTAAATCTGAGAATAGATAAAAACGATATATGTTTATATAAACATATCCATGTGTTTGAGATAACGAAGTTTTTTATAAGAACAGTTCCAACCGTTATGAGAACTACTTTTAACTACAATAAATTTATATCA
Source organism: Ontholestes murinus (assembly GCA_963969525.1). Taxonomy (NCBI): domain Eukaryota; kingdom Metazoa; phylum Arthropoda; class Insecta; order Coleoptera; family Staphylinidae; genus Ontholestes; species Ontholestes murinus. The sequence goes on along the minus strand of OZ018394.1, from coordinate 65,627,107 downwards.
TACATAGGTAACCTTTACATACACACAAAAACAGTATCACAACTTAAATTTTCAAAAAGTCAAAATTTAATTCGTAATTTATAGGGCTCACACTCTTTTTTGCCTCATCTAATCTATCTATTAACGTCTTCTTTAGTAATTTTCAACGATATTAGTTAATTTAAATTTATCAGCTTTATCCATTACTGATCCTTCCGGTTTCCAAGTTTGCACTGAGATTTAATTTTTAAATTATCCAAATGAAAAGTATAGGGAAGGTTTAATTATTATGGGAAATGTAAGAGTGCTACCACTACTACACTACCTACTATGGAAGAACTTTCATGATGAGTAACGAATTAACTAAAGGCAGTCATCGATGCACATATTCACAGAACAGACGCCTTACTACTGACAATTTACATACAATTTATAAACATATTTCCCAATCTTTCCTCTATAACATTCTTAGCTACTGCTTGCACGATTAAAATATTTACGTAAGATAGGTTCTACGAATACTAATCACAGGAACACTAAACCTGTTTTGTTCGGAAAGAAGAAGCATTTTTAGGCCAGGCATGACAGGTGAAAGGCCATAGATCTTGTATGATAAAGCTATATTCTCTTTAGTGGCATAATGTTCACGCTAAAAAAAAACAAGAAAATACAAGTAGGAGAAGCCATATTATTGGAAGGTTAAGGTAAAAACGTAAATACTGAAAATGTACGAAGCTTCAATAGTCAATACAAAATTATCAAATTCATATTTAATAATAGAGTATTCTTACTCCACAATGCCCACACGCACTACCAGAGAGCAAGCGTTTCTGAAGAAGTTTAAATGGAAATGTCTTGACTATCATTAAAATTGGGAACATTTTGTTTGTTTCCTTCTTCAACTCAACATTTAAGTTAAGACGGAAAATCTAAAATGAGCTTGCAGTGGCAATTTTGACAGTATTATTAAAGGTAACCAATCCTAGTTCCATATTTATTCTTGTATCTCTTTAAATTTTAAATATAACATAACATTAATATAAACCCGGTTCTAGAAATGATTTCAGAAAATAAGTCAATAAGGAATTAAAGCATATACTCCTCACAGAGGAAACTCCTTGCCGACTCGGATTTTTGTAGCCTGGTAATATTTGCTTTAGTCGGGAAATAGCTTGATTCAAAAATTATAAATGTCACTCAAAAATTAAATTTCCATTAATGGAAAGAGTACATATAAGATTTTGACAAAACGTTATTTAAGAGGGAATAGCTATAGTTTTAAAACAAGAATTAAATTGATTTAAAACACCACTTTTCTAATTGAGAACTTAATTAGAAAAGTGCTACAAATTAAAAATTATGTACTTTATTATAATATTGTCTATAATGTTAGAATATTGTTTGTAATAAGCAAATAGTTAAATAAGTGTATAACAATTATAGATTTTGTTTACGAAAACTATTAATTTTGACAATATTAACTACTTATTATATTCTATAAAAGATTTATCATGCATATCAAGGGATATTACAATTTTCACGTGCAGTTAATTTTATTTTTACAATTTGCGCTTTTTTAACCAGTTAGCACTAAATGCCTTGCTATATCTTCTTGCATTTGGCTTACTTTGATTTCTGGCTAGGATCTGGTCTCGTCATTTTGTAACCATACGTTTGGTATACTGCTTCAACAACATGTCTAATTTATCTAATTTTGAGTCGAAACTCTTGAGATATTTACAGTTGTATCGAAGGTTCAATTTAAAATGTGGTTGTCCATTTGATCTACTCCTCCCATGTATTTACTGTACATATTGATACCATAAGTGTACCTCAAACTTTTATTTACTTTAGAGAAAAGCGCGATATCTTCTTCACTGGTTCTATGCCATTTTGATTAGACAAAATGGTAACAACACTGTTATCTATACAACTAATAACTTCAATACAATTATCTTTGTCAATACGGCTATAGATCGTACCGCGATCACTTCTTTTCATTACTTTACTATTGAGCAAGCTACATTTTTCGGTCCTATTTTCTCGTACTGTACCGGTAGCTTCCTTCCTTCCTTGATATATAATTCAGTAATAAGTTTTGTACTACTTACATGAATGTTTAGCGAAATATTTGATCATTGATTCGTTCACAGATATATTGCTTTATATTGGAGCATACCTCAAATACTGTTATAGATTTTTATACTTATTATCCCAAACGGTCGAAAACGAACACTTCCATTTTCATCGCCATTTATCAGCATACAAACTTGTTTTTCGATTTGATTGCTAGTTGGTATTTTAATAAGTGGAGTTTTATTATATATGAGCAGAAAATATTTATATTTAAGTTAAAATTAAATTAGTTATTAACGATTATTTTCCGCCATGTTCTTGAACAATTTTACGTACGAAGTTAATCCCACAAAAAACAAATAACTACTAAGTTTATTATGGGGTGATAAGTCAATATGGTAGCCTAAACATCACTTATACAGAGGGTATACCCCTTAGCACCATAAAATATACACAAATATATATACAGAAGTGACTTTTAATTAAAGGTATTTAGTACGGTCGTTTCGTACCGTTTGGGATAGAGTGTTGTCTAATCGTTTTCGACCGTTTGGGTCTAAATGGGTTAATGGAAATTTAATTTTTTATCGTCTTATTTTGAATAAAGAATATCCTAAAATAAAAATCATTATTGCTCCATTTTTACCGCAAGTGAATTATACAGGAAGACTGATGAAAAACCTTTGGTGCTGTATCTCGCTTATTTTTTATTCGATTTGAATAAATAAAACATCAAATTAAATGATTTTTAAAAGACTTTAATATGAACTAAACTGATATTTTTTTTCTTGCGTCCAGTTTTTGACAAAGACGATCATTTTTTTTTTTCAAATTGCACTGTATATATATTTTTATTGAGCCACAAGGTGATTTTTTTCTAAAGTTAGCCTGTATAAGGATTGTAATAGTACTAGTAGTAGTAAATAAGCTTATTACTTTAGAGGATCGCCCCGTCACTCTAAAATACCATTAATTGTATCCTAATGGTGAGTGGTACCGGTCACCCAGTGTTAGGGATTGTATTTATCCCAATTTAATATTTTGTAATCTACTCATATATGTTTTACTACCAAGTATTGTTCAAAAGTTTTTGAGCTTTCGATAGCATCTAACATAACATTGAATTAGTCCGTTTTAACTCAATTATCGTTCAATTAAATTAAATCTTCTTTAATATATAATAGAGGCCAATCAATATGCAGGTTGAATTTCATTAAAAAAATTACTACGAGCCACCTCTATCTCTTTTTCTGTTACTAAACATTATTAAACTTTAGATGTATTTGTGGATTTACTTAAATGGATCATTTGTTACAATACGCATAGCACAATAACTACAAAGAACCAACAACGAAATCATAATGACAACACTATTAGAGCTCCAAATACCTGTTGTTAATAGTAAGTATCCTATTTTTCGAAGTGTTTTTTTTAAGATAAGATACTCGTCTACTACTTTACTAAATTCATAAAAAAGGTCGCGACATAAATAGTGAAATTAACATCTAGGGCTTCAGATATGAATATCTGTAAAAATAAAATTTTAAAATATTTTAGTGATCTTGTAATATTATACATTAGGCATAACCTCTGCCATTAAATATTCTTTAGATCATAATACATATATACTGGTTCTAGAATATGGTAGATGCTCAAGGGGTTTTCTAATTTATAATCATATTTTTGTTCATATTAAAGAAAAAGTACAAGTTTTTTCTAAATAAGAATTTTAGTTCATGTTTCAAAATCGACATGAGTATTGAGTGTTACCTGAGAAGTAATTAACGTATTAACCCAAAGACGCTATATAATCAAATGCGTTTTAGTGTGTTGCTAGTTTTAACGTTTCATTTAACAGATTATGCTGATAATAGGGTGAGAGATCAAGATCATCTAAAATAAATTGTTATGCTATTAAATTATGAACGTGTGTATTCGATTTTTTGTTTGCGTAGAACTAAAATAATAATTAAATAAATTTGATTCAATTACACAACTAGAAAAATTTTAGGTAATTTTGGATTAGAACAGTTGTTATTTTTTATAATGTATTTATTTTCCTGACATATGTTTTGAATTAAAAATTTTAACTATTTAAAGTTATAATATACAATATAATCAAATTAGGATTTTTATGTGTTACATAACACCCGTCAATTTTTTACCAACGAAAGTGTTTTTAAGGTAAATACTAGCGACCAAAATTACATTTTTTGTAAAACTATCAGGAAATTGCACAGACATGATGTTTCATGTCACATTCCTATTAGTGCATGTTATTTTCAACAACCGCGATGTATAAAAAGTTCGGTTAGCAAAAAGCTGCAGAAAGCAGAGCTAATGAATTTTGCATATCCGGTTAGATTTAATATTTATAAATTTCGTATCATATGCCTTACACTGCGCATATAAAATGAGAGGTAGGTTTTAATAAATTTCCTTGAAAAATATCTAGATGTAATTAGTTTTCTGAAATTTAATATTTTCCTAACGATGTGTAATTTAATATTTTTATATAAAACAAGAACATTAAACTTTTTTAAATTAAAATCTTAATGAGAAAAATTTTAGACACATCGGTATATCACATCGCCTATGTGCAGTTATTTATAATTATGATCGAGAATAGGTCGCTTTAAATCAAGTCGAATCATTACAGATCTTCTATTTGGTGACATAGGTTCTTTTTGAAATAAATTCAATTTTAATTCCAATAGCAATATCTTTAATACTCTATGATTGATGTGTGCAATCGATTCTTATTAACGATACTTTTTGTTTAAATTGCTTACTTAAAATAAAAGGATTTCTGTGAGTACGCGAAGAGTACAATTAATATTAAAAGTTAAAAAAATCCGTTTCTTCGCTGTGTTTATTTAAATTCTAAATGTACATTTCGAACACAATGTGTTTATTATCAATAGTTAAACTGGTAGATTAAATTTAAAAATACAAAAGTAAAAAAGCATGGACATCTCGAAAAACCTAATCTGATAATAAGTTCCCTTCTTGGCAACGTACTTTTTACTTCCCCTATATAGTATATACCGGGTGGTGCATCGACAAACACCATAGGAAATTCAATGTTTTATAAAAGTACAATTATTTTCTCCCCAGGTTATATTAGCAAAAAACACAACAGAACTATTTTGTAGATATTAAAAAAATACATTTAAATCATCTATTTATAGTACATCACAATTATTCTAAAGCGAGATATTTAAAATTATAAAAATATTTAAAAAATAAGATTTCTTAATATTACAGGTAATTAAATGAGTTTTTTATTAATTAATTAATTTATATTATTAAATTTCTTCTAGTTTCACGGTCTGATACCATTTCACATTTCATTTTAAATTATAAAAATTAGGCCGATTTTTTTAAAAATTTTATCTTTAAAATATTGTTATATACTATGAATAGGTCACTTGAATGTATTTTCTTAATATCTACAAAATTGCTCTCTTATGTTTTTGCTAAAATGACCTGGGGAGAAAATAATAACACATTTATTTTTTAACGGAAATATCCCTTATGAGGTCTCCTGAGACTAATCACTAATTTCTGACAAAAATGTGGCTGTGTGTGCATGTGTGTGTGTGTCTGTCAGTGGGCGCTCTATCTTCAAAACGAATGAGATGAAACTTTAAGCTTAAGGTTTTATCATTAAAAACTAGAACTGTAAACTTTTGGTGAACTCGAGGCATTTTTTTGTTTTCTCGATATTTTTCTAAATTTGAAAAATATAACATAACTTTTCAAACTAATGTTGAAGAGAATGAGAAACTGAACCAGTTTCATTAAAACATATTTTTCATAAAGTTCTTAACTTAAAGATTATAGATTAAAAATTAAAAATTTTGATAATTTTTGCCTTTTACTATTAAACTATACGAGTTACATGAAATTTATATATCAATTAATTGTAAAGAATCCAAAATTGAGCAAATTATTAAGAATGGCCTTTTTGCGTAAACCTTATTGTTCTCGAGCGAGAAAAATATAGGGAAATATATTTAATGGCCACATCACCATTTTTTAGTTGTCTTACATTTTTCTTCCCACGTACAAAATACGGGAAAGTATTGTTTTCGTGATTTTTTTCGTACTCAAAATTTTAACGGATATAATATACGTTTTGAAATGTGTCTGTGTATATCTATCCGTGGGCGCTGTATCTCAAAAAGCGCTACAGCTTTCGAACTGAAACTTTAAACTTAAGGTTTTTATGGGAAGAACTGAAACGCTTTTAGTAAGAATTCGTCCATCGGAAGTAGGTGCTTACTTGAACCTTTGTTTGGTTGTTTCAATTTTTTGTAATTATTAAATTCTAACATATTTCTTAAAGTAATACTTGAAGACAATAAAAAGTTAAACAACTTCTGTTTGAACAATATTTTAAAGACCTCTTGATTTTCGGGAAGAAATTTACTCCTCATTTACAAAGAATAACTTTTATGGACAGTATCATTATGGCCACATTACCATTTTTTTCTCTTTGAATCACCATTTACTCGAAAATTTTATTATGTAAATTAGCATAATTTTTATACCGTAAATTCGAAAATGAAAGGGTCTTTCAAAATGAATTAAAAAAAATGGTGATGTGGCCATCATAGTACTTTCCCTATATTTTACTCGAAAACTATGCGGTTTATGCAAAAAGGTTATTCTTAATAATTTATTCAATTTTGAATTCTCTACAATTATTTGTTATATAACTTTCATGTTGCTTCAATCGTTTATTAGCAATTGGCAAAAAATGTCAAAAATTTCAATTTTTATTTTTTTTCTCGAAAGTTAAGAATTTTATGAAAAATATATTTTAACAAAATTTGTTCAGTTTCTCATTCTCTTTAACTTTTGTTTGAAAAGTTTTGTAATATTTTTCATATTTAAAAAAATATCGGAAAAAAACAAAAAACGCTTCGAGTAAACACCCACTTCCGGTTTATGAATGTTTACCAAAAGCTTTTCAGTTCCAGTTTTTAACGATAAAACCTTACGTTTAAAGTTTCATCACAATCGGATCAGTCGTTTTTGAGATACAGCACCCACGGACAGACAGACAGACAGACAGACAGACAGACAGACACATACACAGACACAATTTTTTTTTTTCCAGAAATTAGTTTAATGGACTCAGGGGATCTCAAAACGGATATTTCCGCAAAAAAAAATTTTCAAAAAAAAATCACGATCACAATACTTCCCCTATATACTTCGTATATAGGGAAAGTAATAATGGGGGTCGCATTTGAAAAAAAACATGACGTCATTACTTACAAACAAATGACATATTAAAAAAATCCGTATTTCGTATTTACTGAATTTATTCCATACTTTAGGCGTGCACTTTATAGATGGCTTTGTTTTCCTAGTTTCGTCTTTGCTGTGGGTAATTAGGCAAGACTTCTTTCTATTCTTCTTGTGGCATGGCAATGCGAAATTTTTATAAAAATATAACTGCTTTGGTGAAGTATAATTGTTTTGGCGTAAAGGCGATGGAGGTGCATGTCATTTGCTGCCTCGAAATAAAGAATGGTGGGATATCTATCATTTTTCAATCGTCAATTTATGTAACATTTGGCAGCACCGCCCCATCGATTGCAGAGTTTATGAAGTAGGTAAGAGGAAACGCTATATATTCTGAAAATAGGTTTGAAACATAATGTTTCACCAAGTGAAAAATGAGAATCAAATATCAAGATATGCTATATATTCTGCTTGTAAACTTCTGAATTTATTTCATCCTATCCAGGAGCGTTGTTGCTTTTAAGTTCCTTTATCATTTGTTTAACTTCATGTGAGTCGGTGGGCATTAAGAATAAATTCCAGTTTTATTGAGTTTTTATGCGCGTAATTATTTTGTCGTTTTATATTGTTGAAAAGATCTTTTCCGATATTTGTATAATGTTTGTTGGATTTCTCAGCTATAACTAAAGGGTCAGTAGCGATTTTTCCATTGATATTAATTTCCTTGATATCATTTTTGGTTGCCTTTACTTTTGATTTGGTGATATTATCGACTGCTTTCCAAATACTTTAGTAGCATCTTTTTGCCTCTCAAATAAGTCCATTTAGTTTATTTGTATAAATTTTGCATGTGGTTTGCAGTTCAATATTTTCTGGTGTACGCTTTAATTGACTGTATAAACTATCTCTGGTGATCCAAGATTTTCTTTTACAATTGGCATTACTAATTTTCATAATTGAAGAGGATCGGTCTATGTTGGTTTTTAAAGTTTTTAAAAATATATCCGTTGCAGCATGCACATCTTCAGCGTTGTAAAAATTTTGCCATTGCTCATATTGAATTAAATTTAATATTTTGTTATTGCCAAGTTTTCTTACCGTAGTACTTGCTTTCTTGCTAGTTCTTTAAATGTTAATTTGCAGCAATGTTGCATAGTGATCTGTAATTTGGCAATGTAGAATAATTGCTGAGTTTTCCATTATACGAGTAGGGCAGTTTATAAGCGACAAGAAGCCACATTCACCCATTAAATCGTGGTAATTTCAGCTGTAATTGCTAGTTTTAAGAATATCGATATTTATGTCACCATTCATACTGCCAACGTTTTACATATATTCTTCGAGACTCTACAAATTCTTGAGGAGGAGTAAATGGTGATCTGTAGACAATATTTTTTGTCAACAACAATATTAGCTACTATCACTTTTATTCCATTTAAATTTATTGTATTGTGACAAAGTTGATAGTCTGATTTGATATATAAAACTACACCATCGTTCTAGTTTATTTCTCCATTATATACACGATTAAAACCAGGAAGAGCAAAATATTGGATATTATCTAGTGCCTATGCTTCTGTTAGTATAATGCAATCCAGGTTAAGTTGCTTTACACACACACACACACTCATCATACACACGAACCATCACCGACGCAGACGACACCCTACATCCCGTAATGTAATGCCAGACGGCGGTTCCGCGGGGTGTCAGGGCGACTTGGGGACGTGGTTTTTAGTGGGTATACCAGTAGTTCTGGGGACTCCCACACTCTGTCTATAAAAGAAAAAAAAAGGTTAAATTGCTTTAAGACAATATTTAATTCGTCGAATTTGTTTGCAAGACTTCTAATATTATAATGGCAGGTTGTAATATACTTATCTAAGGTAAATAAAACACTCGGTTAGTAATTTCACCTGTTTTTATTTACCTTATATATAATGGAATTTCACCAAATATCAGCCTCGTCAATTCAATATATACTTATCTCGTTTACGTAGACATTTTTGACAGTTTTGACAGTTAGTAAATTCGTGGTTTGTTTTTTTTCTACTTTAAGGCCTTTTATGTACTGATCCATTTTTGTAATACTAACGTGAAATATTATTATACGTTTACTCTAGCTTTTATCTATAATTGTACAATAAGTATTTTGTACACTTTAACTGGTATAGGATTAGGTTTTGACACCTCATTTGTTAATTGAGTATCGAATACTTTTCAAATCCTAATAAAGTTTCTATGCTTCTTACGCATGTAAAGTTTATTTCAACGCTAGTTTTTATGTGCACTTTCTGTGTATTATTATTACCTGTTATGGAATAGAATTGATCGACACAAAATTTGGTAAATCGTTTCATACAACTCAAAATTGTTGTTTAAATAAATTGGTGAATTAAAGTTGCAACGCAACTCGAAAGTTATTCAAATCGACGTAAATGTAAACGAATGTGATTAATGATAAAACTTACAATTATTCTTAGACCAATATTCAAATTGCTTGTCCTAATTATTTATTAAAATATTACACAGGACTCCCTAAAACCGGTCATAATTTTAACATCATTATTCTGCGGTTTTGAGGCGTGATTAATAAGTCCAGCAATCTTTGAGAAAGTTAATATTTCTTAATTATATTTTAGAATTTTTAACTATATTACAGTGTTAGTTTTATTTATTTTTTTACAGCCATTAATAGCTTTCGTCCTTTTTTTTTCGTGTTATTTGTAAAAATATTTTTTGAATATCTATTCAAGAAAGTTTTCAGTGTAGTAATAAATATTTCTGTTTTATTTGACATTTTCTGTTTTAGGAAATTAGATAACTGTATCTTTTTAAATAAGTCTTGCCAAATATGTTACACCATTCAAGGATTCATATTTACATTATATATATAATCAAGTGTTGAAATGACCTGCAAAGGTCGAAACTATAGTTGTGTCAAAATTGATAATGCATTGTAAACTTTGTTTATACAATAAATAGTGGTATAAAAACTTAAAAATTATTTTCAATTACCCTTTTTAAAATGGACTACCGCATAGTAACGGTCGCTACCATCATTTTCATAATTATATTAATTTCTGTTAAACGTCATGTTTGATTCATATAAACATATGAAAACACATTCAAACAAGTGTTGCTTTAATAGTAGTGCTATTTGTAACATGCAATTTACTTTTGTATAATTCAATATTTGTCGAGGTATTCGCCAGGAAAGTAGTTGTTTCAATACGTGATTCGTTTTAATGCCTTAATAGAACTCATTGCGAAAATAACAATGATCTATACAAAATTATATTCGCTTTGCCTGCTCCAATAAAAAAGAAACATTGTAATTGCAATTCCGAGGTTAAAAATAAAATAAAGGCACGCTACAATAGAATATCGAGCGCTCACACCGACAAAAAATGCTTATAAAACGCGAGCGTTGTATAGCTCGGAAAATAATTCACAATTAATAGAAAAATAAATTATGTATACTTGTTTTTCTGCCTGATATCCACTCGCATATAATCTCCTTAATTACGAAACGACTACTAGAAATGACCTGACCTAGGGCATAATATATAAGGAATAACGCAATATTACATAGATTCGATTAAAACAAAAAGTAACACGATATTACATTAGGGCCCATTCACACGGAGCCACTTTGTGGGCCACAGAGAAGCGCTTCAGACGCGCGGAGCAGTGCCACTAACGCGCGTTAGAAGTGCTACAGACTAGCGTCAGTTCATTCTTGTGACTCCGTGAAAATTCGTCAAAACTGAGCCCGAATTTTCTTAAAATAGTTTCCCACGAGTCTTTTTTCTATTTTGTTCGAACCTTCAGCCATTGTTACATTTTATATTGCCTAATTTTATTTATGAAATCTTCAGTATTGAATTTATTTGTCGGCGATGTCATAATAATAATATACAATATATACGTTAAGCGTTTATTGCCATACTGAAAACCTTTTTTTGCCTTTTCTGCCTTAAAAGTTGCGCAAAGTTACTTACATCCTCCGTCACTTGCAGAGCTTCTCTTGTGGCGCCACGAAGTGATTACATGTGAATTCAGAGTGTCTTTGCAAAAAAGTTTTAGATTTTAAGAACCATTTGCAAACGAAATGGACACACCCACAGCTTTCGAGCACTAAATAACCTATTAATATAATAGCACTTTAAAGAAAATTGACCAAAAAGCATAAAACTATAACGCGCATGTTTATGCGATTATCAAATACCTAAAATAAGCCAAAGCAGCTTTTTTAGTCCATTTTCTAAATGTTGAGCAATGTTGATATTTAATTATTAGGAAAAAAAAGTATGATACATGAATAAATAGCATTCGAAAACCTAATTTGAATTAAAGGCCCATTCTGACACCACACAGAAGCGCTGCAAGTGACGAAGGTTGTAAGTAAATAATGGAATTCACACGCAGCCACGCCACAGAAAATGTCGCGCCACGAACGCTTCTAATGACGCGGCTGCTGGCAATGTATAGAATGGATGCATTCACACATACGGCCCTTTCAAGCGCTTCTCTGTAGCGCTACGTAATGGCCGTGTCGGAATGGGCCCTAAAACAACTTAAAATTGATGCTAATAATGATTTTATAAGGTTACAACGAACAAAGTTTATATTCAACATAATCATCAAGTATTCAACATCATATCAGATGTCTGACAAGTGCAACCAAGAAATAATAAAGGTAGACTGAAAATAATTAACTTACTTACCGGAAATATACGTGTGTGTACAAGAAAGCAGTATTTTATCCACATGATACAATATTAACCATTCAAAAATGAACCAGCCGAAGAATATACATTCTCCCATATTTAATAAAAAAATAATTATCCGCAAATAAAATGTTATGTCGGATCTTCTCAAATAATATATATATCTGTCATCTGTCATGCTGACATTAACTGCCAAAAGTTCCTCCTCAAAAGTGGATAAAAAAGATAATATTAAGAGCAAGATAAAAGCTTCCGGATGTGGACGAGGATTGCCGCCTTCCCAACATCATGGTGCAAGAAGGGTTTGAGTGGAAGAACATAATATATCATTGTGAACTCCGCCCGTGCTTCTTTCGGCCAAAATTTTATGTATATATATGTTTGTAGTTATTTTATTTTTAAATGTATTTTTCTAAGAAAGAAGACCAAAGATGTAAAGAAATAATCATTAAATTAATATTGAGTTCTTAATGGAAAAAGATGTAATACTTAATCAATAACGCTTAAACCTTTTATTCGTTCTTGAGTGATCAAATGCAGGGTTGTAATGAATAAATATTAGCAGCGCAATTAAATAGCCGATAGCCTTTAGTGTTCGTTCTTCCAGGTGCTAAATTCTGCTAGGACAAACATTTTTGAACAAAAATCCGCAATTGACTTGCTATCGTGGGTACTTGAATGAATATTCTATTACATTTGTAAATATTTTAGAATATAAAAAGGCATCTCTTATCATCATAAGAAATAATATTTAACCTCACGATGTTTAATAATTAAATTCTATTTTTCTACTAAACGCGCGGACTAAATAGTATGCTCTTTATGACATATGAGTAAAGCTAATCTGGATCAGAAAATAATGGTCTGCTGTTACCTTAAAATGTGAACCCTGTATAGAAGCAATTTTTCAATATCTTTTGCTTTAATTCTGTTCGGTAAATTATATAAATAAAAAACTTGTCAACGACGAGGTGAATTGTCTCATAGCAACATCATTTTAGAACTACCTGTCCGCATAACTAACGAAAGTCTTAAATGTGGACACGACAATATTGATTCAGAGTTAAACAATTGCTACAAAAATCGGAAATAAATGACGCAGTGGGCGTATTTAAAATAGAGGCAACGTGTTCTGGATTAACATACAATTTATGTCATTTAACTACATAGCTATAACTCAGAGACAAACCGCATCACTAATCTCTTAAATACTTGCTTTACGGGGGTATCCCACCTTGAGCGTTCGAAAAATAGGGTATTTTCGGAATTTTTTTAGGCATGAAAACAACTCGCGATCATACAAAGTTTTACATGGTTTTATTCCTCATTTTGTTGCGATAAATTACAATTTTTTTTTGGCACGGGTCGCCTGATCCCAGGAGCCGCTGCACCAGGTCGCGCAGCTTTCCTCCAGCCGGGTTTTCCCCATCGGTGAGATATCTCACCGCTCGGCAAGTGAAGCTGTTACAAATACAAATAGGTAATCCCCCAAAAGTAAACATGATTTGCCATGTACTGGAGCCGATTTTTGAAAAAATGATTTTTATGAAAATGGCGGCCATTTGTAACGATTTGGTCATTTTTGACCTATAAAATTGGCCACAAAATCGTGGTTTAAAAATCCAAATTTGAAAAAATCGAAATTCGGCTCCAGTATTTCGATGAAGAATTTAATTCTCGATAGATTTCGCAAAGATTCATCAAAATCTGTTAAAAACTGTGAGCTTGAAATATCTCACCAAAAATGTCGTTTCGAGATAAACGCGTTTGAAGTTTTGGAAAAGTTTGACTGCAGATAACTTTTTGATGTGTTCAGTTTGCACGCCGAAAACTGGTCATTACAGGCTTTCGGGTGTTCTGAACACGAACGTGAGGGCAAATTTCAAAAAAACAAAATGGCGGATCCAATATGGCGGACTTAAAAAAATGAACTCGGCGATTTCGGCCAAAACGTTCATATAAGGGGTTTTCGGGGTTGCTGAACGCGAATTTTGATCAACATAAGGGTAATTTTGAACAATATAAGGGTAAAAAAAACCGTGAAACCACTCTTCAAAAAACACTTTCACTGTAAATATATGCAAGTAGAAAATAACTTTAGTCAGCGCGCCGGGACATTTTTTTCGGAAATCGTCTCGTTACCTAGGTTAAATGTTTCTGGCGGACTTGGGATGCATACTGTATTAAAGTACACATCCCAAGGAGTACTGTAACATATTCCCTGAATGTATGGGAAACAAGTAAAATATCATACAAACAACTACATGTTCCAAATACGGTCTAAGAAAACAATCGATGAGGTTCTGCTGAGTATGGTGGGTATGAAGACAGCGCTGTACATAATAGAAATTTATAAAAGAACCTTATTCAATTTGTAATCTATGCAAAGCTACCTGTCATCTTATACATCACAATCTATATACGATTCAATTACATTGCTGAATATTTCCATTCTTAAAGATATTACCCCTGCTAAATACTTGAAACATATTTATTGATAGTAAACTAAATCAAGTGCACTTTAACGTATCGTATATGTTTTGTGTATCAGAATATATTGAACTTTGATAAGACAGAGTGTGATACAAGTTCTTCTTAAGGCTCAACTCGCATTATGGATATCGCTAATATTTCTCAAAAATTAAAGATTCAAATATTATTTTTTGCTTTTAAGATTTTGAAAAGTTTATTTTTAATGGTAGAAAGTACAAAGAAATAGAAAAGAACTTTCACGAAAACCCGTATCCTGTGGGCCTTAAGGTATGCTATAGCAAACCAATCTCGACTAATCGAGAGTATTTGAATAATTTGATAAATATCAAAATTTAAACATCTATGGAACTTAATTAGACATGTCAAAAACGGTTCGGCTTTAAGAGATACTTCGAAATAAGAAAATATTAATTTATCTTTAAGTAAATCGGAAACAACACCAACAAATTTTAATAATTTTATTTCTAAAAATCTATGTATTTATGAAAGTTGTTAGTTTTTAAGATTTCTCTAACCTTTTGCATAATTTTGTGTTTATAAGAGAAAATGTGAAGAAAGCAAACATCTTGTTCAAAAAAGGCTAAATAAAGAATGTAGGAGAAAAAGCTAAAGAACTGACTGTAACACTATGTGGAAATCGAAAAAAATATTTGAACAAAACTACCCCAGATAAAGAGAACTAAAATAAGCAAACTGATAAGCCACTATCAGATACAAAATTACTTATACTTCATTAACCATCTTAGTTGGTAGAATATATAAATTGAATTGAATTTCAGACTTTTATCTTTTGTTAAACTCTACATAATTTAATTACATGTTGTAATATAATAGATTATTCAACGTTTACTAAAATTGTTTTTTTTTTAATATTTAAATACAGAACATTTGAAACCGATATAATCTTCATTAGAGTGTATTTAGATTAAATGCAAAATAATTTTAAATGAACTATTTTTTATCCCCTTTATAACTTACAATTTGTCTGTTTACTTTACTTACTCAGGATTCATCTTTGATGGTTTGTAGAATATACAAATAATTGCGTTATATAAACTCTCGATGCTCAAATTCCAAAATTCCGCTGGTGTCTGTAATTAAATGTTATAAATGAATTTGATTTATGTGGAAAATTAAAATTAAATCAAATTTAAATTTAAGTATCGTAATAAAAAAGTGTTAATGAAATGATAATTTTGTTATATAAAAATTAAACATTTATTTTTTAAACCTTCTTAATTGCACAATGATTAGAAATACACACAAATAGATAACCACGGGGTCATTTAAATTTTATGAAACTTAAAATTAGTTAGATTTACTTAGAGATATACTTCATCATCTTTAATTACTAATTTTATCATATCAACATAAATGTACTATTTATGGTATATTAATGCACGTGAAAACAATAAAATTGCTTTAAATTATAAGACTTTATCTGAATATTAGAGATTCCGGAAGGTTCTTATGTTTGTATTTTTACTTTTACTATTTATTAATGACCTCATAACAACTGTTACATTTTATATCGTATAGTACGTAGATGATATAAATTATTTTTCAATTAAATTATAATTTCAATTCTACACTGATGCTTCAATTTATAAATGAAAACTAATAAACTTTCAATATACGCCCTAATTAAGAACGCTTGCACAAACATCTAGGATTGCGAGATCACTCAGCGGAAGTTGTAAGTGATCAATTCCATCTCGTCTACTGAGTCTTATTTACCAGTATGATATTTACTCTCGTGCAAGAAATGCCTTTCTATAATCAGCAATCTCTTTCCGAGTATCTTTTCGCAGGATATTCTTGCGGTGATTGAAAAACTTTTGAAGTCAACAGACACTAATCCGGTTTTTCGTTTTACGTTTTTTTTTTAAACAAAATTATTTTGTATTAAATAGTAAGGATTACAGTCAACCAAACGGTCTGACATCGACAAAACCACTGAGTCCGTTATTAGATATAGTCGAGCCGTCGAGAGCAGACTGTGACTCATGCATATTCGAACTAAGAACGTTATAGCAATTAATATCTATCTTGTTATATCATCATGCTAGAATGACCGGGACAGGATGAAACGAAAGACGGAACGTGTTTCTGATCCCTCCATTATAGAGCGATGAGTCACAGTCAGCTCTCGGCGGTTCGACTATAATGTAGTTATGGAATATTTGGAATGAAATATCAGTAAATATAGTTTTTTCTAATGCATATGTTAGTAAAAATCCGTTGATGGAGTCCTTGTATAGACAGATAAATAGGACTTTATTCAAGGTATTAAATCCTTTAAACAATAATATAAAGTTTATAATAATAAAAGAAAGACACAAAATGATCAACTTCTTAGATTTAACCAATTCCCATCCTATAATACACATAAATTTGGCATCTTACCCAAATCTAGTCACACAGTCACCACATGTCATTAAAATATGCTTTATTCAAGCAATAAAATATAAAAGTTACTGCAGCAGATATTCTTAAGCAGAATTGATGATTATAAAATCATGGGTTTGAGTGAAAGATCTCACAATGAAGAGAACTCCGCCCGTCCTTCTTCCGACTAAAATTTTAAGTATATTTTCATATTTTATGTTATAAATTTTGTATTATTTTGTAAGAAAGGAGTACAAAGATATTAATAAATAAAATAAATATCTATTTGAAATAATCTCACCCTTTATCACACAAAATTGCAGGACACACAGAAATGCATTTGAAATATATCAACACTGATGAAAATTGAAAATACATAAACTAAATTAAAGAATGGTCGGGACATTTACAAATAGTTGACAAAATGACGCAAGCAATAAACCTATGGGAAGATGGAAAAATGAAAGACGACCAAGAATTGTATGAAAAAGAACAATAAACTAGAGAAAATATTTATCACAAGACAAGAAGCATTAAAAACTCCAAAAAACTGAAGAATCATAAAAATACAAATTAATTTTTAATAACACAAAACAACAATTTCAGTTTTATACATATGTTTAAGTTTACGTGACTATAGTTACTAGATCATTATTAAACTTACAAAGATCCTGTAAAGGTTGAAACCTCGAGTCATTTTTAATGAATAAATTTATTATTGATGTATATGCATATATAAACACAAATAGTGCTTATAAATGTGCTATACACATCGCTTTATTAACTGTAATTGATCAATGTAAAGATACGATCTGCTATCAGTAACGGTAAAAAATCCCGAAACGGAAATATATCCCAGCTTATCGGAAAGCCATCCGCTGCGAAATGGTACAATTCCATTTCCTTCCTTTCCAATAAAATTGATACTGGTTTCTCTCGCACAGCCATCATATACATGTATTTGAATGAGGAAAATAAATACGGGTCAAATAAACGGAAATTAAACGTACTGAAATATATCTGAAAATACGGGTACAATTCCAATGAAAATTATTGATACATGTTAAATTATCAAAGTGGATGTTTCATATATGAAAATATTTCATGTTTAATAAATACAAATTAATGAAAAGTGTCGTATTTTTAAATGATTAATGTATCTACTTTCATTATTAAATTGTGCTCTAACACAAACACAATAGGAAACCTCATTTATTTCGTTTAATTGTTTTCGCCCAACTCACTAATCAATACAATTCAGGTATAATTGTAAAACCCGGCATTCATTGAATCTCATTACTCTGAGAGTAGTATAATTCCAAATACATTTATAATTTATATTATACATTTTAGATAACCTGTTGATAATTATTCAAAATCAATTAAACTTAAGGTAGAATAAAAAAATATTTATATTGTGTGTATAGATTTTAAATTTAAGTTTTAATTATTACAGTTATTTTTTAAATTCAGATGAGCTACTTATTTTCTGTAAATTCTGCCCTATTTGTTTAAAAGCACCTAATATATCTATTATTGTTATTTTTAAGGCGTATTGTATTTATATAATAAACTTCTTAAAAAATAATTTCTTTTTATGGTCTTAGTAAGAATAATGTGACATTTATGATTAATATGTTGTCGTCAGCATAAGCCATTATTGATTCTTATATTATACCGTGTTATTCGTTTTTATCTGACATTATTTATTCTACCGTATTCTTATATCAGATGCTGTTAAAATATTTATATATTCAAATATAAAAATAAATAGTATAAAATATATATAATTATTACAATTTGTTATTTAAAGATGTTCTGCCCTATTAATTCTATCCAATCATCTTATATTAATTTCTCCCAATAACTAATATACCGTATTGTCTTATCTTAATCAATCGGGAAATTAATTAATTTCTAAATTTAAACGTTTATGATCAGTGTAGCGTATGTATTAATTTGTCAACATAAAGCACAGCGTTAATTATTGTTACATGTTACTACTAGTGAAGTTATGATTACATTGATAGCGGTGCAATACTAACTTAATTTAACTAGATAAGTTCATGATCAATAGGAAGTGGGAAATTCAAATGGTACCTCTTCTTTAACTAAATATTATCACAACCATCCAGCGGAAATTTGCGGCCGGGCTAAAATTACAGAAATTGAATGGCATTATTATGTTAAATCCGCTTTTGATGTGAAGGTGCATTATTGGGTGTAAACCTTTTATATTATTTTTTAATTAACGCTTTTAAAAATAGTGCCCCAATTAATATAAATTATTTATTTAATATTGGAATAAGTAATACACTTGTTATGTTACACGTGTCAGTTACCTGATAATAAACAAATGGAACATAACAAGTGTATTACTTCTCCCAATATTAAAATTTGGTTCCATCAAGAATGTAGCAAAATAAGTATTGAATTTATTATTTATTTGTATATTATCGTTATTATTTTTAAAAAGCTAATACTCTGTTTAAAAACTGATTGACACTATTATTAATACTAGTCTTATTGATTTTTTTGTAACTAAATGTCTTATAGCAACTAAAATCGTAAGCAGGAATGAGTGTTTTATATAATAAAATATATATTTCTTATTTTATATTTATAATGATTTACTGAATTATATTTTTTTCATGCATACTAATCTTTAGGGGTTTGTTTAAAATTGCAAAGTTCGTAAAAATATTAAGCAATGATACAGGAACATCGTTTTTTTTTTTCTGATATCACCGGCATGTAGGAGTTTTACTCATCAATTGAAACGTTCCTTTTATTAATTAATATATCGATTTTTTTATATATGTTGGAGGCTTCCACTTCGTAGTACATTTTTGTAAATTGAATAAAACACGATAACTTTGTTTGTATAACTTGAAAACTTTTTTATTGTGACTAGTTTCGAAAAATAGGGATTATAAAACAGCTTTGAAGATGGGTGTGTACATGAGGTCGATCTGGTCGTTAATTAAGGGAATTCCCGGATTAAGCCTGGCTTTGTGTATTTCTAGCGATTCTAATAAATCCATTTTACGTCCTTTTTCTGCGAAATGTAGCACCGAAAGTACATCTTCGGAAAAAGAATGTCTTTCGTCAATAATGTGTTTCGCGAATGTTGATTTTTCAGGCTGATTGAGGCGAAAAGAGCGTAGATGTTCATGGAGCCTAGTTTTTAATTTTCGACCAGACTGGCCTATGTACAGTTCCTTACAAGTATCACATTTAAGGCTATATATTCCTGATTTTTAAAACATTGGTGTTTTTGTTTTAGGGTTGAGAATAATATTGTTTAATTTACAAAATGGTTTAAGAGCTACGTTAAGATTATGTTTCCTTAATATATTATTTATTTCTAAGCTAACATTGCCAAAATATGTAATAGATTTAAAATTTAATTGTTTTTTCTTAAAAAGATTACCAGCATATAAGTATTTATTATATTTACGTAATTGATGGGCTAAAATGTATTTTAAACTTCGGTTAAAACTCAGACAAACAGCACTCAACATTCACTTTAATCAACAGTGCATAAAGAATAATATTGTGCCCCAGTATGTACAAATTCAAACAAAGTGTAAGTCAGTGGCAGCAAATAAAGCAATAACATCAGCCAAGAAAACATGGATAAAAGAAGAACTAAAATACTTATTCCGGAAGCGAGATTCAACCTTCATTCTAGTCAAGATTCTACACACGGAACTAACTCACAACCTACATCCAGT
Source organism: Ontholestes murinus (assembly GCA_963969525.1). Taxonomy (NCBI): domain Eukaryota; kingdom Metazoa; phylum Arthropoda; class Insecta; order Coleoptera; family Staphylinidae; genus Ontholestes; species Ontholestes murinus. The sequence continues at coordinate 65,606,442 of OZ018394.1, read as the reverse complement.
AGAGTTCGACTTATTAGATGACTACGTATGAGATAAAATAAGTTGTATTGCCCACAAAAAATACCTGGTCCAAAAGAAGAAACTGGAAACCCTAAAGAAAAAGAACCAACAAGTAAATATTCCTCCACCAATCATTCAAAACAATTTCCATCCCAGAGTGATAAACTACAGCAAGGTAAATTTCACAACAAAAGAATTAAATTTATTAGAATCAGGCCCTAACTATTTACCACATGTCACTTGTCCTAAATTTAAAGAAACACTGATAGTAGAGTCAGAATTAGCACTTAAAGACATTTCAGATTGTGAACTATCTAAGGTAAAAATTGCAAAAATTATAAAACATTCAAAATTTAGTAATCCTGTAGATCAACCAACCATTAAATCCATCAAGAACAAAGTCCAAGTTAATGATTTAACCATCACTAAGGCAGATAAAGGTAACTCTATTGTAATATTAGAAAAAACAGAATATGAAACAAAAATTCAACATTTTTTGACAAGTTCAAACATAATTGAATTAAATAACGACCCTACTAACAATTTTAACAAACAACTAAAATCATCAGTTAACACCTCCAACTATATATTTTCCAATATTAACAAACATATCCTTTTTCCCATGAATGCACAACCACCTAAACTCTATGGTTTACTTAAAATTCATAAAAATGAATTACCTATCCGCCCAGTTGTTTCCTTTAAAAACTCCCCAGCCTACAATATTTCTTCTCACCTCAACACATTATATAAAGAACTAACCGACTTTCAAGATCCCTATTCCATAAAAAACTCCATTGAATTAACTAAAAAACTTGCTTCTTTCAAACTCGAACCCAACTATAGATTAGTATCATTCGATGTATCGAACATGTTTGCCAAAATTCCACCCAGTGACTGTACAAAATTAATTCAGAATTCATTTGAAATATGTAATGTAAATGTAATTATCCAATCCGAATTTTCAGATATTTTAGAAATCATCTTAAATAATAATTATTTCTCATTTAATAACAACATTTATAAACAAACAGAAGGCCTAGCAATGGGTTCCCCACTGAGTCCACTGCTGGCCGAAATCTTTATGAAAAACATAACTCAAATAATTTTAAATTCACCTCTTGGTAAAAAACATATAAAGTCATGGTATCGGTACGTCGATGATATTCTTGCATGCTTCGTAGGATCAGACAGACAGTTAACACAATTCTTAGATTACATTAATAACCTCCATCCCCAAATAAACTTCACTGTAGAAACTGAAATTAACAACAACATCAAATATTTAGACCTATCCATTACTAAAAGTAACAATAAACTAACCTTTGATATTTATAGAAAACCAACTTTCACTGATTTCGTCATTCCCAACAACTCTAGACATCCCTTTAGCCACAAAATTGCCGCATTTAACTCATTCATACACCGAGCAATAAATTTACCTTTATCTGATACTTGTTTTCAGAAAGAAATACATTTAATTAAAAGTATTGCAACATCCAACGCATATAATCCTAAATTAATTGACAATATCCTAAAAAAACATCAATTACGTAAATATAATAAATACTTATATGCTGGTAATCTTTTTAAGAAAAAACAATTAAATTTTAAATCAATTACATATTTTGGCAATGTTAGCTTAGAAATAAATAATATATTAAGGAAACATAATATTAACGTAGCTCTTAAACCATTTTGTAAATTAAATAATATTATTCTCAACCCTAAAACAAAAACACCAATGTTTGAAAAATCAGGAATATATAGCCTTAAATGTGATACTTGTAAAGGACTGTACATAGGCCAGTCTGGTCGAAAATTAAAAACTAGGCTCCATGAACATCTACGCTCTTTTCGCCTCAATCAGCCTGAAAAATCAACATTCGCGAAACACATTATTGACGAAAGACATTCTTTTTCCGAAGATGTACTTTCGGTGCTACATTTCGCAGAAAAAGGACGTAAAATGGATTTATTAGAATCGCTAGAAATACACAAAGCCAGGCTTAATCCGGGAATTCCCTTAATTAACGACCAGATCGACCTCATGTACACACCCATCTTCAAAGCTGTTTTATAATCCCTATTTTTCGTATTTGTATATATACCTGTTGTAACCGATTTTTAATTTACTATGTGTTTGATAATGACAAGCTAAATTTGTCTAAACTAGTCACAATAAAAAAGTTTTCAAGTTATACAAACAAAGTTATCGTGTTTTATTCAATATCGATTTTTGCCTTAAATTTTGTAAATAATATAACACACATGTAAACACTACCGATATGTAAGTAACGTACTGTATATATAAAATTTTCCCGAAACACGTTATTATAACAAAATCATTTATAACAATATATTAAATCGCTTGTCACTACTTGTCTTTAATTACGATAAAGTGTGAGTGATATTTCAAACACGGACAACATTTTTGCACGTTTGATGTTTCTTAGGCATAAGTTAGATATTGTATCGAACCCATTGGAACTACTATGAACAGCCGCAAAAACAAGTGGCCTACTTCCTTCGAAACGGGAGGGAAACTTGAATTTCTGTTAGAACGCCTTTGTTTCACGGCAATGAGAGCAACAACGAAGACGTGGAGATCGTCTGCTCGATCTGCATAGTGAAGATCATCATCGCAAAGAATGTTATTTGCGAGTGTTGCGTGTGCGAGTATTAGCTCCACGGAGCCTAGATGCCTATAACTTAAGGGCCCAAAAAAGCTGAAATTTACGATGTGTGCGAAAAGAAAAGAGTTTAGGGCCGAAATTGTCTCGGTTAAACGGACAAGTGTATCTCCACAACAAACAACTGAGCAGAGTCATGCCGGTAATCAACAAGCGCTCCCTAATTTCTTCGAGGAAATGTTTAAGGAATACACCGATCGCAAGGAAATTTAAATTAATCGTTTACAACATGCCCGAATCGCGAAATGTGGACGCTGCTAAACGTCAAGCAGATGACAACAAAAGGGTTGAGGACTTGATCCTGATATTTTATGTCACCTCCCCACTTGTTAAGCCTTTTCGCCTTGGTAAAAGTCGATGGAAGCAAATTTCAAAGAACGTCCGTTGAAAGTCATTTTTCAGGATTCAGATACGCACCTGGAATCCTCAAGCGAAATAAATGGTGTCGAACGCTTTACAGCTGACCGTCTTCAAGAACGAAACTATCTTAAATTCCTGAAGTCCAAAGTAGATCATCTTAACGATGCTGTCCCTTTACTCCATAAGATCATCAAGTGCAACCACGACTTCCCGAAAATCGTTGACACACCTCCGGCCGCAAAAGCACACACAACCCGCACCTGCACTTCCGATCTACTAAAACGTGAGAGACCTTCGCACTAAACTCAATCTCGTCACATACAAATCAGACAACCCGGACATTCTGATCCTGGCCGAAATCTAGGTGAACGACGATTTCTCGGATGCCGAATTGGAATTGACCAATTACAATGTTTTTTTTTTGTAAAAACTGAGTTTATTTAACTAGTAAGTACAATAGAGAAAGTGTCTTGATGGCTACAAAGAAAACAGTGGTTATCTTCGAACATACATTATTAACCCGTGATGTCGAACTGTAAAATTATAATTGGAACTGTCTATCTACCACTAGGATCTTAGACTGAGTTTTTCCATCACTATGTGGGGGACGTCGAAAAGCTTATGGAAAACAGTGAAAATAAAATCATTATTACTGGCGACTATAACCTCCCTGGTATGGAATGGCTAAATAGGCAAAACGGTCTACTGCTGATACAAAAACCACACATAGTGCAGTCTAATTTCGATAAAACAACCATCATCTCCAGTTCTTTCTGTTTTTTTTTTTTTATCTCATGCAACACAACTCCAACAGCGAATATTTAGATATTATAGTTTCAAATTTAAAGTCACCAAATGTAAGTTTATACATAGATCCTCTTTTTCCAGTTAATGCCCATCATCCCCCTTTAGTCTGTGAATGTATTTCCAATGTATATTCAAATTTCTGACCTCTGATTTTCAAATTTCTCCATAGTCTCCATAGTTGGCTATGACGCGATATATAATAACTTGAGCTGTGCTTCATGGCATTTCATAGACAACAATTGCCTAAGAAAGGAATGTAACTGAGTTTCAATTAAGTGATATAAACCTTCAAATAACTCAAGTAACTATTATACATTAAGACAACAATTACTTCGATCTATTAATCAGGAATTTTAATAAACATTATGGAATATTATTAACACTTATGTAAGATCATTTACATGCCCTGTTTGGCACAATTAAAAAATAATACAAACTATTAAAGCTAAAGGTAGAGCTCACAAAGCGTATAAAACCTATAGCAGAACTGATCATTTTGGATTTTTTTCGAGCAACAAAAAGAAAGGTCATGGATTACCAAATTCACTTAAATATTTATTTTTAACTATTTATTCATTAGAATAAACTGTTTTGCCTTGTTTAAATACAATAATACATAAAAAAATAACATTCGAATGACGAATATACCGGGTGTGGCACTTAAGACGCCTCGGACCATAGCTCCCTTACGATAAAAGCTATCGAAAAGAATCTAAGAGCAAAGTGGTGCATAATGACCGTCACTATGTTTCAAAAATATTTCTAATCATCAGTGGCGTGCCGTGCTCCAGTGGCAAACCAAACTTATGCTTTTTTAAATGGAATGCCCTATTTTTTATTGCAGATTTGGAAAGTGCTCGGAGAGTACTTATTTTTTATCTATTTTTTTATCCCTTCACTTTAGCGGTTTCGCTGTTATAACCCCTTCTTTCAAAATTGCGCCCCATTTTTGAGATTTTTTTTCGAAAATTTCAAATGGCACCCCCCTAAAAAAAAAAAAATACGGCGTTGTACAGCCAAAACTCTAAATTTTTTATTGGTACAAAAAAAATTACACATTGCATAACAAATTTTTTTTTTTTATTAAATCATAATTTATTTCGCGGTTTAAGAACGTAGGTACGTAACTTCAATTCATCCCTAAGTACTGATAATATTAAATTTTGTGAAGTGATCCCCATTTTATAGACAATATTTTATATGTAGAGCTAAGCTCTTTTCAAAGATTACATCCAAATCTCTAAGGACACTATCTTTCTCCAACAGCATACCGTTAATAGAGTATACACCAGCAACGCTGACATCACCTCTATGAATCAAAATTGACTTGCATTTGAAGATATTAAGATACAACTTATAATTTGAAATACTTTATTAGTATTATTTTGTAACATATTAACGTCATCTATATTATTAAGAACTGAATAAATTTTTAAATTAGCCGCGCCAAAGAGAAAGAATTAAATGAGGTTTCATTTGCCAAGTCATTTATGAACAAATTAAATAACATTGGTCCCATGTTCGAACCTTGAAGAATGCCCAATGTGACCCGAATATCATCTGAATTGCAATAATTAATTTTTACTTTCTGTGATCTGTCTGTGAAATAATACCTTCATTAATATTGTTAAAATTAAGATCTAAGTTTTTCCAAGTTTTTACAACAGTATGCTATGGTATTGACGATCAAATGCCCTAGAAAAATCTGTATAGATCGAATCGACATGTTTACCTTCTTCCAGGGCATTTAACAGATAAAACTGAAATATTATAAGGTGGGTCACTGTTGAACGTCCTGACACGAATCCATGTTATTGATCAACAAAAGTACTTTTGTAATTTCATTTAGTTGTTCCTAAAAACTACTATCAAATAGTTTGGGAATTACGGATTGTAAACAAACCCCCTATACTTAATAATATTATCACGACTTCCCGCTTTAAAAATAGGTGAATTATAGCTTTCTTTCAAATAGTCGGAAACACTTCATCTCTGATTAAACGCTTGAATAATAATGCAAGAGGATAGGATATAACAAAGTTACAATGTTTAAAAAATGTGCTAGGTATGTTGTCAGGCTTACAAGTTGATGAATATTTATATCTTCAATAGCATTGAAAACTGAAATTAAATCGACAGAAAACGTATACGAACAATTCCCTTCCAATAAATGCGATATCTGTAGAGTAAATGTATCATTATTACATGAATTACCACCGCTTTTAGATTTATTACTTGTGTTATGAGATCTATCTTGTCTAAAAATATTATAGTTACACACTACACCATAATTCAGTAATTCATTACATTTGCGTTAAGCCATGTTTCAACAATTACTTTAATATCGTAGATTGATTAATTAACATTTGAAGGAAAATTACGTATTTTTGTCTTAACTCTTCCTATATTTTGAAAATAAATATGAATCTTATCTAGTTTTCTTGATGTTGCTTAGGTGCATTTACATAATTTTTGTTTTCCATTAATACATCAAATTATGAGATTAGGTTCCCCAACACTTTTACCCACTGCAACTTCCTCTCTGAGTGATTGAAGATGCGCCAATTGTCTGGGCGTTAGGTCACATTTGATTTTAAATTGATTGATATTATTATTAGATCTACTATACGATCTAAAGCATGCTGTTTATTAGAAAATATGACCTTTACTAGCCTGCACCTATTAGAAGATTGTAATCTCTTTCCAATCCTAAAAACCTTATCAGGGAAAATAGTACATTCTTCAACGAGCGTAGAATGACGGCTATTATTCATGTGGATGAAGCTTCGGACACGAGCGAGCGTAGCGAGCGAGTGTTATAATCATCCAAGTGAATAATAGCCATTCTACGCAAGTAGAAGACTATACGTTCTCTACGACTATAATAAACTTAATCATAGTTTTTATTACAAATCTTTATTAACACTTTAAATTTTAAACATTGCAATTATAATATGACCTGCCAAGTATATAATAAGTAATTTAATTTTACTTTTTGGCAAAAGTTATAGTAAAGTTGCTACAATTACTGATATTTAATACAGTCGGTATTGAATCTTGATCAAAACTCGCCTCATTTAAAGTGCTAGTCTGTGCTATGTGTTGTATATTTTGTGCGATTCTAGTACTTTGTTCTACCGACTGAAGTATTTTGTTGGCCGTGTTCATTCTATTTGTCATAGAATTATCCACGTAGCCTTCAGCTACGGAGGTACTCTTCCAGCCTCCATGTCGTTTGAGAGTTGTAATATCTCCTCCTGCATCAGCCAATAAGGTGGCAGAAGATCTACGAAAGCTATGCCCGGTGTACAGATTTGCATTCGGTAAATTTAAGTAGGTTGCTATTTGTCTGCCCATTGATGCAAATTTGTTAATTCCAATTTTTTGAATAGTGCATTTTCCATGTTGGTAGTTTAAGAAAAATGAAGGAGTTATTACATTCGCTGGGCGTAGTGCAATATACTTTTTGCATATTTCATAAAATTTACCTGTAACAGTAAATTTTCTAACAATATTTGTCTTAGTGTAAGGTATGGTTATTAAAAGAGCTGAATTAAGGTCTTGAATGTCTTCCATTTTCATTGAGTGCATTTCATTATTACGGCAAGCTCCCATTATTCCTACGATTAATGCAATCTAATAAAATAAAAACTTTTATCTACGACTGCTTAGATAAGTGACGAATTTGACATTCATTTGGGTTACGTAATGAAACTCATTACCTAACTAGTGAGGTAATGAAATCAAAAACACACTCATTTTTTAATACCAACTAACGATGAAATTTATTAAACAATTATTTATGAACATTAATAATAACATGTTTACATTTATTTAAGTGTATTCCTGAGGACATTTCTGTTTTAGAAATTTCCAAACTACTGCGTTTACTGGTTGTAGCTTCTACAAGTACATTATTTTCTCCAAGAATATTCGTTGCGATACGTTTCTTATTTTCAACCGAAGTTTCTATGTATCCTTCGGCTACTGTATTGTTCTTCCAGCCCCCGTGCCTTTTTATTGTTAGCAGGTCCGCCCCTGAGTTTGCCAACAGTGAGGTTGACGATCTTCTGAAGCAGTGACCAGTGTACTCTTTAGCATTTGGTAATTTTAAAAAAGAAGCAATATTTTTCGGCATGCTACCAATCGTGTTAATGCCAACGGGCTGTTTTATACATTTGCCATTCCTGTAACCAACAAAAAACCTCTCTACGGCATTATGTGGACGCAGTGCCATGTATTTTTTTATAATGTCTACGAAATTGATCCCATCAATGTCTCCTGATGTTATAACAAACTCTCGCGAAATGTTGGTCTTTGTATTTGGTATTGTGACGCAGAAGACCTGCCCTTCGTTCCTAACGTTGGTCACTTGCATGTAAGTGAGTTCTTCTTTTCTACAGGCTCCACCAATTCCAAAGATCAAAACTACCTGAAAATATTTCTTAATCTAAAATTTCATGCCTTGTTCTTATTTACCTTTGTTAGTAGCCACTTTTCATCATCAGCTTCTTGTAAAAATCGGGTTATATGTTGTTTTGTTAAAATATTGGATTTCTTCGGTTTATATCCTTCCGACTGCCTCTTCAGAAATGCGACCAATTGAATAAATTTACTGATATCTACATTTTTCTTTATGGATATCATCGCACGTATCATCGAGTAATATGCCCACAGACTTGAAGGTTTATAGCGTTTCGAAATATTTTCAAAATATACTAGAAGTACCTTTTCACTTGCTTCATTTTTTATTTTCTTCTCATCGCACCATTTCCGCAAACATTCATAAGCTTGCTCATATTTAATTTTTGATTTTTCCGGCAATAACGTTGAAACTACCTGCGTGGCCGATTCTTCGATATCCGAAGGCAGAGATTCGGAGTCACTCATTATTTCACAGAAAAACAGAAATTAGAAAATTAATTCTTGAAGTTTTGACTTAAATTGTTGACATTCAAATTACATGTTGCTATGGTTATACATACATACTATGATATTCCGATTTTTCGTCGAATTCAATTCAAAAGTATAATTTCCGTAATTCTGAGCAGTCGTAGATAAAAAGTTGTATCTAATACGTGGGAGAAGGCATATTAACTGAGACTCATGCTCTTACTTCGACTCGGGCTACGCCCTCGTCTCAGCAACTCACCGCATTCGTCAGTTAATGATGCTCTTATCCCACTAATTAGATAAATAACTATAATACTTCTAAGTTTAGGCAAAAGAAATTACATTTGTTACCTTTGTTCCGAGATATATATAATCCGGAGATTCTGTAATGAATTTATTTATATCTTCTGCACTAAATATTTTCGATTTCTTCGCCTGAAATCCTTCTCCTTTTCGTTTAAGGAAAGCCCGCAATTTGTATTTTTCGGAAAGTTTTGTGAAATATGCTAGGAGAATGTTTTCCGAAAAGGAACTTATTGGATTGTCTCCATTCCATAAATTTTGTATAAACTTGAGTATACTGCTTTCAGGACTTTTCCGGCAGTAAATTCATTGTAGATGCTTGTGCAATTTCTTGAATTTCGGGAGGCGTACATGTTAGTTCATTATCACTATCACTACTAACGTCCATTGTATATATTATATTAATAACAATTATGCGATACAACAGCAATAAATAATGAGTATACTAGACGTTATAAATAACTGGTGTATTTGACGTTTCAAATGGCGACTTGTTAGGAGGTTGCTAAGATACTCTCGATTTTTCACATTCAAAGCAATGTGTTTTTTTCATATTAGCGTGAATTCTTAAAAATCAAAGGATGTGATTGGCCAATCTAGAGTGATTTCTTTGTAGGAATTCACGGCGTGAAGAATTTATGCTATTATTCAATTTAATATACAACAAGAATGAGTGTATTATTTAATAGTCGTAGAGAAAATATCTTCTCAATTTTTTTTAGGACAAATGTTGACTATTTGACTCCTGCATGTTGTAAGTTTATTTCGGCACAAAATTATTTGTTTTCTTCATATGATGGAACAACTGCAGAAGATGGAAATTACATGGTTAACTTATTGGCAGACTACTTCAAATCCGTATATGATAGCAATGTAACTCAGGCTAATCATCGGGCCCAGTTGACTGCGGACGGAACTACGTACTACACACTGAGGGATACTGATATTATGTACAATGATGCTCTACATAATTTACTGTGTCTTGTAGAATCTAAATGTCCTGGTCCTGATGGCTTGCCTGTAGATTTATTGAAAAACTGTGAGACTAAAAAGGGTAAATTTTGACGTTTTTATACCACTATTTATTTATATTTATATATAGTGGAATAAAAGCGTCAAAAGTATTTTCATTTACCCTTTTAAAACGAACTACAACTTAGTAACGGTCGCTACTATCATTTTCACTGTGCGTTTTATTTATAAGATCGTGAAGGGGTGGCGTTTTTTCCGATATATGGGAATATAATTTCATAACGCGTATTTACATGTCGAGAAGCAATAATTTAGCGAATAATTATAGGTCCATATCGATTCTGAATTTTATTCCTAAGGTTTTCGAATCTATTGTAGTTGGGAAAATTCTACTATACTCGAACAGAAACATGGTTTTATAATCGGCAAATCCATGGTTACTAATCTTCTGATCGTTACCTAAAAATTACTAGAATCTTTTGATACAGGCTATCAAATGGAGATTATTTAGACCGATTTTGTTAAGTCTTTTGGCAAAGTTTCCATCCCATGAAGGAAAACTTATCGAATTCGGATTCTAAAAGCAATTAACTCTACGGTTCGGCGCCTATTTATCACACAGAACACAGCTCGTCAAATACAAGTCTTTAATTTTTGTAAAATTGATGTCACATCGGGGATCCACAAGGATGGCACCTTCACTGATAGAGATAGAGAACTATTTCTTATTATTCTTTATTCTTTACAACTTTGTTCTTCTTTATTCTTATTCACAAAATAATACATAAATTAATTAACCACGTGCACAAATTTAAAAAGCAAGAATCACGAGCGGAGTTCACTAGTTTCCAATGATCTTCCACTCAGACCCACATCCATCCACTATCAAGTAAACTATGTTGACAGCTTCTGAATTCTTGTTTTGTAATATAACACAACAAGATGAAACTGAATATAGGGGAAAAGTTAAGGGGTAAAATACCGTAGATTTAAGAGATGTGTATTATGTATCGCGATACTTTTTAGTCCCTGATATTGGCGATTTTTACGTCCCCGATTTGGTCTCTGTACTTTGATGTTTATATAAAGCGTTTGGAAGGTGTTTAATATCATACGAGTGGTTTAAAACGAATCTGCAAAACCCCCATTATATTTTTCTAGTAACCAGTCTATCCTATTATTAAACTTTTAGCCTGTTTGATCCTAAATAAATAAAAACATTATTAATGTTACATATGTAAGTCCAATTTTATTATTTTTTAATAGCTTAATAGTCGTAATATTTGTAATGCCTAAATATTTATTTCATTAAATCATGGTCAATTTATTCTCCAGGGAAATATATTTTTCATCAAATAATTTATATTGTAATCTTAATACGACTCAGAGGCAAGAGAAAGGATAGCTGTAATAAGAAAGTTAAATAAAGGCGATAAATATTAATTCGCACAAAATGAGACATTCACTGCAACTGCGATTTATCTTAATTCCAATAAATGCGTCCAGTGACCGTTCACGTAAAACGTGTTTCTCAAGTTAACAGGTAGACCTGAACTCTTACTGTATTAAATTACTCAAAAAAGGGAAATGTTTAAAAAAGTTTTAAGATTAAAGGAAGGAAGATTTTTACATTTTCATCAGCAAAATAGTACATTTATATTCTTAGCCGTCGCTAATAAAAATGAAACTTTTCATGGATCATAAATTTAATTAGTCAACAGATTATTTAATAATTATACGGCGAAATGTTTTAATATAGGCATTTACCTTTAAATTTTATTTTTAATATATACAGCTCTTTAGTGAAAACATTACTAGTTTGACATACATTTTAAATATGTTGAATTAATTTTTAGATATTAATCAATTTTACTTAAAACTATATGCCGAACACATTGACCTTTGAAGCTGAATATCCTATAAGTATATGATTATAATTATTAAGCATTATGTACAACAAAGGATTAAAGACTAATATCAACAAAGTTTTAGAAAGAAATGTGTGTATTTGAATCCGTTAGAGATTTTGAGTATAAACATTAAATTTAAGTTTATTACTTACTTTCAAAATATCAAAAAAGTTTACTGTTGATGGATGTTCATACGATATCTTGATTATTTCATTTTTTTGGGAAATATATGAGAAAACTTCCACACTAAACATTTCAGAAAAATGAAAAATGAAAGAAAAGTTAGAAACTATAAATACAAAACAGATCTACAAGATTTTTTAAACAAAAGTTAATAATATTACAAAAATAGCAACGTTCATAAATATTTTAAATATTAAAATATATAAATTGAAATTGATAATACATTTGTTGGTTATTTATTAACAATTAAAATAAATAATGTAAGAAGTAATTTATAAAAATTAGCCTTTCTGTGTAAGGATTTCCCCGAAAAGTGTCGGAAACATAATTGCTGTCAAAAAAATTCAATTGATTTATGAACACTTTGTTTACAGTATGATAAAGCGAGTTTTGACTCTGAAGCAGAGTAACCAACAACTCCACTGACCTATTTTTTCTGCAATTTCTTGCTTTCTCTACACGTGAAATATGAAAGTGTTGTAATAAATTTTCTTACGAACTCGAATATATGTACGCAAACGAATTATTTAAGCCCCCTTAAGTCGAATTTGACAGCCGGTGCAAATATATTTGTGGATGTTAGAAACACTAAAGGTTTAAACTTAAATAACTAAATAATTAATTAATGCGAAAGATTTACAATCTCAGTATATAATATATAATACAAATGTATACTTTAAGTTAATAATAATGATTTTATTATAAAATATTGTATAATTAAAATGATACAGAACAGATTCAAAAATATTAAAATTTAAATATAGACAAATATCACTATACAAAATAGTAATTGGTATTAAAGTAAACACCGCTTTTTCATAAAAAGTTCGTTAAAATTACAAATTAAAATAAGAACTTAAATTAAAGTAAATATCGATTAAAAACAAAAATGAAATAAAAATAAAAAGTTAAAATAAGAATTTTACATTAGGATTAAAATTAGGCCTGAAGTTGAGATTTAATTAAAAAATGAAACCTTATAATCAAAATAAAAACAGAACGTAAAAAATTACAGTCAGCCTACGAAATAAAATTTTAGGTACTCTTTAATGTTAAAATCAATCTTTTCTTTCTTTTCTTTATGAATACTTTTTAATGATAATCTTAAAGCTACTACAAGGAAGAGTTTTTGTTTTAATTGTTGGACCTGACAATATTCGTTTGTATGAAAAGATTAGTTTATTATTTCTATGATCCCCTCCATAACTAAAAGGGTCCGCCAATAGGGACGCGCGAAGTTTGCCGGAAGGGTGCGGCCATGTTGTTCGAGGTAGAGCTGTCAAAGTTGCTGTCATTTGTTCAGTATATAACCCCAAATCACCATGGCAAGTTTGAGTGTCGAGCAGCACATTATTAAATTGTTTTACGAAAATGGGTCATCAGTTCGAGCAACTTTAGTACATAAGCGAAAATAGCAGGCTATAAAACCGCATGTCATCTACCAAGCCGCTGTATGGCGGAACAATTGTCGCAGTGTTCCGGCATTAAAAATTGTTTTCTTTTTACCAAGTAATAAGACTCCTCATTTCGACATTTCATTCCAGAATAAACAGACAAGATAATATAATTTTATTATTTTCAGGTTTCTGAAATATACTTGACACTCGTTCCTGTATCCTATATTTTCAATTATTTTAATAATTTGTTTTAAAGAAAATGTCTGAGATGCTATACTATAATAACGGGAGTCCAGCAATTATTGTAGTTCCCGGTGGCGTTGGAATCAAAGACGTAGGTTGATTTTACATATGCCAAATAAATCGAACCGACATTTGAACTGTCAAATATAATTTAAATTTGCATTGAAAGTGTTCTTATTAGAATCTTATTTTTCGCGAATGAAAGTATTCAATAGAACCAACGTCGTCGTAAGAATTTCATGCAAGATTTCCGCATGTAATTCTTAACACAGTACGTTTTCTCATGATGCGAGAGCTACTGTTCAATCCCTATAGAAGGAGAACCTTTGATATCCGTTAGGAGATTGGCGTAACGTAAGTAGTACACTCTTCACAAATGAGGCGTGGTTTTATTTAAACGGCTACGTGAACTCCCATAAAAGGCGAATGCTTTACAGCATGGATGCACAGACCGCGGCCCGCGGGCCGCATGCGGCCCGCCGGTCGAATACCGGTGGCCCGCCGACAGCAAAAATAATACTCTCGTACATTCTAAAAATATTGAATTCTATTCCAGAATAAAACCAAAAAAAATATGTTCGAAAAGTAATTTGAATCTCGCGCGCGCGCTTTTACGGTGCGCCGTACGTGCGTCGTCGGTAACAGCGGTCGGTAATGTTCGTGCTGATCTCGGTTAAATTCGTTTGCTTGAAGAAGCGCGGCGGCCGGCGGCGCGATGACGATCGCTCGCGTAGATAGTACACGACTCGAAGCTTCCAGAGTCGGTTTCGAGATTTCTCCAGACAGTTTTCGACTCTATACGCGCGGCATAAAAGCCACGTTTAATCGCCGCTAGGTGTATTAGTGTTCTGTGAGTTTAATAGAGGTTTTGGAAGGCAATAGTTGTACTCCACTAGCCGGTGTCATATATTTTGATCCACATTCAACGTAGATTTCCTGTTGCAGTGTTAACCGTCAAGTGCCGTGTATAATTGTGTTGTGAAATCGTAAGTAAAACTCTATTATTAATAAGTGTTTCCCTACCTATTTAATCAATTATTTTTGATAATTTAAAAAGGATGGGTAATTTAAGTAGGTACTGTAATTGTTTTTAGGTGCTGTGTTAATCCTAGCCAGGATTAGAACGCAACATGGACAAGCCAGGACCTAGTAAAAAACGTAAGGTTAAAGATGAAAATCGGCAATTTCAAGAAATTTGGACTGAGAAATACTTTTTTGTATGGTCGCATTCTGTTGCAATTGCAAAGGAATATAATGTAAAAAGGCACTATGAAACGCAGCATCCTTCTTTTACCAAGTTTACAGGCGAATTAAGAAAGCAAAAAATGTTGTCTTTAAAACGGGAGCTTACGGGTCAGCAAGCTATGTTTAGAAAACCCATTGAAGATTCAGAAACAGCTACAGAAGTTAGTTATGAAATTTCTCGAATGATAGCAAAGCGAAGTTGCCCCTTCAATGATGGGGATTTTGTAAAAGAATGCATAGAAATTGCCGCTAAGAAAATGTGTCCAGAAGCAGCAAAAAAGTTTGAGAAAATTCAACTGAATCGTATGACCATCCAAAGACGAATTATGTCTTTGTCAGGTAATATTGCGGAACAATTAACTGAAAAAACTAAGATCATTGAATTTTTTTCATTAGCACTCGACGAATCCACTGATATTAGTTCCACAGCTCAACTTCTAATATTCATACGAGGTGTTACTCAAGATTTTGAAGTCGTAGAAGAGTTATTAGGAATGTGTTCATTGAAAGGTCAAACCAAAGGAGTTGATATACTCAATGTACTTTTGGATGAGCGTTCAAAAACTGATTTGGACTTATCAAAATTATCGGGAGTTGCGACTGACGGTGCTCCTTCGATGATTGGTGTCAATTCCGGGCTAGTTACTTTGCTGAAAAAGCATCTGCAAGAAAAAAACATAAAGGCTGAAGATCTCATGCAGTTTCACTGCATTATACACCAAGCCCTCTGTGCTAAACAAATTGAATTTCAAAATGTCATGAAAGTGGTAGTTTCGACTGTAAATTTCATAAAATCACGAGGACTCAATCACAGGCAATTCAAACAATTCCTTGATGACATCGAAAGCGAATATGGAGATTTACTGTATTATACAGAAGTAAGGTGGCTAAGTCGTGGATTGACACTGGAACGATTTCTAAATTTAATAGAAGAAATTGGAATATTTCTGGCGGAAAAGCAAAGGGATGTCCCGGAACTTAAAAATCCTGATTGGTTGTGTGATTTGGCTTTTTTAGTTGACATTACAAATCATTTGAATGTCTTGAACACACGGCTTCAAGGCAAAAATCAACTGATATCCCAGCTCTACGCTCATGTATCATCCTTTCAATGCAAGCTGACACTTTTCAGATCGCAATTGAATTCTGGAAATTACAATCATTTTCCGAATTATAAGAAAATGGCTGAAAAATTCAACAAAACTGCGATTAATTTCAGTTATGTAGAAAAGCTAGATATTTTGATTCAATCTTTTCAAGACAGATTTTCGGAGTTTAAAAAAGTGAAACCTCTGTTGGACATATTCAGCAATCCTTTCACGATTTCAGTTGAAAATGCGCCAGAGTCAATGCAGTTAGAAATTATCGACATTCAAAACGACGAAGATTTACGCAACAAATTCAACGAAGGAGACTTGCTGAACTTTTACCGCTGCATTGATAAAAATATGTACAAAGAGTTGCGCATAAACGCTCTGAAATGTGCCAGCTTATTTGGTTCTACCTATATATGTGAACAAACTTTTTCAATACTTAATAATAATAAAACCAAAAATAGAAACCGCCTTGCAAATGAAAGTTTGGAAGCAGTTTTACGTGTTGCTACAAGTAAATTTGAGCCAAATATAAAAAAGATTGTAAGCACTATGCAGTGCCACGCTTCAAATTAATAAATTCCTTTTTAATTTTAATACATTATTATCAAATATTTATTGTCTTTAATTACCTACACTTCTGGCGGCCCGCCATCAGTTCATGATTTGCCCGAGTGGCCCCTAGTCTTAATAAGTCTGTGCATCTCTGCTTTACAGTATTATAAAGACAATATTTCTAAACAATGCAGATAAGTGGATGAAACTATGTTAAGTAATGTTCTTGATAACCTGATAAGACATGCACGTTCATGTTTACAAGTTAATGGAGAGCACTTTCAACAGCTCCTATAAATTCCAAAAGTCTCATGTTTTGAATTTATAAATTTGAAATAAAATTTTTGAATTTGTGATATTCTTTGCTAAAGTCAATTTCTGTCATATTTAAACAAATAGGTCTATCGACTACAATAATTGTTGGACTTCCGTTACATTAATAACATAATATATACTAGCCGCCATATGTAAAAAACACCAAGAATTCGTCACTCAATGTTTAAGAAAATTTCAAATAATACGTAAATAATCCACACTAAGAAATGTTTAAAATTTCAACAAAAAAATCATAGTAACTTTTTTGAGTTTGCTCCTCCACGATTTCTGGAGCACTCAGCAACTCGCCTAGACATACTAGAAATCAAATTGTTAATGTCAGCCTGTGGGATTACATCCCAAGCTTCTTAAATTCACATCCTAATATCAGGTCAAGTGAGTGGGGCTGGCTGAAGATGGCCCAGTCTTCTGCCAATTGTATTCCATACTTGTTTAATAGGTGATAGGTCTGGAGAACTAGAAGACCGTGGAAATAAATCAACATAAGGTAATACCAGGAATTCCGTAGTAACCCAAGTTGTATGCGGCTTTGCATTATCTTGTTGGAAAATGAGGTTTTCCAACCTTTTCAGATAGGGCATTAACGTTGGTTCTAGAACTGTGTTAATGTAGCAATTTGAATTTAATGTTCCTGGAATGAACACAAGAGAAACATCGCAATGACAGACAAATCTATATTTCAAGACGAATATTGATATATGCGCGACCGTGCTCGTGGCTACGGATTGGCTATCTCAGTGAAGGGGGTTTTTACCTGAACCACTTCGGACTCCCTTAACACAAGGGGAGACATAATTCCAACCGATCGCCCCTATACCATCAATCTGCGTGTAAGAGCTTTATGGTGTTCCACTGCAAACTGTAAATTTCCTCGTTTTCCTCGGCGACGTCTAACCATTTTAAGACCATCGTGGACAAACAAACAAAATTTTGATTTATCGCTAAAGATAACCTGCCACCATTAATCGACCCATTTCAGTCTCTCATTGCACCATTCCAGACGACATCTCTTATGGCGAGGAGTTAAGGGCAAACAAAGAAAAGGACGGTAAGACTTGAGAACAAATTATCGAATTCTCCAGTAAACTGATCGAACGGAGATTCCTTGGTTAGTTGAACCTATCCAGATATCTCCAATGGCTCGTGTTGTAGAAAATCGATCCCGGACAGCGATGAGCCGAAGTGCTCGATCTTCACGTTCTGTAGTGTTTCTAGGGTCCCAGTTCGTATCTCCGCCGTTGTTCCCTCGGTCCATTTACGCCAACATCGAGATATTGTACTGACACTTCTGCCAATTCGTTGGGCAATATAACAAATTGAAAAACTTGCTTCTCTGAGCCCGATTACCGCGTTCAAAATCGCGTAATTATATTTCTCAAGTTATGTCAAGATTATTATTGTAATAAATTGTCAAAATATTAGCACTTTCTGCACAAATTTGTTTTTATTCACTAAATGTACATTTCGAACAAAAAGTGTTACTTATCAATCACTTTGTGTTCGAAATGTATATTTAGTTAATAAAATTTGTGAAGAAAGTGCTAATATTTTGAATACAATTTACTACAATAATAATCTTCACATAACTTGAGAAATATATTTCTAACAACTCTTAATTAATAGATCCCGACCAATTTTATTATTGTCTAATATTTCTAAGAGTTTTTATGCACGGAAAATAAATACAAAGCTACAATCAGTTTTCGAATAAACGTTGATCGGAAGATGCAGTTTGAATCATCATC
Source organism: Ontholestes murinus (assembly GCA_963969525.1). NCBI lineage: Eukaryota > Metazoa > Arthropoda > Insecta > Coleoptera > Staphylinidae > Ontholestes > Ontholestes murinus. The sequence continues at coordinate 65,587,706 of OZ018394.1, read as the reverse complement.
AATAACATTGCTATTTTTACTCTTTTGAGAGTTTGAGTTTTTTTAAATACAATGTTTAGCCATAGTACTAAAAAAGATAATACTTTTAGAATCTTTCTCACAGATTTGACCATCACACCTTTCCAGATTATACTTATATTATTCGGCATATTGGTTAATTTAATGATGTACTTTGTATTTTATAGCAAAATTATATATATATATAAATTTGAATTTAAGATTATTTGGATTTTAATTTTGTGAAAATTAATAGATCTGTTTTATTAACGAGGTTTCTTTCAATTATCTCTTTTCTTTGATGGAAGACATTTAATATTCTGATAGTTGGGAAAAATATGCTGATAAACTTAGAATGCATTGATAAAACTCTCTTTACAAATTATTTTTATTTGCTAAAAATAATTTGAAACGAATATGTTAAAAATTTCTAAAAGAAAAACTTGAGTTCGGTACACTGGCATGTATCAATGTACAAAAGAGTCACATATAATAGTAATATATAATAGTATAGCTTGAACTTACCAGGTTCAGTGATGCGATTACCATTTCTATAATAGACATTCTAATTGACATAAAAAAATATATATGAAATAAATATAGAGAAAACACTAAATATTTCGAAAACACATTTTACACATGACAAAAACTTTATTGTTACTTTCCCTATATAGTATATATAGGGGGAGTATTGTTTTCGTGATTTTTTTTTCAAAATTTTTTTTTGTGGAAATATCCGTTTTGGGGTCCCCTGAACCCAAAACACTAATTTCTGGAAAAAAAATAATTGTGTCTGTGTGTGTGTGTGTGTGTGTGTGTCTGTCTGTCTGTCTGTCTGTCTGTCTGTCTGTCTGTGATTGCTGTATCTCAAAAACGAATGATCCGAATGGCATGAAACTTTAAACTTAAGGTTTTATTGTTAAAAACTCGATCTGAAAAGCTTTTGGTAAACATTCATAAACCGGAAGTGGTTGTTTACTCGAGGCGTTTTTTTGTTTTTTCGTGATATTTTTCTAAATATGAAAATTTTTAAAAAACGGTTCAAACAAAAGTTAAAGGTAATCAAAAACTGAACAAGTTTTATTCGAACATGTTTTTCATAAAATTTTAAACTTTCGAGAAAAAAAAAATAAAAACTGAAAATGTTGATATTTTTTGCCAATTGCTAATAAACTATTGGAGATAGATAAAATTTATATAATAAATAATTGTAGCGAATTCAAAAGTGCACAAATTATTAAGAACAACATTTTTGCGTAAACCTCATAGTTTTCGAGAAAAATATAGGGAAAGTACTATGATGGCCACATCACCATTTTTTTTAAGAAATGGAACAGTACAGCGATTTTACCATTATCAAATCCTACATTCCATAGAAACGACCACATCCTAAAGGACATTAACTTCCTTTACAAAAAACAATACTTCCCATAATTTTTATCCCCAAACGTGATTATGACACTACTGCCACTTATTGGTAAAATCTATTAACCCCTTCTTAAACAAACAAAATTCTTTCCTTAATTTCTTCCCCGTCGATCTCTTCCTCCAACCATCACAGCCTCCAATATTCAAACTACCCACCTTAAAGGTAAAGCTTCAGGAGCTTTATTTCTAGCTATCCAGAAAGCATTTGACTCAGTCTGCCATCAAGGCCAATTGTACAAGTGTCACCTCCTAAATATCCCTCCTCACATCATTTTTATAATTAAACAATTCCTTTCTAATTCTTTCTCTTCTTCTTTTACTCCCGTAGAAGAACTTCCCCAAGACTCTCATGTTTCACCTCCAGTATACAACATTTAGCGTCGACATCTAAAAACCTGATCCCTCTTCTTTAATCCTTCCAAATGTCTCCCGCAATTTGCATATGATACTGCACTAATTACGCATACTCCTACGTTACCAAAAGCCCTTCAATTCCTCTAAGAGCATATTGACTCCCTTCAACATTAATTTGCAAAATAGCGCAATAAAATCAATCCCCACAAATCACAGCTCCAAATTCCATACCATCGCACCAATAATACCCCTTACAATGACTCAATTTTCCAAACGGTTTCTAACGTGAAATCCTTATACAATGCGAGATACAGGTAACTAAAGCCATCTATTGGAAATATAATGGATTTCTTTTTACTGCACCTATCATATGAACTTTATCAAAAGATGTAGGCATACACTTAAAATAAACGTTATTATTAGAACACCACCTATACGTTTTGTACCCTGCAAAAATGTAACATCATATACGAAATTTTTTGTACAAAATAATTTGAGATTATCTGTAAACAATAAAAACTATATTTGTGTATGTGTAAGCTTATTTACACACACAAATACACTAATCTAAGGGCGGAAGGACCACGTGTTCGATAGCCAAAAACACTACTACTACTACTATAATAAAAACTTACGATATACATATAAATTTAGATAATTAAAAAATTAAAAGCCTCAAAGAACTAGAAACGTAGTATGAATTGCTTTAGGAATGTATTTATTTATTTTAACCAAGTGTATTCTAACAAACAAATAACTACCAGTCCATTTTGTTACAGAATATCCTAAGCCCAATTTAAACACTAAAATTGAGAAATACGACCAAAGGAATTGTTTTACTTAATAAAATACTGATAAAGTATATATTATAGGAGTATATATTAAGTGATATGGAGTTTCAACAAGTAACAGCCTCATCAATCCAGTTTTTTCAAAGTAGTTGTCTATATATATATAAATTAAAAAAATACTGTACATCTGTTACTGCTTATTTGATTTAACTTAGAGTGTATTAAACCACCCCTGTGGTTTCAATATTATATCTACTGCCACTTTTACATATATCCTGGATGAAATTTTCTTTTCGGGCAGAAGTAGCCATGTTAATATTAAATCTAGATAAAAGAATTGAGTTTATATTTAATAAATTATGTGTAATATGGTTATTAACAATATGATTACTATTAGCAAATACAAAATTACAAATACAAAAATATTGTTTTTCTAAAGATGTACCAAAAGATTCCTGATTTTTGTAAACCATTACATTGTTGCTGTTGTTTATTTGAGAACCAATCCTTCTTTCCACCAATAACGATGAAGTTACTTCTTAAAGACTTAAAGACTTGTTTGATTTTTATTGATAATGTTCACATTGTGAACAAAAGTAAAATAAGGAATACATTCAGTGCTATTTTATTTTATTATGTTACATGTGATAGGAATTTTAAATAATTACTAATTGGAATAAAGGAAAATAACAATAAATCACAAGAGGCACTCCCTTCACCTCAGAGGATCGTTTACGAGAGCTTGAGAAAACAAACAACGGAAATTCCACGAAATGGAAAGAAAGAAATGAATAAAAGGAAGGCGTTTCACTTAGAGTTTAATAGGTACGAGTAAATATAACAGACAATGTTCCTTGGTCGTTTATAAATTGTAATATGGCTACGGAAATTCACTGAAATAATAAATATACAACGTATTATTCAATGCAATTACTCACTAAATAATCTATTAATATAGGAGCTGTCACAATTAATTATTGATAAAAATCACTGAAATACATAAAATTTACTAAGTACGCCTAGACTATGATCTTTGCCAGGTAGAGATAAATTGCTTCTATCAAAATTTAAACATTTTAGAGTAAATAACTTTAGTTATGACAAAACTTACAATTCTTTATTAGTAATAAAAATGATTTAATTTAACAGACTATCAGAAATACACAGACTTTATAACAAATTGTTTAACAGAATAATAAAACTAGTGGTACAGAGCAAGTACTATGGCAACCTCACCTTATATTATTCGTACTACTACTAAACATCTTTATTCACAGAAAAAATAAAATATAATATATGTAATGTATAAAATAAAATAAATTCTGATATATTTGATTTTCTGCTCAACGGCTATCGACCGATGGTCTTTCAGCCCTATTCGTACTATTTTAACGATAATGTCGGTTTTGGGATTTTTAGACGCAGTTTTAATAACTTCGAAAAAAATTAATCGGTTTATTCCATGTGTGTCCAAAAATTTGAACATTGTTTACTTTAAATGGTATAAGAACATCAATCTACCAACATAAATGTAAACGTTTGTTTTCCAATTTTATATATTAAATAATTAAAGAAAACAATATACTTTTTAATTAAAGCATTTTTTCGTCTTCAAAGCTTCAAATAAAAATTGAGGAAGGTTATATATTTATATTTTTTAGAATTCTGAATTTATACCTAAATATATGTAAAAAAGTCCTTTGAGTCCCTTGACCAGTTTTGAATTGTATCTGTTTGTCTATCCGTAGGTACTCTATCTCAAAAAATCAGCAGATAAACAAAAATATCGAAAAATCAACAACATATTTCAAACCAGTTAAAAAATTTAAAGCAAATAACTTTTATTAAAAACAATTACTGAGAAATATAGACTATAAATTAAAAATGTTGGTGATTTTTATCTATTAAAACCAATTACTGAGATATATAGACTTTAAATTAATAATGATGATGATTTTTTTGTATTTTATGCAAAAATAGCAATTACATGCAAATTAAAAGAATGGTTTACAAATAACAATCATTTATGTAGGATGCATGATTTTCAAGAAGGCTACCAAGAAAACAACGTTAACGTTAACGTTGTTTTCATTTATACATCTACGAAATACCTTAAAATAGGAGAAACTTTCGAATACTGTACAATTTTAAATTATATAATTTTTACCAAATAATTAAAATATTATATTTAATAGCTGTTTATGTTTTATTTCGTAGTGAATATATTCGACTTTGTATTTTGTAATTTATTTGATGTGACAATAGTTCAATATTGTGGATATCCTCGAGGATGGATAAACAATTAAAATATTATTACTTTGATTTGATTCGCATGGTTGTTTTAATTAAACTGAGAGTGTTCATTGCAATCTCAGGAAATTAATTTTTTCTTAGCAACCAATGCTTACGGAATTTTTAAATATAAATTGATTAAGTAATAAGCTTTCATTAAAGCTGAGTGCGTAATTAAAAATTCCTGTTCATTCTCATTTAAATGAAAAATGTATTTCGTTCATCTTTATAATGATGTCGCTTTTATTTTTAATGTAAAAATATTTTCTTTGGAGAATCGATTAGTTTATAAGTTATATAAATCAGATTAGATTTCTAAAGTATAACCCAAATTTAACTGGATTTTAGTATTTAAATTATTTCTGTTTGTTGAATTACTTTGTACAAAGGGGCAAATTAGTTCAGTATTTACATATAAATTAAAGGAGAATTATTAACTTCTATTTGATCGTTTAATAGAATACCTTTTTTATTCTATTTATTAATTTCTAACAAATTTAACTTTTTAGCTTGTATTACAAAAGTTTTAATAAAATTAATAGATTTATAGAATACAGAATAAACATAAGAAATAAATAATAAGTTTCTTATAAAAATATTATCCGTTTAATATAAACCAAAATAATTGGGAATAGCTTATATATTATTATTTTTTAATATATTTGTTTACGAAGTGTGGAAATTGCAACCTATATAAACACATCTTTTGTGCACATATAAAACCTAATGCTGGAACAGAAAGTAAAATATATTGGCATTCTTGAGAGCGAAATCAAATTTTATTTCTTCCTTTATTGCTTATAGAACTGTGTAGAAACCATCAGATAAATGCCGTTTTACGGTTTCCCATTGCTGAAAAAGAAAACCCTTATATTGCAGCACCTGCCTATTTTAATAGTAATGTAGTGAATAGATTTTCCTAGATGGAATTCTAATTTATTTTAAAATAAATTTTAATATATAAGATTTATTATATCTATACCTTTTACGAAAATATTTAATCCATCTAACATTTTATTTTCAAGTATTTTAACTTTCTTATAATTTAACTACTAATGTAGATAATAATATAATTAATGCAAAAACTAATTAAAGGATTAATCAAAAAACCTAAATATTTAATTAAATCATTTCAGTAATTCTAATCTTTATAGAATAACCTACAACTATAGACCGGCATCTAATGTCTAATCTAAATATGCCAATTTACATTAACATTTATCGTAATATGTATTATTACTTGTATTTAGTATCTACCACTTGTATTTCCCTTTATATTTGTTATTGATGGGCACATAATATAAAAATTAATAGTAAACAGAGCTAAAAAATTGGTTGTTGTTTTTTTTTCAGAGTGTTGTAGACTGTCAGTTTTTAATATATATTTGTATATAATACATTAATATTTAATAACTAGCTGAGAAATTAATAAACTTTTTATATTAGCAGCATCATTTTCTAAAGTGAAAAAGAAAAAAATATTCTTGGGATAAATAAACATACAGTGGAAATTAAATCAATACGTTGAGATCAATAAGGTCGTAGAATAATATTAACTTGTTGCGTGAAATAATAATATCTTGAAAGAATAAATATAAAATAAGAACGGTTCTAATATTATTTTGGATTATATTGGTCGCTCGTACCGACCGACTGACCGCAACCGATACTATATTAAAGTACACTTTATTTGCTACACAACGTGTTTTCCATTTTACCAACCATGTAGAAAAATATGCATATGTTGAAATTTAAATGGAACTGCCTTATAGGTGTTGAGGGAAACTGCAATAGTGTCTTATTTTATATATCCAATAGCTCCTTCATCATTAGGATTCTTAAACAGCCAACTAAATGTTGATACTATGGAAGGTATGTCTATTAAAGGCAAATTGGCCTTCAGAGAAATTTTCTAAACTATATTTTGCATATCCTAGAAGATTTTATATGAGGATACTATTCGTTAATTGTGTTTAAACTAAGCTATTAATATTACATATAATTCTAATTGCATGTATTGCACTTTCGAATTAATCTATTAAATTGAATTACTTTAGACGTATTATATTATTTATATGAAATATCTTTATACTTTTTGAATAACCAATATTTATTTTAAATGGCTGGCTCGTAATTAAAGATTCCTGTATACATTAATTAGAGTCTTATTAAGATAGATTAGATTAGATTAAATGGAGTAGTTTGGCTGTAGACAGTCTTACAGCACTGCGAGCTAGTTAGATATTTTGTACTAATACCCTACTACTAGTATGTTCCCAAGAAGTCAATTTCCTTGGTAAGGTCAATTAACTTCCTAGGAGGCCATGCCCTTCTGTCCGTTCTGGCGTTCTCTCCATTTCTCCGGTTAGGGATATTCTGGTGGTAGCCAGTGCGACACACATTATTAAGACAGATATATTGATTATTATTATTCTTCAACACATATCTTCTTCACTTACAAAATAAATATGGTATTAATTATAATGCATTCATATAAATTTATTTTATTTTATTTCAATATTGTTGCTATTTAATTATATGGTAATATTTATAATATTTTTTAGATTATTATATTTTTTCTTATATATCTACATATATTTCTACTAAATATTTTGTATAGTTTATTATCTTTACTAAACAAACAACCAACCAACAAAAAAGTTTTTTTTATCAAGAAATACCACTATAAACTGTATTAAAACTAATTTATTAGTTAACCGCACTTTACCTTAATTATATCTGTTAATGTAAAACCCACATTAATGTTCTCCAGTAGTCATTCGTTTTTCGATAGCTGTTTTAACCTAGTCAGCTTTTATACAACTCATAAAGTCTCAATTTTAAACGTCGTTCACACCAGTAAGCTTCCTAGGTATTTTTGAAAATTAAATATTTAAAAATCGGTGATATTTACATAGTTTAAATATATTTTATCTTCTTTATTTCCAGCACAGAGCAACTACCTGGCGCAGTATCAGCAGCAGGATCAGCACGCACATCAGCCACCTGCAGTCTGGCGTCGTCAAGGGAATCATCGACGAGTGCCCCAGGCCCATTACCCTATAAAGTCCTCATGTTAGGAGGGCCCGCAGTAGGGAAGTCTTCCCTGGTTTCCCAATTCATGACGTCGGAATATTTGCATGCCTACGATACCAGCATCGGTGAGTAACTTGACGTTTAAATTTTCGGTGCTTCTTCATATTTAATTCGCTTAATAGCATGGGCTTGGCCAACTAATAGCTGCATAGAGGCTTGTTTAAATCCTTTGTGAGTAATATATTCCATCGAGTCCTACTACTTACCGTTTATTAAACCACAACACATAGTGACCTCATTTTTATTCGGAAAATTAATGTGTATATATACAAATGTTTTATAATATGATAAATACATCTAAAATTTTGAGCCATTTAGTTTGTTGTTAAAAGCCCTATATAAAATTTCACTTAAAACAAAGAAGTAGTTAAATATATTAAATTTGGTTATTATTATTTTCCCTTATTTATAAATGAATAAAAAATATCCAACATCCTGAAAATATTCAAAAGTTTAATGATAGATATTTTGTTTAAATAAAAAATTATATAACTTTTTATGTGGATTTTCACCATAAACACACACCATCAGTCGTTTTCTTTTTTTTTCATCACAAAGAGCGGAATATAGGTATTTAGAGGTACTAAAATTAAAGCCCTTGCAGATTATAAAAAATGAATGAATCGTAGTAACGGTCGCAATCATCATTATGTTGTGCTAGACAACAACAAAACATTCACGATAAAAGCGATAAAATTTAGCATTAGCTTAAAACATACCATTTACACTCATTTTAATAGGAGCTAATTGTAAGTGAAAATAGTGGTACAAGGATAATAAAACATGGACACTCGATAACTTGAACATTTTGATACGATCTTTTAAACTTTCGTTTTTAATTATTTACAATGATCTGCAATCCTTGCATTAGTATATCACAGTATTTAGATATTTTTTATTTATATCTGGCTATATTTTTACGAAAGATTATAATAAATAATTAAGTAGTTACTATTATCACTTAAAGAGTTTTTATAAATACCAATTTTTTTAATTTACTCAGGCATTTGTAAGGATCTATTACGCGAATATTTGTAGCTATACTGAAAAAGATCAAGTTTTTCCTTGTAGTTATAACTTCAATATATAACTATAAACCATTAATTAATTGTCGAAGCCAATTGCACATTTATTGGTCACTGTGAAAACGGTGTCCTTCCAATTCGTCTTTGAGAGGATTAAATATATTAAAGTAAAACGTGGACAAGTAGGCGTGTTCCAATATTTCCTAATTAATTTTCTCTAATTTTTCTCTGGTCAAAGCAGCTGCGTATTGTCGAGCGAGGACAATCACACTCCTCGTCTTTTCTGTCGATAAGCATGTTTGGTTTCATCAAGGAGCTTGCAGTAATATTTATCATTGACTGTACATTTTTTATCTCAACAAGTAGTTGCAATAACTTTTTCCACAGACAGACGGGTTTTGGCTTTTCGATATGCAGCTTCTCCAGGTTGCCTCCACTCCATGCATGCTTATTTAGATTCTGGGGTGTAGTGATGCACCCACGTCTCATCACAAGTAACAATGTGACCTATAAAATTATCACCCCCTGCTTGGTTTCGCACCAAACGCCTTCCACAGCAAAGAAGATGATATGTTGCTCAAAAGAGCAAAGTGTGAACCTCGTATAGTTGAATTTTTATATAGCATTAAAAATGATTTAGAGAATATTATAAATTGATATTTAAAATTAATACTTTCGCATCTACATTCTTGATGGAACATAACTACAGGGGTAGATTTGTAAAGGAAAGACTTATTTTATTCCGTAATTACTTTATCAGTATTTCCTTACATATGTTTCGACAATTACTTGGCATTTGAATTGCTAATTCAAAAACTGGAAGCATACAACTTTTCCAAAAACAGTATTAATTTAATGAAATCATATCTTACTAGTAGATATCAATCAGTTTTTCATAATGGAGCAATATCAAAGCCTGAGAAAATAACTCATGGGGTCCCACAGGGTTCAATACTTGGACCCTTGTTATTTTTAATATTCATAAATGACCTTCCGATCCAACCTAATATACCGAATGTTATCTTATTTGCCGACGACTCTACTGTAATAAATGAGGGTAGAACAACGGAGAGAGCCGACATGGAAAATGAGAAAACAATGAGTGCTGTAAACAATTGGGTTACGCAAAATAAATTAATTTTAAATGAAAATAAAACAAAAAAAAATAATTTTCAGCCTTAAGAAAGGCACACCGAAATCCACCCATTGTTTTCTGGGCTTCCATATTGATTCATCAATGTGTTGGGAAAATCATGGAACTTACCTAGCAGCATCGCTTGCAAGAAATATTTTCTGCTTGCGGAGCCTGGTAGGTAGGGTCCCGGAAAACGTAACCAGAACCGTGTATTACAGTCTCATTGAGACACGGCTTAGATACGGTATACTAGCATGGGGTCATGCAGCATGTAGACACAGGGTATTTCGATTACAGCGGAGAGCAGTCCGTATACTGGGTGACATCAAATATAGAGATGATTGTAGATCAGTTTTTATTCGTCTTAGAATTTTAACATTACCTTCTCTTTATATTTTACAGTCAGTGCTATACGTTTTTAAAAATCCACACAAGTACTCTAGTCTTGAGCATTGCTACGAAACGAGAAATAAAAGCCAAGTACAACAAAAGAAAATAAGGTTATCAAAATCGTGTAATAGTACAAATTATCTGGCCATAAAATTTTATAACAAATTACCTGATATTTGGAAGCAGTTACCTCTCAAAAAATTTAAGGAGGTGGTGCCCAATGTCTTGATAAAGAATGGGTATTATTCATTTGACGAATTCATGCAAAGCAATATATCTAATTTTATTTTACATTAATCTAGATTATATATCTATTTATTTATTTACTTATTATTATTTATTATTTATTTCTTAATTTAAATTTAATTTTACTAATTTAATAAATATTTTTCTTTTAATATCATATCACCTTTTACTCTTTTAACTTACATTTAATTTTATTTTATCTATGTGACATATGTTTTACTACTATTATATTTTATGGCAGGTTTTAACTATTTTTAATTATTTATTTATTTATTATTGATTTCTTATTTTAATATTTTTAATTTTACTAATTTAATAAATATTTTTCTTGTAATCTCATTACATTTTTACTTTTTTAACTTACATTTAATTTTAATTTATTTATGTGACATATTTTTTATTATTATTATATTTTAATGCGGGTTTTAACTATTTTAGTCAATTTTGTATATAGCAGTGTTTTACCATATTATTGTGTTTTATTTACTTGTTTATTATTAATTTATTGTACTAATTATATATTATTGTATTCTGGATAAAAATGTTTGTAATATTGTATTTCTATATGCTAAGTAAAATTATTATGTCTATTTTTTGTATATGGTGACTTATATAAGACATTATTGTTGTCAAACATCAATAAACTACTTACTTACTTACTTACTTACTTACTATTTCCAAAAGTGTACTATGATTACTGAAGGGGTGGATTTTTATCCATAATAGTATATATAATCTAGGGTAATTAGGTATATAATTATGTTAAATAAGACAATCCGCTAAAATGATGTTTTGGTTTGTTGTTTACTATATTTTTGCCCTCCTTAACCTCATATCCTTCTAAAATATTAGGTTTTAATCCATTTGGGCAATTATACACCGGTTTAATGCCGCCAATAACATGTTTGTTTTTCATCTCATGATCCGCCATGCTGGTTTTGGTTCCCTGTTGTCTTATATCTTCATGTTCATTTGATCTAATTTGAAAATTTCTTCCCGTCTTTTCTATATAAATGGCATCGCAATCTTGGCACTCTAACTGGTAAACACGGCTATTTTTTAATTTCTCTCGTAAAACAATTTTTTTATTAATTATGGATTTCAGTAAATTATTTCTCTTAACTTGTATTGCCTTTATATTGTGTTGTTTCAGTTTTCTGTCGATCTTCTGACTCGTAGGTTGTATGTAATTAATAGCGCAGTTTAGGGGTTGATCTTCATTGATATTGATGCCCCGGTCCTATATGGAATGCCAAAATTATATGAAGACAGCATCCCAATCCGTCCAGTAGTTTTATATAATAACGCATCCACTTATAAAATAGCAAAATTTCTCAAAGCCGTACTCCCAACAATAATCCAATGCAATTCAAGATTCTCAATAAGGAACTCAATGGAATTTGTAGAAAAAACTACACAAGTTCATATCCCACAAAAAAATATTTTAGTATCTTTTGATGTCAAAAGCTTGTTCACGTGCATTCCAATAGAAAAGTTGAAGAAACTAATAGAAATGAGTTTAAACAAGAAATATTACAACTTCAATTTGTTTGAATCGATTCTATTTCCAATTCAACTATAAATTTTATAAAGAAAAAGAAGGTTTGGCTATGGGATCACCATTATCATCATTGATGGCAGAATTAATTATGGCAATTTTTGATAAAAAACTATTCAAAACAAATTCATATCTAATTAATAATGTTAAATTTTGATGTCATTGCATAGATGATGTATTCTGTGTTTGGTCAAGACAATTAGATCATTTTCTTAAATTTCTCAACAGTATCCAATATACAATTTACTATAGAAAAAGAGGAAAACCACAGTATACATTTTCTGGATCTGACAATAATTGCAATAAATAAAAAACTAATATTCAAAATATACAGGAAACCAACTACTACAGACATCATAATTCCGACAGATCCATCCATCTCTATTAAGAATACGCACACAGACTTGTAAATATACCACTTTCAAAAGAAAATTTTGACAAAGAATTCGAATATTAAACATGTTATAACTCAGTACAAAAATGGTCTATGGCGACAATGTAGCCGAAGGAACAAGCTCTCCAATGATAACAAACACTTTGAGCTACCTCATCAAATGTGGTTTTTAGAGGCCAAAGATCTTAATCAATCGGTTCTGCCCCAGAACGTGTGTGTTATCACACACTAATTTTTATTTGTGGCTGTTTTAAGATAAGTAGAGTTTCAACGTTACACGAATGTTTGTGATACTGTTACGGATGCAGATACAATGAAGGGCGCACAAGTGGAGATGATCTTCCACCTTGCTTTGTTTGGTGCTAGAGGTATGTCTTGCGGTTTGAGAGATTGCTTTTAGATAGGAACACAGGCTTCTTGTCCGTTTTCAAAGATGCTCCCTCTTTTGCTAGAGCATCCGCCTTGTCATTCTCTCTAGTGTTTGAGTGTGCCTTGACTAGGATAAGGTAATTCTGTTATCTACAGATGCTGTTTCAAGTGATCTAGACCATTAATTTGTCAGTCTTGATGAGACCTTTGGATGTTTTAAGATAGCAAGAGTGGTTTTACTGTTTGTATGTGGTGTGGATGCAAATGTTTTCTATTTTTATCCCCAGATACACTAACAAGTATCCCTGTGTGTTCAACGTGAAAGATCGTAGTGTTCCTCTAAGGGTATTTTTAGTTCCAGATTCAGTTCGGAACTATATATGCCTGCTCCATCCGTGACTATGTAAACAGTAGCTTCAGAAGCTTCAGACTTTTGTGGCGTATAGTGTCTTTTGATACGGTAGGTCGGAGTAGCACAGTCCTGATACTTCCCCCTCTGCGTCGTTCTTCCAAGAATTGAATAAATTTGACACCACAGCCTGTTGTCTCTTAGTCTTGGTGCTATACTTAGGGTCATCTCCTGTATGTGTAAATCCAGGTGAAGAAGAGACGATAACACCTTAATTACTGACGTCGACGTTGGTGGTGCGCATGGCCCAGATAATTCCCATACATGTTACAGCATTACAACACATACAAAGTCTAATTTGTTGCAGTTTTGAGTTTAACCCCAGAAAACCGAAAAACTTCTGCATATGTGTACAGCCACTTAGCGATTCTCGGTGACCAGATGATCTCTCAATAACACAATAACTCTCCTACACTGCCAGAACGCCATTATGTGTTTATTTATTTAAACGTATCATGTAAGGAAAAAAAACAATTCACATATTCAACAAATTTCAAGAAAATAAATTACATATATTTAAAGTAATTACACATTTACACACTAAAATGAAAAGTGTTTGAGTGGTAAAATAAATCTAATAGCTGATTAGATTCAGCATAATTATTGATGGCTAGACAGTGGAGTATAATATTTTTTTTCGAAACATAGACATGGATGAGGTAAATACAACCTCTGTCAATAAAGTTCGTTGAATAGTCCTGTAACATTAACGTAGATGTTATCATTCAATGCTGCAAGGTACATTAAAATTTTGAACCGTTTCATGAAACGTCTACACAGGGTACAACTCCAGTACGTACAACAAGGTTCATGGTATTTTTTCACGACAATGCTCGCCCTCACAGAGCCAATATCGTTAAACAGTTCCTCGCAAAAAAGGGGGTGGAGCAAATTCAACATTCGCTTTGAAAGGAAAGAGATTTGACGATATTCATGACATCCAACGAAACGTAAAAAAATAGGCAAAATAAAGGAAGATTATTAGCAGCAACCAGATTTATGCAATTTTCTCAAAAGAACATTATGTTGTTTATAGGCATGTTCCCACCTAAAAAATAATAATTATACTACTAGATAAATATACATGATGTAAATGAAAATTAAAACTTGGAAAAACAAAGATTCGCAAGATAAAATTGCACTTTGGTTTGTGTAACGCTAAAAAAGCATTAAGACCAGACTAAAATATAAATTAAAAACAGAAGAAGGTAGAGTACCAATTACAGTTTTAAATATATGGTCCGCAAACAATAATTTAAAAATAATAATATAAATAAACACTATAATCCCAATATTAAGTGAACATTGACAAATAACAGATAATAAAATATGAACTTTTATACCAAACATTAAATTAGCAAACAGTGTCTACAATAAATTCCTTTTAACCAAATTCTGCAGCTTCCGAATCCCAAATAGCCCGTCTGTATGTCAACATTCTCCCCACACAATTCATTTGCACGTGTTATCTGGACAGTTCACCTAGCTAAAGAGGATACATATTTTTTACTTCAAACAGTTAAATTCATGAAAATGCAGAAATACTAAGACTAACACCATTTATTTATATTACATCTATTGTTTATAAGTAATATTGTCTGAATCAGCGTATTTTAGATGTGGATAGCAACCATAGAACGTGGCAAAGGCCAAATAGCTGTATTTATTTTTAATAATTTACATTTCAAATTAAGAAGGGACAATAATAATTTGACATAAAGTGTTTTAATTAAGTGTGCTTAAATTGAATATACAAAATCAAAATTTACTTTGGTTGCTAACTGTCAATCATTACAAATTATGTGTATATTTAAATCAGTCTTATAATGGAAAGTGAATAATAATTTTACACGAGAATTGCAAAAATTAAACTACAAATTGATTAGTAATTATAAAAATTATTACTGAAATACAAACGTATTCAAATATCATATGTCTTTATAATTATTCCAGAAACTAATTGAATTGTAGGATCGTCAAAATATTATTATTTTTAATTACGAAAATATTAAATTTAAAAAATATCATAGTTGCATATATAACATTATTAGCACAATATTAATATTATAAATATTTCATGTACTATTTATTTTGTTTGATTCTTGTCTTAAGATAAATAAGTCAAAACATCATAATATGTACGGTTAAAATAAATAAATAGAGCAATATATTATATGTAATCAATATAACATAGCTAATTTGATTAGAGTCAAAAGTTCTATTTAATGTTGAATATAATAAATTGTTACAGTAAACACATAAATAATATATTCTAAAATAAAATAAACAAAAACCTGGGAAAATAAAATTAAAATTGGATTGCAAAAAAAATATGTTAGTACACTTGACAAATTAAATGACTTAGTTGTGAAGTTAAAGAACACCTAATAAGCAGACTTCACATTATAACTATTTTAATATAAACGAGTTATTAACAATAACAACCTCGAAACAAATTTGTAATATTGTATCAAACATAAAAATAAGCCTATTTTGATATTATAGATTCGAAATAATTAAAATCTGCAAAATATTTATTATATTAAATTTATTTAACATTGGAGTCTAGAAATTTTCCTTACTGTTGTGTAAAAACATATCAGTTTACAGAGAGCTCAAAAAAGTGACTCAAAAGCCATTCCTTAATTATTCCAATCACAATACATGTAACACTTAACATTTGTTCCAAAAATTAACTACAAATTCACATAACTTTATCATCCTGAATTATGTGTAACTTTAGCAATTTTCTTATATCATTTCAAATTCACCATATCGCAGTTGTGATGTTCATACGATAAAGTGACCTACGAGAAAGCCATTTAGGACATGAATATGCCTTTTTAACCAATAACAGAAAAACGTTTAACTTAAATATAAACATAGCTTTGAAGATTATACTAAAACTCATAGATAATTTAGTTGCCAGTTTCCTTCTAAGTTTTTATGTTTTATTATTTATCATTAGGAATATTGTATTTAAGAGAAATAGTAAATCATGCTTATTATTCTTTCTGTCCCTTTTGTAATGTAATTCTTTTAAGTTATACACTTAAGCACTAATTAATAATAAATCTACGTATATGGAAATTCTATACATCATGTTAGAACGGGAATATGTGGCTCCGTCTCGGATTTCATTAAGTCAGCAGTATAATGTATATTCAGGATTATTTAACAAAGGGACCCACAGTTAGTTCAGTTAGTTGCTTACATTTACCCGGTTTATGGCCGTCCTACTTTGACACTGGTGTTTATTATGAATAAACATAACTTTAACAAGATCTGTGACATTGCAACAATATCGTTATGGCATTAATGAATACAATAAATCCTTTAAGAAATGACTAAATTACTTTAAAAATTAATAGTATTGATCTTTATATACAGGGTGACTGACGAACAACCTTTGGTGCTGTATCTCGCTTATTTTTTATCCGATTTTAATAAATAAAACATCAAATTAAACCATTTTTAAAAGACTTTAATAGGATCTGAACTGTATTTTTTTTTCGCACCCAGTTTTTGACAAAATACGATCAACATTTTTTTTTTAAATTGCACTGTATATATATTTTTATTGATTCGCAAGGAGATTTTTTTTCTGAATATAAAATTGTAGACAAATTTATCCATACATCAAACTTAAGTCGAGAAATTGAGGATTAAAAAAATAAATAAAAAGTCAAGTATCCATTGTAAACAATATACAGACCCTATTTTAAATGTCAAAAGTGGCAGTGACAGCCATTGATACAATACTGCAACGATTTTTAATTATTTCATAATTAAAATGTTGCAATATTTCAAACACTGTACTAGAATTTTGTGCTTCTACAGAAATCGTTTTTCAGTTTTTGAAATCTTGCAACATTTTTATTATGAAATTATTAAAAATCATTGCAGTATTGTACCAATGATTGACATTGTCACTTTTGACATTTGGAATAGGCTCTGTATATTGTTTACTATGGGTATTTTATTTTTAATTTTTTTTTAATCCTCAATTTCTCGACTTTGGTTTGATGAATTAATAAAATCGTTTACAAATTTAGATTCAGAAAAAAATCTCCTTGCGGATCAGTACAAAATATATATACAGTTCATATTAAAGTCTTTTAAAAATCATTTAATTTGATGTTTTATTTATTCAAATCGGATCAAAAATCGAGATACAGCACCAATTTATTACTAATAATTAACATTATATTGGTAGTAAATTAATATCTCTATGGTTTTTTGATGACACGCAACACATCTCTCTTAATATTAACGGTTACTAAATGTTAAAATCATTAACGTGAATTCATACAATTATAATTGCAACCCTAACTAATCAAACGAAGTAACAAATTACATAAACAAATATACAAATTACTAATTTTACACTTTGTTTATTTAGAGCTAAATGTATATTCAATAACCAAGTGATTATGATCAATATCAAACTAATACTTATTACGTTAGTAGAACCGATAATATAATAAATGTGGGAAATCAACACATACCAATAATTACATACACCTCCGCCCATAATCGCAAGATTAATAGGCAGCAATTAATAATAAGATAAATAGAACGTTTTATCTCCCCTTAACAGAATTTAAACGAGCCAAAATATTACGTATTTTACCAATTTAGTTAAATTACCCTAAACATATTATAGAATTAATAAGCAGCTGATTAATTCTCATTTTTAGAATTAATTAACTAGGTAAACAAGTGTCAAACTTTGTTGTATCGAACTCGTCCGTATTTTGAATAATATTTTAGGAAACCTTCTTAAAAACTGATGATTTAGGCGTAGGCCAAAAACGCATCCACAAACGTCTGAAATATCCGTTTTTTTTCATTTTAATTCCATCTAAGCTTAATTTGATTTGAAAAGTATTTTTATAATATGTTCACTGTAACTTCATTTAATTTTCCATGTTAATGATCCTGAATTCCAAATTAATTCAATTTTTCAGTGCTACTAAATTGGGAGTTATTAATTTATATCCAGGGAAGCCCTTCTTGCTAGCTCGTCGGTCCAGTCGTTTCCTTCATTGTTCGAATGTCCCTTAATCCAGGATATTGTAACTTTACTAGTTGCTGCAAGTTTTTGTAGAGCTTACCTGCACTCCAGTATTATACTGCTGGTCACCTTTGGTTTCTATAACGCAGCTATGCTCGATTTGCTGTCAGTGAGAAACAAAATGAATTTGTTCAAAACTGCCAGTTCCAGTAATTTCCGAGTACTTTCGAGTATTCCGAAGAGTTCCATTTGGATAATCATCATTTCTATCTAGGGGATGCTGAGTCTCAGGTCAAGTTTTTGGCAGTAATTGTTTGTCATAGCCAGGCACGCCAATCGTTTTAGGTGGTTTAGCTTCTTTCTGGTTGCCGATTAGTTTATTCTCGGCCACCAGGTTAATGCTCCATATGCCAGAGCACACCAACTTTGGTTTGAAACCCCAGATTGGTACCAGCATACCTCTGCACTGCCAAAAGATGATACAGGCTTTTTAAAGATTGTGTTCTAAATGGTTCTCCTAATTGACCTTGTAGTCCAGTGTTATACCGAGGTATTTCACCTCGTTTGCCAAGCACAACTGGTTGTTAAAGAGTTTCGGAAGTCTACCTATGTTGATCTTTCTTTTTCTTCTGAACAATACTAATTCTTCTTAGGGTTAACCGATAGTAACGTTTTCTCGCACCATTCCTCTGTGATTTTGAGAGCCATCTGCATTAGGCTAGACAGAACACTTTCGTTTTCCACTGAGTAGGATTACCACGTTAACTTCGTAACACACAGCATACATTGTATCTTGCATTATTTAGTCGCCGTAATAAGCCGTCCAACGATATTCCGAAGGAGAGGAAATATAACCCCGCCCTGTGGACATCCATGTTTAGACACTGTTCTATATTACCGTAGGAAACTTTGTCAAATGCACCTTCGATGCCTATAAAAGTTCTTAGAACTGACTGTTAGCCAATACTGCATTCCACATGATGAATCTCAATCGATTTCACTGCCCCCTCATATAATTGTCGCACAGTGTCTCTAAGGTCTTTAGAAGAAAATACGTGATGCTGATTGTCTATATACATACTGCATTGCAATACATGTCCAAAACAATCCGCACAATATCGGTAGTATCTTCACCAAGCCCCACTATAGTAAGCCAGGATACACACCATCCAGTCCTGGCGTTTTAAAAGGTAAGAATGATTTTATTGCCCATTCTATTTTGCTTTCGGTCGCGATGTCCATAATTATGTTCTAATCCTCCGTTGTGAGGAAGTATTCTGAGTCATTTAAATGGTTCGCATCAGACCCGCTTTTTGAATCAGCGAAGTGTGACTCCAGAAGCAGACTTTTAATATGCCTGGCTGTGCCTTGCGGTACCCAGATAGTATTTTCTTAGTGCGGGCTGTTTCCGATACGGAATTTATGCCCTTACAAAAGTTGCGCCATGAGGCTCTTCCATTCCTTCTAAGGACCATTTTAAAGTATCTCTGGATTCTCTTGTATGTGGCCCAGTCCTCATCAAGTCGGGTATTCTTATGCCTTGCTAAAGGCTTTCCAAGAATTTGACATTTTTCGGTCAAGCTCGGGGCACAACCTGGGAGGTTTGGCAGATGTTCCAACCTTTCTAGTGGGGTAAGCCTCACGAAAAGAGTCTATAAGTCAGTAATTTGACAGATAGCCTTTCGACCACCTTCCTATGTACAGGGTCCTGCCTTAAGATATATTCTTTTAGGTGTTTGGATAGACAACTGTTAAACAATTCCGTGTCTGTTTTTCATAAGTTTCGAGCCAGGATTCGTTCCATGTTCGTAACTCCTATACTGAAGCAGATCCATCTGTGATTCTAGAAAAACATGTCCTGGTGGATATACCAGTTCTCTATCTCCCTTGTTATGTTCTCATTTCTGAATGTTTATTGTTGTTATATTTTATTTAGGAAGAATTATGTAAGCATATTGGATAAATAAATACTACTACTAATCTCATAGTAGTAGTAGTAGTGATTTGGCAGTTTTTGAAAAAAGACGATCAACTTTTTTTTTCAAATTGCAATGTATATTTTGTACTGACCCGCAAGGAGATTTTTTTCTGAATCTAAATTTGTAAACGATTTTATCCATTCATCAAACCAAAGTCGAGAAATTGAGGATTAAAAAAAAAAATTAAAAATCAAATACCCATAGTAAACAATATACAGAGCCTATTCCAAATGTCAAAAGTGACAGTGTCAGTCATTGGTACAATACTGCAATGATTTTTAATAATTTCATAATAAAAATGTTGCAAGATTTCAAAAACTGAAAAACGATTTCTGTAGGAGCACAAAATTCTAGTACAGTGTTTGAAATATTGCAACATTTTAATTATGAAATAATTAAAAATCGTTGCAGTATTGTATCAATGGCTGTCACTATCACTTTTGACATTTAAAATAGGGTCTGTATATTGTTTACAATGGATACTTGACTTTTTATTTATTTTTTTAATCCTCAATTACTCGACTTAAGTTTGATGTATGGATAAATTTGTCTATAATTTTATATTCAGAAAAAAAATCTCCTTGCAAATCAATAAAAATATATATACAGTGCAATTTAAAAAAAAAATGTTGATCGTATTTTGTCAAAAACTGGGTGCGAGAAAAAATAACAGTTCAGATCCTATTAAAGTCTTTTAAAAATGGTTTAATTTGATGTTTTATTTATTAAAATCGGATAAAAAATAAGCGAGATACAGCACCAAAGGTTTTTCGTCAGTCACCCTGTATAAAGTTCTTCAAGATTTGTTTTTTCATTGGAATAGATATTACTGCTTATATTACTGTAAATGCTTTAACACATAACACATTTCACGGATTTAAATAGGGTGGCATTATCATTATTGCATTCATATTTCATATTAAAACGGTTCTGGATTATCGACGTATGCAAATCAACTAACAATAAACCATTACTCTAGAATTAGTCGGGGGTACACACTTCAAACGGCTATGTCTATAGTAGTGACTATAAAAAAAGACGGCCACAGAAATAGGTTCTATAGAAATTAACAAAAGAAACTATTATATATTATGTATTTCAATTTTTTTTTCATGGTATTGTTAAAATTAAGATAATGAACTAAAATCACACCCAGTGGTTAATACATGAAACTCACATGTAGTTGTATCCAGTGATGTAATGCATTTTTAATTGATATTTTAAAGACAATAAAATCACTGGGTAACAACGATTATACAAGACATTCAAATAGCTCAATACGAATAGGTTGTTTGTATTTATATTTTGGAGATTTAAGTGTTTTATTGATAGGAACTTGGATGAAGGCGGATGTATTTTCAAAACTAATATATTTGTAGTAAATATATTTGTCGATTTGATGTAGTTCAAAAAGTTTGCTTAGTAAATGAAAGATTATTTCAGCATTATGCTGAAGTGTTTTAGCTAAAAATAGCTAAATTCTGTGTGGGTCCTAGTATATGACATTGCAAATATATAATGATTATATTTTGATGAGTTTTGTATCTCAGCTTCATATTCCTCTACCGTCAGGGTATTGCGATACGCAATCTTTCTTTCCTGTCAAAACGAAACGGAATCTTATTATTTCTTCTACCTCCATAATTCACAGATACACTAATATAATCAATATAATCAAGAAACAAGATGGAGCACTAGGCCATATTGTATATAGGAAGAAAACAACAAACTGATACCTTTTTTTAGAGAGAGGAGGAATGCCTTAATGTACTACTCTTCAATCAGATGTGTGGGGGACTCTCTTATTCCTTCAGAATAGGCCCTACCCGCTAAACCTCCTCTCTTAATCTGAGGGTACCGGTGGTATCGCAGGGCATTAGCTCATTCTTCGCGCGGCACCCCCCGCCTGTGTTAACTATGATTGTCCGGGTAGTGTCCCCATTCCGTTCGCATCTGCCATGAGCGCCTCTTTATCTACCATCACTTTTGCGCACATCCGACAGCATGGCCGGCACGACGGTTTCAGTCAAAAGCGGCTCAACTTTTAGCTCTCGCTCCCATGTTTTTCTCTCATTGCCCGCATGCAAAAATCGTGTGTTCGGCGTCGATGGCGTCAGCGCACCATAGGCAACTTGCACTACCTACCTTCCCGATGCGATGAAGATAGGCGCGAAAGCATCCGTGGCCCGAGAGGATCTGTGTTAGATGGTACGGCAGCTCCCCGTGCGCTCTACTAATCCACGGTCCCACCTCAGGGATCAGCCTCCTAGTCTAAGCTCCCATAGGTGCTGCACTCCATCTGAGTTGCCACTCATCGAGAAGGTCGAGAAGGCATTGAACCCAGAACTTCAACCGCTGCCGTGGAAACCGTCCTATAACCTCGACAAACCCTGAGTGCCGCCGGTCTCATGGCACTGCCCAGTCTGGTGGCGTTCCTTCCTGATCCCAGGCATCCCACCCATGCTGGAGCGGCGTAGAGGAGCTTTGCCGATGTTATGCCCATCAGCAGTCTCCTGGTACCTTCCGAAGGGCTTCCTAATAGTCGGGCCACTGCCCTGACTGCCCTTGCTGCCCCGACTATTGCCTCTAAGACGTGAGAGCTGCAGAACGGGTTTGCCTCAAGCATGACCCCCAGGTACCTCATCGTCTTCCCAACGACTATCTTCCTGCCCAACACTTCCCCTACTTTCCCCCGGGGCACGTCCCGCTCTTCTGCGCGAAAGCCACACCACCCCGGTCTTCTCCGCTGCCACCGTCAGACCTACCGCGACTAACCACCCCGCGACGACCTCGACTGCTCGTTAGGCCCCAACGCATTCGTCGGAGAAGTCCACTGTCTCCGCACCTTCCGGGAGCGGCAGCCTGATGACGTCGTCGTAGGCGACATTCCATAGGAAGGGGCCCAGAACCGACCCTTGTGGCACCCCGCCGGTCATCCTCGCACTCTGTTCCTTGCCCAATGCTCCCGTATACACTAACTCTCTCCCTTGAGTGTAACTCGTTAACATTCTCATTATGTAGCCCGGGGTGTTCCTCTCTCTCAGAGCCGTCAGTAAAACATGCCTTGGTAGGGTGTTGAAGGCGTTCTTGAAGTCGAGGACTATGCCAACGCAGTGCATGCGCCCCCTTAGCGGTCTGCTATTTGCCCTGTCCATCGTTTCCCTCACTTTGAGTATGGCGTCCTTAGTAGACCTACCGCGTCTAAACTCGAGTTGTCTTTCAGATAGCCCCCCGGACACCTCAATAACCGCACTGGCTCTGTTTACAATGCGGCGTTACAGCACTTTCCCCTCACTGTCCAGCAGGCATATGGGCCTGTACGCTCCCGGCGAATTTTTCAGTTTGCCCTTTTTGGGCAGGAGGACCAACTTGGCGCACTTATACCGTCTGGGGAAAATTCCTTCAACTAGGCACCTATTGTACACTCTATTACACTGTCATCTGCGACCAGCTTAAGAGCTTCGTTGGGTATCCCACCAGGACTTGGCGCCTTATGGTTTGGAAGTTCCGCGATAGCCGCCACCACCTCCCTCTCGCTAAATAGCTGGCATTCGTTCTTGCCTTCTTCTAACTCCACCTGCTGCTTCTCTTTACTACCAGCCTTTATGGGCGGCCCCATATGTCGTCCTCCACCTCATCGCAGAGCTGCCTTCACTTATTGGCATTGCTTCTATTGATGGCCCTACAAAGCCCTCTCTTTGCTATCCGGCATGCCTCAATCCGTTCTTTGACATCCCTGCGGTCCCTTCTGTCTCTGTTTAGCGTTCTTCTTCACCATCCAGCTTAACTACAATCAGTAATCTAAACAATTATTTCACAATCGGAACGTCTTGCCGATTCAACAAATAAAAAAGAAAAATTACAAACAATGAAAGAGGCGCCAATCCAAAACGGTGTTACCTCACAGCATATCAATAAAGTCATAAAAAACAGACCACACAATAGAACAGAAAAAAAAATCCTTGACAAGGGCTTCGCTTCACTTCCATATGTATATAAGAGGCACAACAGATAAAATCGCACGAATTCATAAAAAAAAAATAGCAACAGCTTTTACAACAAAATCACAAACCTGACAGAAAATACCGAACTCCACACGAAAACCAAGTTTACGAGGAATCGTGTAAAGATTGTGACAATAACAGGCGAAGTATCGAAAAATATCATCAGTGGCACATGACCGACCTACAAACGATCCACAGAATAGATTTAAAGAGAAGAGATGACTGAAAGCGCCTTCCAATTACATAGAAAACGGTTCTCAGAACGGAGAAAAATAGGTAACACTCTAATACAGATATCACAAATCCATATACACCACACACAGCCAAACAACAAATAGGCCAATGACGCGCAGCCAAATAAGAAGAATTACAGGAGGGGTAGGGAGGCTACATGTTTAAATAATAATTAAACACACAAATATGGCAGAGAGACCATCGAAACATTTGTATAAAGCGAATGGTTAATAAATTAATTTAAGTCGAGTAATTAATAATTTCATTCAAACGCAATAAATCTAATAAATATTAATGAAATATGATTATTTAATTATTATTTGAGTGAATTATACATCAAGCAATAATCTCCATACATGTTTAATTAGGAATTTGCAAATGGGAGATTTATGCTCATGCTAATTTATTATGTAATATTATAAATATGCAATTTCCGGCCCTCCTGGTTATTTTTTGAGAAGTATAAGGATTTAAATATATTCATATTTAGATTTTTAATCTAATAACATGTATATTTACTACAAAAACAGTTAATAAATATAATTGTGTTGACTAAGAAATAAAGTTATACAATAATAAAAATAAGTTTTTAAAGTTGTGTTACGGTAAATACATTCGTTGCCAAGTGACAGCGAAGTTACTCTAAAAACTGTCAATTAAAAATTTAAATATATTAAATTATTTATGTAATAATGTATTATTAACTAAACTCAAAACTTTATATATTTATAAATGTAAATAGATATATGCGTGAAATATCATATCTGCCCTAATTAATCAGATTGAAAAGCAGCGTCCTACTACACCCTATAAATTCCCGTTTTTAAATTGATGGATTACCGTTACGCTGACTTGAGAAACTTTTTTATTCCGGTATATAATAAATATCGATCAGCCCGTCTTAAATTGGATTGAAATCTGGTTTCGTTACTGATCTGGAAGCCAGCTGAGAACAAAACTTAATAATAATATTGGATTTGCTCGATATTCAGGCGTGAACGTTTTCTAATCTAAAAGAATTTAAATGAGTTTTACTGCTGCAAAAGTAGATTGAAATTGGAAATTCTATATTTAACTGTATATTTGAAAATAGGCTCTCGCTCAATATATAATTTTGTGTATATATAGTGATTAGAGAAACGCATGGCGGTAACAAAAATGATAATACGTATTAATTTTTTACTTATTGTAGACTTCGGCCAAGGACAGAGCATTCCCGGAGCAGGTCTAATTCCAATACCTAATGAGCTATTACCGATCGCTTACGAAGGAGGTACGCAAAAATACCCTTTAAGTAGTTGGTACCTATTTCATTGTATATAATACTCGTAATAGATCCCCTTTCCTGAGTGATTCTGGTGGTAGTTTTCATACATTGTAAATAGTTTCCGTTGTTGTTGTGTATCTCAAAGTTTCATGTTGAAAATGTGCTTTCTATTGCTTGCAGGAAGATAATAAATGGTGAAATTGTAAATTATATTTTTAAGTTTATATTTATAGCTACAATTTCCTTAATTCACTACCTGATGTTATGTAATAATTACTTAAAAAAACTAAAAATGCAAGTCATGTTAAATAGTTTTGGTTAGTATAAATACATAACAAACTTAAAATTAGGTGGAATAAATTTAAAAAAAAATCATGATAATTATTAGTAAGTGATACGATATAAATATGAAGTTTCTCTAACTCGGGGAATAAAATTAACCACAAACACTAGAGTGAAAATGATGACTCGTAAAAAAATATTATAAAAGTACTTATAAAAGAATTTACACATTTAGGACGGTTTCAACTTACAAAATTAAAACCATATACATTAAATTATTAATTTCACGAAGAAAATAAGTTCTTTATATGTTTTTGAAGAAATATATCATCACAACATAACAGAACGTTCCTTAAAAGATTAAGAAAGTGTACAGTTTAAATATAGGGCATTTTATTATCTCAACATCTTCTCGCGGCCATTAGGCGACATTTGACTTATCAGTAAAGACAAGTAGGCTCTACAAAGGGTTCGATATTAATGAAATTAATTTATTCTCGTACGAGCATCCTTCTAATAAGTAAGTTCATAGCTACAATGAGGAGCTGTGATATAGCGAAACATGTGTGCAAATTGACACTACATCTTACATAAATAAATCAATCGTAGTGTAGTAATGAAAATTATTTGCCTCTATATATCAACAATTATCTTTACGTGTAAAATATATATTGGAAGAAAAATAGCTACGGAAATACAAGTATATAATTTACATTAATACTATTATTTAGTAGATGATATATTATTACATTATTTAAGGTTTAAGGTGATATATTTTTAGAGGGAATTTTCAAAATATTAAAACAATATAAGCAGTATAATAATAGAATCTTTAAAATGATTTCTATGTATAATTTTTAAAACCAATATTGTTTTTTTTGTGAATTGAGTGCGGGACTGCCTAATGATAAATTATAGTTTATAATCATCTGCTTAAATTGCATATTAGTAATTTTTATAGCAATAAGTTATAAATTTACGCATGGGAGAGAAACTTAACACAGGACGGGAAGGACTCTAACAGCTCGAAAGCGGCAATTGACTTTTGCGCTCGCTGTTTAATACAGCTTTTTTCTAAAACCCCTTTACATTAAATATAAATAAAAATATAATTTAAGTCTGTGGCAGTATGCAATATTGTGGTTAGCCATTCGGACAGATTTGAGAATTTTAAAATTAAAACTAGTGCACAAAGAAATGATTATAAATTAGCGTCTATAATATTGTTCAAGAAGTACTAAATGCAGTTTAACAAGTTTGAGAACTTCTATTAGAAATATAATATAAGTAAAAGTACATAATGGTGTTTTAAACCCGTTATTAAATTAATTATTATTTTAATTAAACTAAAAACTTTGCCGCGCATTGCGCATACAACGTTGACTTTCCCTCTTTGAGAAACAATAACTTTGCATTCATAAACGAAAAGGCAAACGGCTTTCTTTCTTACTTTATCCTCTCAGAATTTTTCCAACACGTTTTGTTTTATAATATCTTACTTTATCTTATCGGAATCATTACGAATTTCTCTGGCAAATTGAAAAAAAGTTTAAAATTTTAAAATTTATTTAGACGATTGCATTTTTCACATTTTTACAAATTTTTTATTTAATTATGAGAATTTTCTTTAAAGGGTTCTAAACATTTTAAGAAAACTCTTTAAACTGCTCTTTTAAATCCGGAACTTATAAAACCATTAACATATTATACTTAGCCAAATTTTAATACAGTTTATTTATTTATTTATTTATTTATTTATACATCTTTGTACCTCTATCTTAAAAAAATATGTATACAACAAATCAATTAAAAAAAAACGTACTTCAAATTTTGGGCGAAAGAGACACGGGCGGAGTTCACAATAACAAAGTGTTCTTCCACTCTAACCCTTTATTTTCCATTATGCCGAGGGAGCTTATATCCTCTTGCACTTCCGGATTCATTTTTAAATGCTTCTATTTACTATTTTTGTTCCCTTTTAGGATAGACTTTTTTTCACCATATACCAATACTAATGTAACATTTTATGTGTTCACGCTTGGATTTCTTTTGAGATTCAATGTTTTCAACGTCAGAAAAACTTTTGAAAATTTTTCATTTGGCTTTTAGTGTGGGCAAAATGAATAAAAAAATATGCCGGTATATCTCGGCAATTTTTTTCATTTTTTAGATAGATTTTTTCCAATAGTACCGATGAAAATGATCTTTGCAAGAATAGCATGCTATTGAATTGTTTTATTCAATTATAAATTGAACTTTACGTTCCAGAAGCAAGTCTCACTTGCCAATTACTGTTTTTAAGATAATTTTAGACCCAGTTAATTTAAGTTGACGGTTTGTTAAACATTTTATTGCTCCGATAAATTGTCATTTGAAAACATTTCTCAAAAAAATATAACATTTAGAATCATTTTTTCTAGTAATTTCTTTACAGTTTTCAAATTTCCCTACATTTTCTTCTCATGTTCTTCAAAGTTTTCACAATTTATTTCATTTTGACGAAATTTTTTCTTAAATTATTACCCGATACGCATTTATTTTATCTTATTTGATTTCTCTGTCAAATTTTAGAAAAAGTGGAGGATTCTGAATTTTTAGAGGATCCTAAATTTATACTTATTTTTTACTAGTCTATTGAAAAAATACACTATTTCTCACATTCGGGGGGTTTTGAATATCAAAATTATTATGCAATTTTGGTTTCAATTTTCTACAATTTTGAATTAACTGTTCTTCTGTTTTTTAGAAGTTTTAACCATTTCTTGCTTGATCTAATCTGAATTTCCCAAGAATTTGTCTTTTATCGGCACTGCGGGAACTCTCTGGATAGTTCTACTATTAAATACAATTAATATATCTAAAACGTCGTCAATTTGAAGTGATAGATATATGTTTAGTCATAATATATATTTGATGGTAATTAATTGGTTATTTCAATATTTTGTGATTTTGACAAATTGAAAGATCTTATGATAAGAGCTTGTTGGTGTTCGATGAGAACCCACTTTTCTTGCATTGATGTTTAATTTAACAGTATATTCCGTGAATTTTCTTCCAGTTGCTGATACAGCAGAATAAATTTGTTTGCATATTTTGTATGTCTTCTAGAAATATTTCTCAAAGGAATATAATAATTTATAGCATTGTTTTATCATCATATCTATTAATCCATAAAAATCGTCAGACATTAGACAAGTAAAGAAATGTTTCATTAACAAAACATTACAAAAAATAATTGTCTAATCGTCTATACTATAACACACTTTATTAAATAATTATAATTTTAATATTTTCTTAAACTCATTATATACTCTAATATCCTTAAGAATAGTAGGTATTTTTTATAGATTTTCACACAGTTATGATTTGGCCCTTTTTGAAACTGAGTGGCGTCATGCCCTACCACTGCAAGACTAATCTTTTTTGTAATATAAAAACCGTACTCTATAGTACACATTTTTCCCAAATAGTAACATTGTACGATAAATAACAATACGCAAGAGCGTAATAAATTTCCAATAAATTGGATATAGTTACCGTTCCCTTTTATTTTAGAATTGCGTAATACGCTAAGTTTATTACAAACGAAATATATATGTTTAATCCATGATTTCATCATTATTTCTTATTTTTTGAATCTTTGTCTCATATGTTCTAGAATATAACGTATCTAGTTGTAGAGATTTTTTTACAATATCTTACTTTATCTTATCGGAATTTTCCCAGAAATTCTTTGTGAAATTACAAAACATTTTTCTGGAGTTAATAATTTTTAGATATGTTGAATATTTTCTTCTCTTTACCAAACACTGTTTCTTACCGCATCTAATCAATCTTTGAGGGAATTTCCGTTTAAATTGTGAGATTTTTTCAGGGGTTTCTTAATTTTTACTTTTTTATGTATAGTATTTTTAACAATTTTTTCATGGGTGTTTTTACCTTTCAGAATTCTTTACTTTCAGATTTTTTTTTCTTTTTTTCTAGAATTATTCAATTATTTTTTTATCTTTAATTTGATTTCTATAATATCTAGTGTTATTTAATTGAAATTTTCTTTGCCAAACTGCAAAAAAGTGCATGGAAATTTTTTCAAGATTTATAGAAATTCATAGCATATTTTCTTTAATTATACAAAATGTTTCCACCTTTTCTTACTTTATTACTTAATTCTTTTAAATTTTTAGATTTTTTTTTTGAAGATCCTTGATTTTTTAATAAACTTTAATATATTGTAACTTCAACAAGTTTGATTCTAGTTTTCTAAAATTTTGGACTTACTTTTTTATTTTTCCAGAAGTTTCTGCCATTTCTTTCATTCTACGAAATCACTTAAATTTACTATGCGTTATAACTACTACAAATTATTATGTAATTTATCATATTAAATTTGTTTTTAACTATCATCATTTAGAGAAATTTACTAACTCGCTAATAAGATATTTAATTTACAAGAAAAATGTCTTACACAAAACATATAGATTTAATTTAAAAACTTGAAAGTCAGAAGCTGTCAGCAAGTCTTACTGGTCAGTGGATGGATGTCGGTTTGAGTGGAAGAACACTGGAAACCAGTGAACTCCGCCCGTGATTCTTGCTGTCTAAATTTGTGTACGTGTTTCATTCATTTATGTATTTTTTGTAAATGTATTATAAGCAAGAAGAGCAAAGTTATAAAGAATAATTGTAATTTGTGGATAATACTAACTATTCTTAGATAATGATAAAAGACCTGTAGTTATTAGCATCTAATGTGTTTCCTTTAAAATATAGATATAACCTTTTACTCATTCTGAAAAATCCTACTTACAATAATATCATTAATGGTACTGAAATATTATCTAGAAAATATTTTTATTATCCACTTATGGTCTCTCTGTTTGCAATACCTTTGTAAGCATCTCCAACTGTAACTTCAAACACTTCATGAAAATTAAATGGTGTATTGCAACTAACTAAAAAGTCTAAGATTTTAAAGAAGGGATTAATTTCTATAAGTACCAAGAAAATATTTAAATAGAAGTTATTACTATTAGTTACTGTTAAATATATATACAACATCTTTATTAACAGACAAAAATAAAATACAGATAAGACAAATATAATACATTTATGATGATATGAGTGTTGGGAGGTTAGTCTGTTAAATTGCTATCGACCGGATGTCTTTCAGCCCACTGTTAAATATTACTCTACAATTGCTTCGTTTATCAAGAGGCATTAATTTGCTTAAATTTATAATTATCACCCTCAATTTATTTACAGAATTTTAAATATAAATATATGATATATTTGTCTTTTATTCATCATTTGGTAAAACATCATGTTTTATGGTTTATATTTAAGAATTGTTTGAAATATAGAGTGTTATACAAACAAAGTTGAAGTGTTTTATTAATTATTCAAACATGTATAACGAAGTAGAAGCTTCTTACATTAACAATATTGTTTGATTTATTTCACTTATACACAATGTCCTAAAAGAAAGTTTATATTTAGTGGGCCAATAAAAAAACTAAGTAATTTATCGGAAATGTGTTTATTGTTTACAAAACTATACTATTTGGCATTTTATTTCTTAAAAATAATATCGTCAAAAAATAAACTTTCTTGATGAAGGCACTTATTTATACGAACACTGGAAATCTTAAGACAGCTGCTATTCCGTAATGGATATTTTCTTGCAAATACATCAGAGGAACTGGTCTATTTGCTTAAACTTTAGATTTAAGATATCGCCACGAGAACAAGTTCACAGGAGTTATATCAGGTTTCTGTGGAGACCATTTTATGTCACCTCTCTTGGAGATCAATTTCCGAAGGAAACTTATTTTTCTTTTTGAACAATGTAGTGTAATGATGATCTAGACACATTTAATGCGCTTGCGCGATTCCATTCTGATAAGATCTGATCGTCACGAACAGACTTCTTAACACTATCCACATTCTCTGCAGTTCTTTATAATCTATGTTGACCTATTTTTGTTTTTTTCAGTGTTGTTTCAGTATCTTCAAACTTTTTCGCCCAATTTTGAACGAGAGGAATGTATTGCGCCTCATTTAGGTCACAAAAATCTCAAATATTGCAGCATTTTCTATATATAATTTATCATTTATAAATTATTATATTAGGATTAGTTTTACAATTCTCTTATATCTCAAGAGTGTAAAAACGTGATGTTTGTAACACAATAAAGAATGCTTGTTATTTGTTACATCTTTTACGTGCTGCAGTAACCGAAACATATTTTTTGTAAAACTCGCGCACACACAACGCGTAGTTCGCTCCCAAAAAACGCTCCATAATGATTAAATTCCCAAGACTACTGATTACCTGTCAATTCAACTTTGATGTTTTTGAAATCCCTTGCTTGAGTCGATGTGTGAGAGTTCACATTATCTTGATAGAGTTGGTGCAATTTCGGCGGTTGATATCCCTTATTTTTGACAAGCATATGGTTATGCACAGTTTAGAATTAACTGTCCGACATTACACTAATGGCACAGATCTACATGTCTGATTTCTTCGAAAAAAACAGGCAAACATTTGCTTCGAAATGCTTATTGGGTGAACAACCTTTGCTGAATTTGGCTCATCTTGAAAGACCCATACAGTCGACTGCTCTTTATTTTCAGGCTGATTCGTATATTTCCCTGGTTCGACTATAGACATGTTTTGAAGTAGTGCAAACAACGCGAACATTTGTTTGAAAGAAAAATGTTAATGCAACAGTGAATTCTAATTCCACTAATGCTCAATGATGCTTTAATCTCACAATACAACATCAATGTTTTCTGAAACAACAACTGCTTTTTTTACGAAATTCATCACTAAGCAAACTATGGCTACAACTGATTTTCGTATAGTGATTTTACGATTTTTTCTATTTCTTAGCCGACTTCAATTTTTCATGCAAATAATTTCATATAAATAATTCTACTAAAAAAAATAAAATTTTACGTTAAAGGCCAGATAGCAGCACTTGGATCATTACCAAAATATAAAAGGTTTAACTCGTATTTATTACAAATAGTAATTTGAGGTTAAGATTTCTCCAATAGGTTATTTTATAGTTTCACTCATAATAGAAAAATTTAATCATAAATGTGATAAAAATTAATAATTAGAAAAAACACGAAAATATTTCGTAAAATCTACAACAAATGAGTCGTATTTAGACTACAAGAACAAACCACTTTTGAAACAACTACTTCTCTAGCTAATACTTCGACAGACATTGAATGATACAAAAGTAATTTCCGTGTTACAAAATAGCAAGGCTATCAAAGCAACACTAGTTTGAACGTATTTCTTTCTGTAAAATGAACTAAAAATGATTGAATGTACATTAAATAGTTTGTGAGTGACTATATTATGATAAATTTAGAACAAGAAATGAATTTCAGTTAATGTAATTAAAAATAAATAAAAATTTATAAAATATTTGTCGAGACATCAATAGATTAATTTCATACTAGAATTTTAATTTTTAAAATAACTACATAGAGATATATGTACATCTCCTTTTGAAAATAATTAATTGTGATTTATTTATTGACTTTGTTAGTATTTAGTCTTAAATATTAACTTTATTTGATATCATTAAGTATGCTATACAGAGGCAGTTATTCAATATTTTTGAGGAAGGTATATTATATCGTAACTTTAAAATAACTTAAGCTTTTTTAATTAATAAAAAATTCTTAAATTAAGATATGCATATAATGTTCATTAATAATATATTTTTTATTATTCTTAAAATTTTGCAATAAAAACAATTTATATATAATGAAAAAATTTAATATATTTAACCGCAATAATAATATAAATACATCTTTCGCATTTTCTCCTACTGATATCGATTGTAGGACAAATGATAAATTGAAACAAGGTAGTTAACGAACCATGCATATAACACGTTTTCCGTGATCATTTACATTTGATCGTCCCTGTGGGTATTAACGACCTATTTTCATATTTTCCGTTCAATGAATAATGCCAATACGCTGCACCTACAAATTTAATTACGTATAATGCAAACAATTCGCTTCCTATGTTCCATTAACAATTCACGGGAGTATTGAATATTAACCTGACCAAACCGCATTGTACAACAATCCCAAATATTGAGAAACGTTTTTGGACCTTAATATAAATTATTGAAACCATAATCAAAGATGTTTTTATTAAAATGTCGTGACTTTTTATAAAATCATTAAGTAGTATTTTATATTATGATTAATAAGCAATATTAATATGTCCTGGAATATAAATAAGAAAAGCGTTTGCCAGACTTTTCTTACAAACTCTTTATGAGTCAATTAGCCAATACAGTAATTGTTTTTCTCCTCTTTAAAAAAATATATGTAATTAAATATTTTAAACTCTTTATAATTTTTTATAACTTATAGATAGATATTAGCGACTAAGTCTAAATCATCATACCCAAATTTTAAATACATGTGACAATACAAGTATTATTCAATTGTGTAGTTAAGTTTGATTATTTTAGCAAGACACCAATGATGATACCCACTGCATAGTTGTGGCTATTTAATATGTAGCAATCATCATGTAGCAAGGAGTGGTAATAATCGTTCTTTACAAAAAATTTAATTATCCCATCTAGGTGCGATGTCATTAATAACAATAGTCGCTTAGTATTACTATAGGGAATTTATAACTGAGTAGTTATTAGCTATATTAATGATATGTTGTTTTTAAGTTCAGTTATGGCACTAAAAATTACCTCAATATTCATATAATAATACACTAATAATACCATCGTTATATTCTTTCTTCTTTTTCCCATCCTAATTTCATCAGTATCTTTACCCCGGTACCATCTTCCCTCCTGCCCAGGTGACCTTTTCCTCTATACCAAGCTGATTTTTATTTACGTACGTTGGTAACCTTCTATACATTTGTTATCTTTCAATACATCCATGCCTTCCATGAATTTCCACTTCCTTTCTTTTTTTTCTCTTTCACCTCTCCTGCTACATTTACTGCATCCATTAATTTTATTCTCCCATAACCCTACTTTTACATACATTCTCTTTTGCCTTATTCTTCACTTAGATTCTCCTACACCTACTCACGCTTTCCACCAGTTTCTTCTCATCAAATCCACACAACTATATTTCACAACTCGCTATTCTCTTCATTGATTCTCACTGCACACTTACTCTATTTGTTTTCTAAAACACTATGTATTCTAAAGTCAACTCTCTCTATGCACTCATACACGCTTGTTTGCCATACTTCCATTTCATACATTAAATGATGTTAATCAAACACGCATCCAATAATTTAAATGCCACTCGAAAATTGTTCACCAACGATTTTCCCCACTTCTTCTTCATAACACTCGCTTTTCTTGCCTTTCCTTGTACTATTTTATATGTTCTTATAAAAATAAATCCTAAATACTTAAATGGTTTAAACTTTTTAATTAGACCACCCTTAAATTCTAATTCTGTTACTCTTTCCTTCCTTACTTCATTCCTAATCTTCATCCGCTTCATCCTCCCTACGATCACACACAGTCCTTACCTTATCCATAGAACTCTCCACTCTCTTCCACATGTCTTTCATTTCTCCCCAATTTCTTGTCATTAATATCTTATAATCTGCATATACTATCATACCTACTTTAGGAACTAGACATTTTATAAAGTTGTTATATACAAAGGTATTATCTAGTTGTTAATATCAAAATTTAAATAAAAGTATCCTTCTGAAACAAACGATGGAAATTAATTGTAATTAAGTTTTGGTTCAATATTACCTTCACATGCCATCATTATTTAGTATGAAGTACAGAACGGCAGCTATTTGCACTGTATTAGTGTTTTAAAGGGGTTATATTAGTTATTAATTTTAAGAGAATTTAACTATTAGGTTAAATGTCAGAGATAGTTTGGCAAGTTTTGAATATATTCTACTAATCGATATGTAGTGATGCAATGAGTTTACCACTCTATGTGATACAATGCTTTTATAATCAATATATGCAAATTCGAAATATTTTAATGAAAACATTTAGTGTAATTAGTGCTTGAGGTTATTATTTCATAAATTATTTATTCACTATCGGTTTCAGCCTGATCAAGTAACTATTAAAAAAATGTAAGTCCGAGAATGAGCGAACATGAAGAAAAAATGTGGGTCATAACAACAAAGTATATTTTACATGTTTAATTTTTTCTACAGATATTCGAGGATATAGAAAAAATACAAGTTTTGGTGTTAATAAAAAATGTTGTTTTTTATTACATATATAAAATGAATAATGCTGATACGATACATTTAAATTTGCTGAGAACCAATTTATTTTGTAGCAATACTGTATAAATCAAATTTTAATTACTAGAAATTATAATTAGTTTAATTAACTATAATAACTAATTAAAATGAATTATTTATTAATTATTAAAATTAACGGTAACTTCACATTTTGCTGAGTCGACCAAAGCTGAAAGAATTTACTTGGGTGTAAAAAATCAATATCATGTCCCATCCAGTTCGAGGCCAGAGGATAATAAATTACAGCAGTGTCATTGCCTGGTGTTTGCCATTAGTAACTCTTAATTTGTGGCAATAAAACGTTTTATTGCACCTGACGCCTATCCAAATTAAAATGGAATTGTAGGATTAAAAATATTCGTTTGTTTAATTTCAACGATATAATGTTTTTTATTTCTTGCAGATGATGAGAGCGGGGAGAAGTCTGTGTCGGTGTTGTTGGCTGGAGAGGAATCAGAACTGGTTTTTATAGATTTTGCAACTGCGGATTTGTCGGTAAGTTATGATTTCCTAACTACTTATAATTATTATTGTTTGTAAATTAGAATCATATATATAAGGAAAAAATATCTCGAAAATTACATGTACTCAACTGTTTTAAATTTAATATATATATATAATATATATATATATATATATATATATATATATATATATATATATATATATATATATAAATTTAAAAACATATTACTTAAATTATCAATTTAATAAAAATTGCTGAATCAACTTTATCCAAATCAAGTGGATGGACTAGGGGTAGCTGCATATCACGTATTCTCTGTCCTTCTATCATCACATATATTTTGATGAAAATTTAGAACCAATCCTTGCTGCTATAGTAACGTTAATTTTAGATTTCTAGCATATATGGCGGTAATGCTCGTGGTTGAAACCTGTTACTAATGTATTTATCATTTCCTAAATATCTACTAAAGAAGATTTGTTTCCATTCAGATAGCTACGTAACTATCAAGTTTTGAATGATGGTAGTATGCCCTTGTACAAAAAATCTTCCCCAGAAAGTCTTCTAACCAATTTACGGATATCATGTGCCTATAAAACTATCAAGATTAACCATTAGGGATGACTTGATTTCATTGTATTTTTCATATTTCCTCCATGCATTTCGATGTAATGTAGTTAGAGGTAAACAATTTAAAAATCGGGAACATTACGAATTACATAATCTATCTTATCATAGACTACGTTTAAAACCAATTTGATGAGATATTCGACGTACATGAGGTATTGTTTCAGCTTTAATGTGTTTATGTATTAAGCTTACAAATATGCTTCACATTGGCACTTAAATAAATATCGTCACAGGGAGAGAAAGAGTTTTTATTTCATTTTCGATGATAACTTAATTAAATTTGTTTTTACTATGTATCTCAATAAAATCTTTGTTAGTTCGTAATAAAAATAAAATTTCGTTTTCTAAATATTTATTAAAATACATTAGGGTGTGCTGAGTGTTGGTCGAGTTAAAATTAGTTTCTGTTTCTAAAAGGCACGGTCGCAAGTAATTCAAGTATTTTTTTTACAATTAACATATAAAATAAAACTGCAGCTAATCTTGAAGACAAATAAACTTGATAAGAAAATGGTCGAGTAAGTATGGCTACTGCGGAGTGTAACAAGAAGCTTTAGTTATTTTTGCAAGAATCTTGATAGCTGTATTTATATATTTCAAATCGATTTACAAAAATCACAATTCATAAAATATCAAATTTTCCTTTGGATCGATTTCAGATAGAAGGTAATTTTCCCTAGCAGAAGCCCAGCAAGCAATACCATAATATAGATTGCTTTTCACTAGAGCATGATATATTATTTTTAATTGTTTATAATTACGATATTTTGAAATTTCTTTTATGAGTCACATTGTATATTTAATTTTTTTAGAACATATTCGACGTGTTTGTTCCATCTTAAGTGTTTATTACATTACTCCTAATTAGTTTATGTTTGTAGCGTCGTCGATATTATAAGTTTTCTGATTTGTCGCTACTTTGAGGTTATGAAATGTTGAAAGAGTATTACCGTGGCAGGTGAAAGGTATACATTTGGGTTCGGAGATATTCAGTAGCTATAGAGTAAAGTCCACGTATTCAAATATTTTTCGCAAATCTATTTCAGTCTTTTTTTAAACTTTTCCAGCTCGAATCTTCGTAACATATGGCCGTTTCATCTACTAAAGCTACACCGCATTAGCATCTCAGTACTTCTCTGTCCATTAAGTTCAACGCATTGTCTTCTGCTATTAAGATAGAATTTTAATAAGTTGTTTGCTAGTCCTCTTACGTGATTTACAGTGTCGAAAGCTTTTTGCTGATCTAAGAAGAAGCATAAGGATTTCCGGCTCTTGTCAAGACATGAATATATATTTTTTCACTTAATAAAATACTGACACAGTATATGGTTTCAAAAACATTTTTATTATTCTACGTCAATGTTTTACCATACAGTGATGTAGTCAGGTGTGGTAAAACATTGTCGTAGAATAATAAAAACGTTTTTGAAACTATATACTGTGTCAGTATTTTATTAAGTGATATGGAATTTCAACAAGTAGCAGGCTCATCAATCCAGTATTTGAATTTACCTTCTTAAGTAGCATATTTAATACATCTTCAGTTAACTTCTCCTTTGTAAAACCATACTGATATTTGTTCAAGATGTTCTTATTAAAATAGCTGGTTAGTTTGTCTTTAATGACATGCTTCCCGATGTTAGATATTAAGGAAATCGGTCTGTAATTACCAATATCATCTTCATTTCCCTTCGCATATTGCAGCATTGATTAATATTGGACGAGTGGACTAGAGATATGTTGTTTTATTTGTTTTAGGAGATATGAGCTTGCTTTATCCATTCCATATGAGTTTGTTTGCTTTTAGATTTGAGATGATAAGTACGACTTCAACTTCAGAGGTTGGTTGTAGAAACAATGATTTGGTATTAGAAAGTCTATTTAAATTGAAATAAAACAACTCAGTTTTAAATTGATTTTCTAGTGATCCTTGTTACTTTCCCTATATACGAAGTATATATAGGGGAAGTATTGTGATCTTGATTTTTTTTTTGAAATTTTTTTTTGCGGAAATATCCGTTTTGAGGTCCATTGCACTAATTTCTGGAAAAAAAAATTTTGTGTCTGTGTGTGTCTGTCTGTCTGTCTGTCCGTGGGTGCTGTATCTCAAAAACGACTGATCCGATTGAGATGAAACTTTAAACGTAAGGTTTTATCGTTAAAAACTGGAACTGAAAAACTTTTGGTAAACATTCATAAACCGGAAGTGGGTGTTTACTCGAGGCGTTTTTTGTTTTTTTCCGATAATTTTTAACAAAAGTTAAAGAGAATGAGAAACTGAACAAATTTTGTTAAAATATATTTTTCATAAAATTCTTAATTTTTGACATATTTTGCCAATTGCTAATAAACTATTGAAGCAACATGAAAGTTATATAACAAATAATTGTAGAGAATTCAAAATTGAATAAATTATTAAGAATAACCTTTTTGCATAAACCGCATAGTTTTCGAGTAAAATATAGGGAAAGTACTATGATGGCCACATCACCAATTTGTACCTTATTTTTTAATTTTTCTTTCGATAATTATAATAATAAATAATTTGTTCCTAGGAATTTTGGACACCTTCGTGCTTTCTTTGATTTTCATCGTCAAGTTTGTATAAAGTAGTCACTTTTCATATCTAAGTTTATATTACTGTACAGGAAAGACCAGCAAGAAGATTTTTTTTAAATTTCTTAATGTTAAGTTGTTCCCATGATCTGCATTTGATGTTTAAATTTGCCATTTCATAACTAATTGAAATAAAATTAAAACATGATCCGTTATTTGAGTATGAACAATAAATGGAATGTTTTCAATATATTTCACATTTATTTTCATAAACATATGGCTCAAACCCAATGCACTGTGTGTGTTTACCCTAGTTGGTTTATTTATAAGAGAGGCGAGTCCCATATAGACCATAGAAACTAAATAGTTCTGGGTTATTTGTTTAGTTTCATCCAACATATCAATATTTATGTCCTCAGTTAGAGTTACTGATTCATTGGCTGATTCTATATATCCAACGTAGTCTTTCAGCTGTTTAAGAAATAATTCCATGATTACGATATATTGCTATAACGCGTAATTTATTATTATCAATTATAAATCTAATATCTACACCTTTTATTTCTACAATCATTACAATCTCGTGGGTAAAATTATTATTATTCTTTATATATACTATATATGGTAACATCTGATCTATTGTAGTTTGCCCCATTATACTCCATAATGTAATTATCTAAACTGTACGGATCAGTATTTTCTGTTTTCCATGTTTCGGTTAAAACAACACTATCTCTCTAATTTCAGAAAGAAAGTTCGTTAAAATTTTTGTTTATACTTCGAATATTTAAGGCTATAATTTTTTTAAGTTGATACTGTTTGTGGTGAATGTTTTATTTAGTTCTTGCTCGTTTTCTAATTCAGAATAGGTGATTATTAGGTCGTAAGTAATTTCTCTTATTACAGAATCCGTATTTATTTCTTGAGCAATTTAGAGAGTTAAGAGTTAGACAGAATTAGACAAGGATACAAAGTCGCCGAGGGGTCAGTCAAGGCTCAACAACAATTACAGGTAGACCACGAAGAGGGAAACATGAACATCATACATTAAAAGGCTAATACGTTTACGTTTCATTTCATGTTTAACTTGTTTTCCTTCGGAACTAGTTTTTGGATATATTATCTCATTTTTCATTAGTAAGGTAGAGGCTGTATATATTTTGCCTTGTACTTTTTGTAGTTTACTGTTACCTACTAATGTTTGTTTAGGCTTGATTGGCATTTGTTGAGTTAATACTAACTCTGTTGTATTTCCTTTTTCGTTTCTGATTGCGGGTGTATTAGGTGCACTATTGAATTTTGGTTCGGTTTCGTTAATACTTACGTGAAGATTTACGATAGTTGAGACCTGTACCAATTTCCATTTATAAATAATTTCTCGCCTTTTATGTAACATATATTGTTAATATAACAATAACAATATAAAATAACTTTTATATTTTTTTTTATTGTAATCTTGCTAGTTTATAAGTTATTTGAATAGTTGAACCTTATACTTGAATGTTGGTGTTCTTGATAACTTTTGTATTCGTTAAAATGTTTACATTGTAAAACAATTGAAGCAAATTATTTTGTGATAAATTATTTTGGTGTTTTATTAATATATTAATATATATTAAGTTAAATACTAATTTTCGAGCTACTGTATAATTGTTTCTGTTCTTTTATCTCAAACATGGTAGTTTTGGTTTTCAAAAGAGTATTATTTCGCTGAGAAAAAAACACTTGGCTTGTCCTCGCATCTAAAGCCAGATATTTTTTTATCACAAGTAAAATAACAAGAACTCCTGTTCTTATCGGAAAATCATATGCACGAAAAATGTGTTGCTTAGCAATATCCTGAATCTTGTTGACAATAGTAAAAACAGCACGAGGGTTTTTATTGTCAACAGGATGAGGGATTTTGCTTAAAAGAAACACATTTTGAGTGCATGCCATTTTCTGATTAAAAACGTGAGGTCGAGTTATTTTTGGTAAGACAAATTCCAGAATAAGCGGTTGTTATATGAGATTTATTTAATGTTACTAGGAAAATACAAGTGAATATTGAATCGTTAATATTATTAATACAAACATATAACATTCCGAATTATTCCGAGTATATTAGTTGGTATATTGTTTTGAATAATTGCATTAATTTCGTTTGATTTTAAACTGCCGGAACGATTCATTATTCGAAATGAAATAAATGCACGTCGGAGATTCGATTGTACTGTTACTTTTGACAAATACGAACCAACAATACATACAATCACCCTACTGGGATTTTATCACCCTACAGGGATTTTATCACTTCTTCATTTTTGTTTTATCGAGATAAACAAAGCTGCTGTAATTTGAAGTGCCACCATATTGCTCTTAACCTTGAATTTGACACATGAGGGAATTTGACAACGTAATTAAAATAAATTTCCAAGATTTATAAAAAGATTATCCTATCTACGCGTAGATAATTAGGTTCTCCTTTCACATTTTTTAAAAATAATTTGCCAAGCCATGGCAAATGTCATGTTGACATTTTGGAGCTTATGAATTAATTTTTGCTGCTTCAATAGCCAGCGCATTCTAACAAGATAATAGTAGTGTAATATATAACTCTCAGTAAGTAACGTTGTCAGATATCTCACAGATGCTTGGCTTTTTCACATTCAATTTAGGTCCTCATTTATAATAAATTTATATTTTCTGTCTGTAGATTATCTTTTCCTCTGTAGAGCTCCATTTTTTCACGAGCTACACATAATTGGGGTTTGCTCTTCTATTGAAGTATGCACAATTTTAATTATTAGTTCTAAAATTTTCCGTAAAGATCGAACCGGTTACAAGAAAAATCATATTTGATAAGTATATTTAATTATTTTACCAGATTCAAAATGTAATAGTGGATCACGCATTAATCGCAATATTTTACTGAATTTTAAAAATATAGTGGCAGAAAATATTGACTATTTATTATTATTTTTTTAATACTTTTAAAATACTGTGACCCGTGACACCGAAATAGTTTATTGGGACTCGTTTCCGGCGGATCGTACAAATCTACTCTGGTCGGTGATGTTGCTGAATGTATACATGGTAACATTTTCTATTGCAAATATTTGCACATTCTTGTTTGTATTAATATTGAACTTGTAACACGTAAATTTACACACCTAAAAACAACAACATATTTTAACTTTCAGTCCACATAACCCAAAGCACAAATAGAAATAATATTCGTTTTTAAAATTACACATACACAAATAAAAACAATGCTATAATAATCCATAGACCATAAGCAACAGTATTAATTTAAATATAAAATAATTCATGTTTTATACTGATTGGTTAAATATATTAAAATAGTAAATTAATCAAATGATATGGTTAAATATTTTATGTTACCCATAAAATCTGCAGTCTCAGTAGATGCTTAAGTAAATAAATGACCAAAGGTTTGACCGTTGTTAATCTTTAATAGTTTATGTTGACGTAGGAATAATTCTTCTTCTGAAAAAGTTCAGATAGTTATTTTTATAAGTTTATGTACCTCCAGAATACTTTTTATCTAAATATGTCATTATTATATTT
This sequence comes from Ontholestes murinus, assembly GCA_963969525.1. Lineage (NCBI taxonomy): Eukaryota > Metazoa > Arthropoda > Insecta > Coleoptera > Staphylinidae > Ontholestes > Ontholestes murinus. The sequence continues at coordinate 65,543,911 of OZ018394.1, read as the reverse complement.
GCAAAAATTGCAGGAGCGCTATGTTACATAAGTGATTAGCAAACAAAATACAGTTTACTCTGAAGCTGTTTTAGGTGCTCTAATGTACGTATACAGGGTGTCCCATTTTAATCCGCCAGTAGCGATAATTCTGAAACTTTGCATTGAATCAAAAAGTGTTCCAAATGAAAAGTTAATGGTTCTGAGGGGGACATCTGATGCCGTAGACTTTGACCCCCCGCCCAGCCCCCCAAGGGGGGTGGGAACAGGGGGCAACTTTAAAATTTTAAATGGAAACCCCTATTTTTTATTGCAGATTCTAATAGACGGTTAAAAAGTATGTAATTTTTATCCGAAACATTTTTTTATTGGTCGAGAGATGGCGCTGCAAATGTAAAAGTTTTTTGTCAATTAAATTGCGAAAATCGTCACGTAATTAACTGTTATTATTACTTAAGACTTACTCACAACCTTACAAGGTTGTTTTTTTCTCAGCCTGTCCAAATACTACCCCCCTACAAAGACGTAAAGTACTCAAAAATAGCGATTGAGTACTTCTTTTTTAAATTAAATAATGGTAAAATAATTTAAAAAAGAATGTCATTTTTTTTCAAACAGTGTTTGACCTGGCCCCCCTCATAGCTCCATTTTTTGAAAAAAAAAACGACATTCCATTATTTTAATATCTGTATATATTTTGTCAAAGTGATTTTATTAATTTTTTAATTAATACATTTTTACTATTGTGAATTGGATCCTAATTTTAATAATAGCGGGGATAAATTAAATAAGATTGTTAAACAACTTTACTCTTCCTTAAAAGAAGTATTTATTTATTTATGCCTACTATAAAAACTATATAAAGTAAAAAATAAGCGACTTTGCTGGTTTAATGTTCATGTAATCAACCTTATGTAAGAGAGTAGCACACAAGAAATATAACTTTGATAAAAACACTTAGAACCTTTCTTCAATATTTTAATATAGAAAAAAGGTTCCAAGTGTTTTTATCAAAGTGATTATTAGACTTTATAGCTTTCAGTTACTTACGCAGTGTCCTGTTAGGACCCCTACAACCTTTCGTAGGTTTTCTCTGAACAGTTGCATACAGTATCTGGCTCTATGATTTTGTAGTGTTCACATCCTCCGTTGCTTCCAAACCATATTTTTGTTGCTCGTAGCCTTATAACAGCCGCTGGTGCCTGTTTGCTGATATATATGTCCAAGGATGGCAGCTGAAGCAGGATCGTGATATCGTCAGCGTAATCTGCTATGTAGAAGCCGAATTCAGAGAGCACTCCCCCTGTGGACAACTTTTTGCGACCCTACATACAAGCCTCGTGTTACCTATTATAATATTGGCTGTTCTCCATTTGAGATCTAATGGCTCCATGTGAACTGTACAAAACCCACTGACCTTTTTGAACTTTTTTTGCGAATGAATTGATGAAAAAATTGTAGAAGAGACGAATAATTATTCTCGCAATAAAGTTAAACAAAAAAGCTACGTGGAATACATGGGTGGATTTTACAGTGGCAGAATCTGAGGAGTTATTCTAAATATGGATACAATAACGGTTAGCCATCTGAAGGAATATTGGTCCCAAAACGACAAAATTCCTTTCTTTAGTGCCATATTTAGAAAGGAATGATTCATGCAAATCTTTTCGATGCTTCATTTGCATTAGACAGATCCAAACGATCAAAGTCTTTGGAGTCGGGTACAAAAGGTCATTACTTACATTTTTTAGAGAATTGTGGAATCGTGATATATGTGTTGGCAGGTGCTAATACTGGATACATACAAATTCCATTTTTTCTTAATACGAAACTTGACATCAGAAAATTTAGGAAGTCCTGACCTTCCTATAAGTTCACGAGTTGTGCTGCATTTGTGCAAAAATTTACTGGAAGGCTATCCTGGCAGTAAAGGATAGTATATATTTATTTACTGACAGGTATTATACAAGCCTATCACTTGCATGACAACTTCTAAAAATAAACGTTTATTGAACCGGAACTATCCAAATTAACCTGAAATTTGTACCCAACTCTATAAAAAGACCGCAGTTTTTAGAGGATAATACATTTGCCTGTAGATCGGGAAACTTACTATTATTGGCCTGGAAAGATAAAGGGGTCGTCACTGCAGTTAGTTGGGATGTTTCGGGTACTCAGCCAATAACCAGAAAAGGACGCAGAGGAAATTTTATTTAGATTTGTTACAGTTACTTACTAATTACTAGTTATAGAAAACAAATATTCTTTGGCCAACCTGTCATGATTTAACCAAAACATTTCTGTTCAGAGTATTTTGATTTGCTATAGTGGAGGTACCGGTATTACGTACCGCCCCTAAATATTGTTTATATAATTATATTCCCTCGATTTTTAATGTGGTGTAGTGTACTATAGTTAAGTATTCTTAGTACTTTCAATAAATTATTGTGACACGTTAAAAAATAAAATATTATGTGACTACATCCCCATCCTAGGTCAAGGGGTGTATTCAGGGGTTATATTTTAAAATTTCTTTTTTAAGGATGGTAAACCTTCTAGCTAAATTTGAACATCCATCCATTAAAAAAATTAATCTTGATCGAACATGAAAAAAATTCCGCGTTATTTGCTAACTGTCTAAAGAATAATTACGAGTGCAAAGGGTTAAAATAAATATCCAAAATAACAAACTACAGCATAAAATATATAAGAAACTAACCAGAACAGATACCAGAATACCAAATGATGAGTTTAGTCAGATCAAATCAAGAAGTCGGCGCGCAACCCATACTTTTTACAATTCTAATGCCAGAGCAATCTTACAAAGATTAATTAAACACAATAATCCAAATCGCCATCAACAACAGATATAACCAGATATTAAAAAGGCAGAAACGATTATTATTGAAAAAAAAACTGCTAAATAACGAAGCCGACTAAATAGACAACGAAGGAAGCATTTTTGTAGCTATATCCTTTGTGAATAACAACAGCACAAAAATCAAGAAACGGTAAGTATCACATAATATAAAAGCAACAATAGTAAAGAGAAGAAATCTGGGCCAAAATCATCAATAACAAAATAGAAAATGCAGACTCACTAAAAAGATCAGATGAATACAAAACAGCAATTATGAAACGATAAACAAGTACGGGATTAGCGGACCATTGCATAACCACAGGACACTAATTCATATTTACCGAAAAGGTCGGAAGCTAAACTTATTAGAGATATTAGAGATTAATCCAGCCATCAGTAGGGAGATTACCTTCTTAATAATCAACACGAAATTGTCAGTACCGATAACATTATTAGCGCCGGAATTTCTTACAATTTGACTGAATTATATATTGCAATGTCATCTATAAATTAGTTATAACTTTGACAATGATCCGTAAGGACCGAAACACGTGTTAGTTACCTGAGAATAAACACAAGAGTTTTATTTCGCACAATTTAATAATTTAGTGTTCAAACGTACATCCTACTTATTGTCTTAATTTTGTATTACCGGATTAAATTCTAGGTTCTCATGTTTTGCTAACTTTTATAACATACCAATGTTCGTCCAGAATGTTAAAGTTACAATAAATATAATATTATTTTTATTAAAAATGACAATGATATCCTCGCAGAAAACGTCGCGTGTGACGTTCAAATAATTGAAAAAATATTTGAATATAGTGCTGTATCTATCAGGGTAGGTAATTATAAATGGCTCATTATATCAATCTATCGGTCACCGTCATCTCTCTATTCACATTATAGTGCATTTATGCACAATCTAAGTAAATTGCTTGAAAATATGAGCACAAAATATAAAAATATTATTATCTGTTCTGATTTTAATGTGAACTTATACACGAATAATAGAGAATCAACTATGCTAATAGACACATTAATGTCATATAATCTGACTGTAACAAATAACACGCCCACGCGCATCACTGACACAACTGCAACCCTTATTGACAATATATTTACCAATATCGAAGCACATTCCAATACTATTGAATGCGGTTTCTCCGATCACTGTGCCCTATTGATGTCAATAAATAAAGATTCCATTAACGGAGATAATAGTGTCAAATATATTCTAAAACGCACATTTACACCCGCCTCTAGACTTAAATTCTGTGAAAAAATATCCGCCATAAACTTTATGCCCATATATGAGTCCAGTTACGCTAATGCTGATGAAAAGTTCACTCGATTTATAAATATTATCTTATCTGAATTTAATATCGCTTTTCCACTCCGCAAAACAAAAATTAAGAATACTAATAAAACATGGGTGAATCGGGAAATTATCTCCAGTGCAAAAAAATTAAAAGAACTTCATTGGGCTAATAAATTATTAAATACCAACAAATCGAACGAAAATTACAAATTGGCGAAAAAAACTCACCAGAAACTAATAGAGCAAACCAAGAAAGATTATTTTACATCACTAATAATCAATTCTCCCAATACGAATAAGACAATGTGGAATATCATAAACACCCATTCAAATAATAAGAGACCTTCAAAACCGATTACTTTAAATCATAACAATGAAGCTGTAAACGATCGCCAAATGTTATGTAATCTCTTTAGTGAGTATTTTAAGGGATCAGAAACAATACATTCAGCTACGCCTGGAATGCCAGTTGCAAATAGATACACTCATGCTTCATTCTTTCTCCATCCAGTTAATGACCTTGAAATATTGAATATTATTAACGATCTACCTCCAAATAAATCTCCCGGTCAAGATCAAATTCCAGGTTTTATTATCAAAGATATCGCTACTGTAATAACTAAACCAATTACCTATTTAATTAATGAATCATTTGCACAAGGTATTTTCCCGAGCTGGCTTAAATTCGCGCATATATGCCCTGTCTACAAAAAGAAAGATAACTGCAAAATAAAGAATTATAGGCCTATTTCACCACTTTCTTACTTTGCTAAAATATTTGAAAAAGCCATTCTTACACAATTGGTATCATATTTTAACAAATATAACCTTATTCTTAACACTCAATCGGGTTTCCTCAAAAATAGGTCAACTGTCGACTCACTTTTCGATTCCTTAACGGCTGTATATAGTGCTCTGGACAAAGGTATGGTACCGATTGGTATCTACTTTGACCTCTCCAGAGCCTTTGATCTGATCGACCATGACCTATTATTGAGGAAATTAAATGCTTACGGTATTTCAGGTAACGCATATAATCTAATAAAATCGTTTCTACAACAACGATCACAAAGTGTTATAATTCGATCTAATTTAGACAATATTGTTAATTACCAGTACTCTTCAAAAAAAGAGATGACAAAACAAGGCACACCGCAAGGCTCGATCTTGGCTCCATTTTTATTCATAATATTTATGAATGACCTCGACACATCTTTCTCGCATATTCCAAATACTAATGTGTGTAAATATGCCGATGACACATCATTACTGGTCACTGAGGCTACAGTTAATAATACATATAAAAATGCCTGCCAAGCGGTAAATACTTTCTATACCTGGTGCTCAAAAAATAATCTAATATTAAATTCGGATAAGTCGGGTTTCATGCAATTTAGGCATACACGAAATCGTATGCAAGATAACGCACCCAACCTAATCTCCAATGATATTGAAATTAAGCAAATAAAATATGAAAATTTTCTGGGAGTTATTATAACTCCAACACTAAGCTGGAATGAACATATTGATAAAGTTAGTGGCAAACTTCGGTCAGCAAGTTTCGCGGTACTGTCAATGAGGGCTGCAGTCAGTCAGCAGGCGCTTCTTAAATTCTACCATGCCCACGTGTGCAGCCACTTACAGTATGGCATCATAATATGGGGTGCATCTAGCGACGCATTACGCCTGTTTAGGTTACAAAAACAAATAATTAGGAGAATAACTTTTTCAAGTTATACTCAAAGCTGTCAAAGTCTCTTTGTCAAACTACGAGTACTAACATTTTACTCTTTATATATATATATATATATATATATATATATATATATATATATATATATATATATATATATATATATATATATAACTGTTGTTTATATGTACATCAACATAAAAATAAGTTTGTAACCAATAGAGCTTATAACAGTTGCTCTATTACCCGAAAACTAGATAATATATCGGTGCCACTGCATCGCACATCTTTATATAAGAGCAGCCCCTACTATAAGTGTCTCACACTTTATAATAACCTACCCGATAGCATTAAAGCAATTACGAAACATAGACAATTTAAAAAGGCACTCAAAGAGCTAATGCTAAAAAAAGCATACTATACTATTAACGATTTTCTCCAAGATCCACTCAACGGGCCACAATCGTGATTTGATAATTGTATGATCTTTTATATATATATATATTTTTTTGTTTGTTTCCTTTTAGTTCGTAATAATATGTAGTTTGTATTTATTGACAATTGTAATACATTGAATTATGTCTTTTTACAAATAAAGTTATTTAAATATAATATACGAGCCCTTTTGCCTATTCAGTAAAAATGTACTACATATAATATAAGGCAATATTTTAGTAACTATATTCCCTTTACTAGAGCGCTACAAGGAATATAACAGGTAACTGGCAAAAATTAATCTAAATTCGATTTACCTGTTGGATTGTACGAGTACATGAAAATGTTTATAATTAAATAAAACACTAGTTTGACACTTTTTTTACTTGTTTTATTTATCGCTATATGTACATTTCGGTCACAAAGTCATCATCAATAGCAAACTGTTTGCGACCAAGTGAAAAAAGGAAGAAACTAGTGTTTTATTTAATTAAATTCAATTTAAGTCATAAAAAAATATTTAAGGCCATTTCGATTTTCTTCAACAGAACCTCCTTAAAAATATACTCTTAATAATTAAATAAAATATAACGTACTTTTTAATGTAGTTGTGTGTTATATCAAATTATAACACAGTATTAGAGATGTCTGCAGTAAACTCTTTACAAAGAAAATACATTCGAAAAACCCTCTCTTTTGCGATTTATTAATATATTTACTATTGGCAAGGTTTATATTTGTGTCGCATTTTGTATCGATCTGAATCATATTCCTTTTAATAACAAAATGTTTTTATTGGCAGCTGCTTTTTATGCTCAGTTGATGATAATACAATAAAAACGTTACAACTCCCAGGAGTAACTGAAGTGGAACGTGGAATAACGGTGTCACAATTAAACTTTACCCAACTCTGAAATGCAGCTCAAAACTTTTGATTCATTTAGTGCTCTGAGGCAGAAGAATTTAACGACACAGATATAGTTAAATCAAAATATATTATAGCCAAGGCATACTTCTTGAACTGCTCATATGAATAATCCACGTTTTGTATTTAATGATACTAACAATTAATTTTTTATACGTATATGATCATTTTTTACTCATCCATAAAATGAAACTAAGAGGTTATGCATGCTACTAAGATTAAAAGCTAGTAATACTACTAACTAAATAGCAGATATCTGTATTTCATTAGGAAATCTGTGACCCATCACGTTGCGGTTTATTAACGCAATCGAGTAAATGTTCGTAATTAGGTTAGACCAATATAAGGGATTTTAATGCACATTACTCTGTCCGCTGTCCAATGTTAGCCCAGTAATCCATTTTCTGTAATTAAGTTGTGCATATATTGAGTTAATTGAATAGTTAATATTAACATTGAGGAAGTATACATTCCTTTCTTCAGAATATAATTCAAATAAAAATAGAAGGAATAACAAAAATTATAGAAGTGATAAATACTTTTATTTAGCTTACTAATTAATAGATCTCGCGACTCATTTGAAATCAGGTTTTAAATGGTATTATATATATTTAAGTATACATTAAATACTATCCATAAAATCCAGTATTTGCATTAAATGAGTCGTGTTATGTAAATCAACGTTTATTTATAATTATTGCCTAATTTAAGACCAAATACATTTTTTTTACAAAAAATTCTTAATGATGGATTTTTTTAAATGTATCTCAAAGGACGACTATTTTGATTTAAATTACATGCGCAAACATAAGTTTACGTAAAAAACACGTTTTGCAAACAAAGAAAATGTCACGCTTACAAATAAATATTTTTTCGGCACATCACTTTTAATGATTTGTTGGTTGTATCACAGCACGCAGTTGGCCTTACGTAAATAATTGCTGTGGATAAAAGTTACTCGTCCCACTATGATGACTTCTAAAAAACAGTGTCTTCTCTTAAAATAATAAATTTTAATGCATTTAGTAATATTTTAAGATTAAGATTTAAAAATCTCTAAATATTAATATGTATTATTTAAGATAGAAGACCGAAGATAACTAAATAAATAAATAAATAAATAGTAGTGTACGATACTATGCATTTTATTACTTTTTGCAATTATTATTAACATATGTTAATCCTAATTTGCGACCTATTTTTCTGAATTATACTACCTCGCGGGACGATACTGCCATTAAATGGGTCGTATTGAATCAATTTTAACATGTTGATCACTTTGACTTTAGAAGTGGGCACACTTTTACCAAAGGGGGCACTTGTTGACTGGTAATAGTTTGTAGAGTAGCACTTCTGGCTATGCCATCCTTAGCTGGATGTACGTCGGCGACTCTATCGAGAGGCCATTGCAATGAACGATAGTTATCCTTCTTGATGATGACTACAGAACCGATTTCAAACAACTAGGTCTGATGATATAGATTGGGTAAGAGCTGCAAATCGCCAGATTTCAATGACGACCATTTATCGACGAATTGCGTCCTTTGGCCCCCATTCTTACCGTCCATTTAAACGTCTTCCACTAACCCAATCTCAGAAAGCTGCTCGTCTGACTTGGTGTCAAAAGCAACAAGGTTGGGTTGGATAATGGATCAACATCGCGTATAGCGATGAATGCAGGTTTTGTTTATGGAAGAATGATGGTCGTAGAAGGTTGCGTCGATAACGAGGAGCACAATGAAATTTAGAGTTTGTGTAGGGTGCAATTGATAATGTCTTGGATCCCGTAGCGGTGCCATTTATGCATGCGCTTGTAAAGCTCTAAACCGGTAGTGGATATGTTAACTATCTCCAGAAAACCTCAGGTTGGCCCGAGGTTTTTTTCTTTAAATTTACTGATAAAGTCGAATAATTAATCAAACAATTAATATTAACATATATTTTCAAAAATAAAGAATAGATCCAAATAAAAATGTACGAACAGGAAATTATACAGGTCCTCTCCGTGGCTCAATGTGGCGGCGATGAACTATTCCATGAAACGATCCTCTAAAACGATAATTCCTGGTTAGTATTCCTTCTGAAAATTGCTTATAAAAAAGACAGGGATTCGTATGTTAAATTTGGGGTTAAAAATCTTACGCTTTCGGTCGCTCTGGTACGGGAATATTTTCAAATAAGTTCCGTCACTGTGGACTTGGTTGAGGAAACGCTTGTTAATAGCAGGAACCTCAACTTCTTCGTTTACAGTACAGCTTTGGCGGCAGGTGGTTGGAACGCTTGTTAATAGCAGGACACAACCTGGAGGACTCACCCAACGGAGCGCTTGTTAATAGCAGAACCAGAAGGGAGTAAAACTCTTATTTACGTCGAACAGCTTCGGTGCGCCAGGTGGACAGAACGTTTGTCAATAGCAGGACACGACTTGGATTTACCAACCAAGGGAGCGCTTGTTAATAGCAGAACCCACAGAGTACAACAACGTTTACGGTGCGGTGGGTGGTCGGAACGCTTATCAATAGTAGGACATGACCAGGAGTTACCAGTCAAGGAAGCGCTTGTCCATAGAACCCGAGGAGTACAACTCCGTCATCTTTTTTTTTTTGGTAAGAAGAGAGGAAATCTTGCATGGGCACCCTTATGGCGGGGTAGTGCCGGACTCTTACCGACTAAAACCTCTCCTCCGCGATCACTGTTGTTTGGCTAGTCCAGGACTAAAAGGTCTTCTCTAGTCAGGTCTCAAGCGAATTGATCACTAAGAGTTGGGGGGATCCGGTCGTCCTGAGTGCCACTCTCCTCGAAAGAAGCAGCGACACCGAGTATATTACGGTGACTCAAGGTTTTGAGGAGCTAATTGTTTGTCCAATAGAATCAATCGTGGCCTTTAATGTTTGCTATCAGCAGTGACATCGTGTTTAGAGATAGAGATGATTATTCCAAAAGAGGGATTGTCGTCAGCTTTACAGCGATCTCTTTGATACTTCGTCTTCGCAATGGCTGCACGGCCTTAATTACCCTGAAACTAGACCGAACATCCACAATACAAGCGAGCGGCTTCACTTTCCATCTGGGATATCGTGGAAGGACCAATATCGCGTACACGTGGCGCTAGGCTCGACACTCCGCTATCTAGATTGTATGTGCACACGGCATGATCGCATGTCAGCGGGATTATTATAATTAGTTAATTAATAATTACTTTCCCTATACAGTATATATAGGGAAAGTAATGTTTTCGTGCGTGAAAATGTCTGTGGGCGCTGTATCTAAAAAACGAATGATCCGATTGAGATGAAACTTTAAATTTAAGGTTTTGCCTTTAAAAACTAGAACTGAATATTCAAAAACCGGAAGTGGATATTTACTCGAGCTCGTTTTTTGTTTTTTTTTTTTAATATTTTTATTACGAAAAATATTACATAACTTTTTAAACAAAGGTTAAAGTGAATAAGAAATTGAATAAGTTTTATTAAAACATATTTTTTTGACATATTTTGATAATTGCTAATAAAGTTACATGAAATTTATATAACAAGTAATTGTAGAGAATTCAAAATTGAGCACATTAAGAATAGTATTTTTGCGTAAACTTCATAGTTTTCGAGAAAAATATAGTCAAAGTACTATGATGGCGACATCACCATTTTTATTTGTTGACCCATGGTGCTAACGTAACTCATTATACGCTACCTAATGGGATTTTCCAGCAGGATAACGCTAGACCCCACACGGCAAACATTACAAGGGTGTTCTTGAAAAAAGCGAATTTGCAATTGTTGCCTTGGCCAGTCTCCCGATATAAACCCCATCGAGTATATCTGGGACATAATGTGTAAATACCCAACTAAATAATTAGAAATTGTTTGGAATTAGCAGATATAGATCATTTGATTCTAAGTATGCCTAAAAAGGTAAATTCTTGCATTGCTGTGCGAGGCGATGTAACTCATTATTAATTTTATTTTTTGTTAAATTAAAGTTTTCTTTTCTTTTGATAGTTTATCATTTTGTACCAACAAATAAACAATTATTTTCACATCAATCGTATTATTCTTTCTGGGTGGTGCATTTCATAAGAAAATGAGTGTATATGAAAAAGATAGTCTCGAGAGTATCTGTCCGAGCTTCATCAGCGCGGGAATTGGCAGCTACAAGGACCCACCATCAAGAAAGATCATTTGGTCATCATCAAGAAGGATAACATTCCTCTATTGCAATGGCCTCTCGATAGAGACGTCGGCGAGTCCATCCAGGGAAGGATGACATACCCAGCAGTTCTACAAACTATTTCCGGTTAACAAATGCGCATTTTTTCTAAGTCAAAGTTATCAACATGTTAAAATTGATTCAATGCGAGTCATTTAATGGGAGTCTTGTTTGTTTATCAACTGTCATTATATTCAACGAGGTATTATAATTCACCTAAATAGGTCGCAAATTAGCATTAACATGTGTTAAAAAATTTCATATGAAGTTAATACTTGATGCGCTGCACTCTTGATGGAAACATATATTAATATTGGGTAAATAGTAACTCTTGTTTTGTTCCATATTGTTTTTATTTTCATTTATCTGACACGTGTTTCGGTCTTCGCAGACCATTATCAAAGTTAAAACTGAGTTTTAACTTTGATAATGGTCTGCGAAGACCGAAACACGTGTCAGATAAATGAAAATAAAAACAATATGGAACAAAACAAGAGTTACTATTTACCCAATATTAATTTCATATGAAATCGAGTGTATGTTGCCTCACCTTCTGGAGCAGTTGTCATCTGCCTAGTTTACCGAATGTCTTCATAGTTGGAGTCCACACGCGATGTCAACGCTTCTCCAATCAGAAAATGTTCAGGCGTAAGGGGGCTAAAATCATTATGGTCCCTTCAATTTCCGTTAGAAGGGTGTAGAACGGTTAGCTAGACGGAGTAGATGTTTCTTAATATTTTTCACTGCAGCTTCCCAGACGCTGCTAAAATATGATGCTCGCGGTGGGAGAGAGTTCCATTATACCTGTTTGTTTTGCAAGTTTCCTTGAATCACTTCACGATTATTGGAATTATACAAAACATTATCCAATTCGTGTAATTGGTTTTTTTGTTGCATTGTTATTACATATTTCACACATATCTACGACGACCATTTGAGCCATGAAATGTGACAAGTAACATTCTGTCGTTAAATTTATCATGAGTGCAATATGCACTGTTTTCGCGGTAAAACATACATTTTCGAGTTCCATCTTTAATTACAAAAGGCCCGCAGCAGTTGAAACCAGTTCCCAAACATTGTCGAAACTGTTGTGTCCTATACCATTGTAGCGTAGCCATTTGTTGGAGCTTTAAAATGTAGATTTCACGCGTATGTTAAACGTATGATCGTAGAATGCCACGTGTTTCGCTTGAGCCGTCTTTTTTGCATTCCTATGTGTAATTGTGCTTTGTTAATAAATTACATTAATCAAACCATCAGAATCAACCTTGCACGAACATTGCACATGCGCTCCTGATTTTAACAATTTTATTTTGCGTCCATTTGTAGAAAACTGCAATCGTCCCAGCAGTAAGAAGGTGGCGTTTTCCAAATCGCTTATTCTTAGTTGTCCTTTAGTTTTAGGGTGATGTGATCTACTATTCTCTATGAACCGCATTACGTATTCTAAAATCCTGATAAATAACTCTTAAGATGAGTACAAATGTTAAACTTCACTTTTAACAATTCGTTCTTAGGCATTTACATTACATTCGATAATATCTTTTAGAATAAAAGCGGGTCCATTGTACTATAAGTCTTTATTCTTTAGAAATGCAGGGATTACTAACAACAGTCGAAGAAAAAAGCAAATGCTGCCTTTTACATTCACTACAGCTTCCGGCCTTACAATCATTGGCCATATGGTTTTTACTTAAACAATTGAAGCATAACTTTGTTTCGCTTTGTTTCGTCTCTCTGCTATAATAAGTTCGCGAAATCCAGGACTGCGGTATATCATGTTTGGTCGATCACACATAACACTTGTCTTCTTAATTTTTATGACAAAGTGTTCGATAGTTTCAGTGACCTTGTGTCACTGCTAGCGTTTTGTCGGCTTTTCCATTATTTCTGCAAATTGGAATCAAGTTTCTCAAACACCAGTCGATAATGATCTCAGCCTAGTGGTCAGTTGGTCGTTTTAGCGATTTGATTGCGAGTAAAACTTTCATTCTGAATTTTTTTCCAATAGTATGTAGCCCGCATCTAAGAGTTTCAAGGTGTCCAGAATAAACTGCAGACATTGCAATCTCTGGATCCGTGAAGTTAACCAATCATAGAAATTTGGCCATTATTTTCCGTGAAGGTCGGAATTTCTATCACTAGAAAATTCACTTGTAGTGTTTCGAGGTTCCCTGTATTGGAATTTTATTCTTGCTACACTGTAGTTTTTCATTAGAGCCATAGCTTCTGGCATTTGTCTGGACAGGGTCTCACTCACACATTCACATTTATACTTACAGTTCTTTGATGTTTGTATCGCAGAAATTTAAGACGCGCCTGTTTAATCATCCGGTTAGAATATTTAACGAATTTCATTTTTTATGTCAGTAGTAGTGTTTGACTATATGGTTTATGTATTTTGTTATTAGTAAATTAATTGTATCATTACATTAAAGGTTTTTCCTTTCTACTTTATAGTGACCTTTCATTTAACTTGATAGTAAAAGGTACCGGTCACATAAAAAATTAAAAATCCATATCAATGCATCACATTCGCTATTCTTAGTTCATTTATAACTTTGTGCGTCCACTTCTCGCGGGTTTTGTGTATATTTTATCTAATAACATTGCTAGCATAGCCCAGATTGCCATACTAAAATTTATACTCAAAAATCTTCTGAAAGGACGCGTCGCACGTTTACATTTTCGCAATAGAGAACAAAAAAGAAATGAATCATCATAAATCTGTTTATTGATTTCCAAAATGTTCTTCAAAGAGAAACACAGTTTTGTATGCGCTTCAATCACTTTTCAAACCACTTTTACTTGACGTACTACGATTAATACCTCTGAAAAATGCATTTTGAACGCATCAGCCGATTCTTCGGGCGTCGAAAAACGTTGAACGTTTAATTTGATTTTCGAGAATTAAGAAGAAAATGGGCGCTTTTTTTGGACCTATGTGCGAAAGATCGCATTGGTTGAGTGTCTTTGGCAAATCTCGTATATCAGAATAAAATTCCTTTCAGATCTTTTTAATATAAATGTAACGTTTCGAAGAGTTATTTCACCTAATAAATTCGATACTTGTTTTGCTACATTCTTGATGGAACCAAATTTTCATATTGGGAGAAGTAATACACTTGTTATGTTCCATTTGTTTATTATCCGTGAGGACCTAAACACGTGTCAGTTACCTGATAATAAACAAATGGAACATAACAAGTGTATTACTTCTCCCAATAAGTTATTTCACCTCCCAAACATAAACGATATAATTTGTTGAGAGGCTTTTTCTTAGAACATGCATAAAATATTACTAAAATATCCAAAAATATCAAAATACTCACTAATAAACAATTTAAAGGAGTATATTTTGTATTTTACTGAGCCATGAGAATTGAAAGTAGCTTTATTAAATAAATATTTATAAATATCTGCAAGCATTTGTTTAGATATTTTTATCTCGTCAGAATAGCTTTCCTATATACTAGACTAGGAAAATAAATAAAAATAATTAGTAAAATAAATATAATGAAAAATTAAAAACTTTATCTTGCAGAATTCTACAGAAATAATTACGTTATGGATTTCAAATTATTTTCTCACACCGTAATCACTCAAAAACTGTTTAACGTAAAGTAAAGGGAATTAGTTGTTTCAATATATGATTTATTTTATAGTCTTATTAAGACTAATTATAAATTTACGAAATATTTTCGTATTTCTAATTATTAATAAATTGACGGTTGAAACAAAATTAAATTTAATTACTCATTTTTGCTTAATAAAAAGAAATGGTTTGATGCCGCATTTGGTCAGCGATGGAGAAAATCACGCGAATTATAAATTAGTTACGGAATTCTCTGTTATTTTTTATATAATAGGTTGTAATTTAGTCCCTTCTATTCAAAGAAACGTTCCGCATTAAATACCCAATTACACTAAACCTTACCGATATCTTGAAGTATTTAAGACCTAAATTAACCAGCAAATAAATGAAATGTTATCTGGATCATAATAATACCATAATCTTATAGTCCGTGGTCTATTGTGGGTAAATAGATCAACGAATATGAAAAGTAAGCGAGAAAACATTCGGACAGCGTTACCCACTTCAAAATATTTACGATTCATTAAAAAGACTTTTGCTCTCGTGTCCGGTTTTCATCAAATCGTCATAAATTATTACCGTAATTAAAACACAAAACGGTTATTATGAATTTTTGCATACAGCACTTGGATTGAAAAATGTTCCGACTGCATTCCAGCAGACCATGGATAATAAATACGTAATTGTGGATGCTTTTAGTTTGTGAAACATTTTAAATAATGCGCAAACACGCTTTATGAATAATAATTTCTATGACTTGTGAAGAAGAATGTACGATTACTTTGTTTACTACTTTATTTAATTGTATAATATATTATATAATAAAGTGGTAAAACAGAGTAATCGTGTCTCCTTCTTCAAACATATTGAGTACTTTAAAAAGAAATAAAATAATCTAATTTGAACAATGCAAATCAAGCATTCAAATAAAGGTGTAAAATCTAATCCTAACAAAATTTAATAAACAATAAAATAATTTCTACAACTACAAAAAAGAACTAAGGCCTTTTAGGTTTCGGTTAATACTGAAAAATTAATACAAATTTAACTAATCTACCTCCACTTCTAAGTGTTTAGAAAGGAATGTACTAATTGCTTTAAAATTTTGATTTTTATCAGCAACGTTGATGAAAACTTATATTGCAAAATACAATTGGTACAGATTTACTAATTACTTTATTACTTTACTTATATTATACAACGTAAGTAATGAGTAACGCTGAACCAATTATATACTGGCCGCCATAAGTAAAATAACACCAAGACATCGTCGCTCAATTTTTATGAAAATTTCAGGCTAATAAATGATTAAAACAAACAAAAAATCATGGTAACTTTTTCTTTAACTTCAATAATGAGTTGCTCCTCCACGATTTCTGAAACACTCAGCAACTCGCCTATGCATACTAGAAATCAAATTGTCAATGTCAGCCTGAGGGATTGCATCCCAAGCTTCTTGAAATGGCATCCTAATATTAGGTAAAGTAAGTGGGGGTGGCTGAAGGTGGCCCAGTCTTTTGCCAATTGTATCCCACACCTGCTTTAGGTGATAGGTCTGGAGAACGAGAATGCCATGGAAGTAAATCAACATTAGCCAGTTCCAAGAGTTCCATAGTAACCCTAGTTGTATGCGGCTTTACATTATTCTGCTGGAATATTAGGTTTTCCAACCTTCTCAGATAGGGTATTAATGTTTGTTCTAGACTTGTGTTAATGTAGCGATTTGCGTTTAATATTTCTGGAATAAACACAAGAGGAGACTTACTTCCATAACCGATCGCCACCCATACCACTCGACTCCGCGTGTAAGAGCTGTATTGCGTTCCATTGCAAACTATAAATTTTGTCGTTCTCCTCGGCGACGTCTAACCATTTTACGACTATCGTGGGCAAACAAACAAAATCTCGATTCATCGCTAAAGATGACCTGCCTGCCTCCATTGATCGACCCATTGTCATCTCTCATTGCATCATTCAAGACGGCGCCTATTATGGCGGGAATTAAGGGCAAACAAAGAAAATGATGGTACGACTTAATACCAAATGATCGAATTCTCCGGTAAACCGATCTAACGGAGATTCCTTGGTTAGTTGAAACTCTCCAGATGTCTCCAATGGCTCTTGTTGTTGAAAAACGATCTTGAACAGCGACGAGACGAAGAGCTCGATTTTCGCGTTCTGTAGTATTTCTAGGACGCCCAGGTCGTAATCTCCACCGTTGTTCCTGTCTCTCTGTCCATCTATGCCAAATTCTCCCCATTGGTTGGGCTATATGACGAATTGACAAACCTGCTTCTCTGAGCGCGATTACTCTACCGCGTTCAAAATCGCTTAATTGTTGATATATGCCACGCTGACTGATTAACTGATTTGCACGATAAAATTGTAATGTCACTGCTCAGTTAATTTAACAAAATAACAATAAAATTTTGTTTTTTTGTTTATGGTATTAAACAACGTCATGAAACGTAAATTGATTATCTTCAAAAAGTGGTTCCATGATTTAAGCTGGAAAGATTCTCGTATTTTGGGCAATTTAAATAAACATCATAATAAATAAAACACCAAATCCATTATCTGCATAGGTTTGATTTAGTAAAATTTAACTAGTGATATTTTCCCTGTCCAATATTCCATCCAAACGCTGATTATGTGCGATCAAGATATCTTTTGCAATAAAACAAAATTCTTCATTAGTCCATAAATTTCAACCAAGGAGCCACCATCCACCCATATATAAAATAAATTGTTGCAAAAGCAAACGGTTTTTATTTAGTGTACGTGTAAATTAACCCGATAAAATTGCCCATAAGTAGTCGACATTACTACTTGGTTTGAGAATGATTTGTGAAGCTCTTTAATCAATTATCATTTAGTATTTATGTCACACTATAGCATAATAAATCACATTGACACTATACTTAGATACGTATACGATATATTAACACAAAAGCTACACTATATCGAAATAACTGAAATAATATCAGACATCAAGCAACAATCAACAAAATTAAGAAGAGAACTGAAATGTGTTAAAAATATTAAACTCCACAACATAAGACTTGCAAAGAGGAATAAGGAACAACAAACAAAAAGACAATATACAACACACATTCCATCCCAGAATCAACAACCTCAGCCATACAATTTTCACTGGCAAGGAAATGGACTTGCTAAATCATGGACACAAATATACACCTGACATCAAACAATTAGAATTAAAATTAGAAGCTGACATCCAAGGACTCCCCAACGAGGATATCATCAGTGGTGAATGTATACAAATCACCAAGAAAGAAGAAAGGAAACAAACACAGAAAAAAAAAGTTAAGTTACACAAAATAACAACAAAACTACTATTAAAACCATACGTAACAAAATAAAACAAAATAATTTAATAGTAGTCGTAGCAGACAAAAATTCAGGACTTTGATACTTGATAGAGCAGATTACAATTCTAAAATACTAACTTTGCTTAACGACAACAAGAAATGGAGCTTTTTATCACGAATCGAAAACGGATAAGGTAATGGGCTATTTTAGTAAAATTTGACTAAACCAGAACGGAATTACTGCGGAACAAGGAAATATTACCATATACCATTATGTATGTTAGTCAATATGAGTTTTATCGAAGGGGTATATCCAGAACGATTAAAAATATCAAAAATAGTCCCTATTTTCAAAAATAAAGGGGACCGCACCGAAATGAAGGACCACAGACCCATAGCCTTACAGTGTCAGTTCGCTAAGATTTAAGAGTCTTTATTTAATGTAAAATTAAATGCCTTTTTAGAGAAATATAACATCCTCTCCAATGCACAAAATGGTTTTAGAAGCAATCGTTCGACGGAGACTGCACTTGACCTAGCCCTACGTCAATACACGAAGCATTACATGCAAAACAACAAATGCTGGGCCTATTTTTTGATATGAGTCGAGAATTCGATACTGTTAACCGCGAGCTGTTGCTTAGTAAACTATCCAACGTAGGTATACGTGGTTCATCAGCTAAATGGCTTTAATGTTACCTTGTAGGTATCAGAACCATTGATAATTGAAAGGGAAACATCGCAGGGATCGTGTATTTCCCCTACATTGTTTCAAAACATATAATAATAATACTTAATACTTTGTCTGTATAACTGGATTTATTTTATGCTGCTAAATAGTTTCGACAAGAACACTTGTCATTTTCAAAACATAAGTGATTAAAAAATAAAACATAGCTATCTATAATGTTACAGCAATTTATAGTATGTTGGATAAATAAATGAATAAATAATACTAATTTAAACAGCGGAGAATATTATTTATTATTTATTTATTTATCACTTATGTTTTGAAAATGACAAGTGTCTTGTCGAAACTAGTAAGCAGCATAAAATAAATCCAGTTATCTCACAATGAATCTAGGATTCTAAAATCCGAGAATTAATGTCTGACTATTAGTACGGTAGTATGTGTCCATTATCAATAGTTAACTGTTATTTTCTGATACAGAGTTAAATCTAAAATCGAACAACATATTGTAAATAATGTCTCATTGGTGCAAAACTAACGGCCTCGCATTAAATACAACAAAATCTGTTGCTGTCTAATTTTATCACAAGTAAAATAACAAGAACTCCCGTTTTTAACGGAAAATCATATGCACGAAAAATGTGTTGCTTAAAAGAAACACATTTTGAGTGCATGCCATTTTCCCATTAAAAACGAGAGATCGAGTTATTTTTGGTAAGACAAATTCCAGAATAAACGGTTGTTATATGAGATTTATTTAATGTTACTAGAAAAATACAAGTGAATATTGAACCGTTAATATTTCTAATACAAAAATATAACATACCGAATTATTCCGAGTATTATTTGGTATATGGTTTTGAATAATTGCATCAATTTCGTTTGATTTTAAACTGCCGGAATGATTCATTATTCGAAAGAAATGAATAACCGTCGGAGATTCGATTGTACTTTTGACAAATACGAACCAACAACACCTACAATTACCCTAATGGGATTTATCGCCCTATTGGGATTTTATCACTTTTTATCACTTCTTCCTTTTTGTTTTATCGTGATAAACACAGCTGCTGTAATTTGAAATGCCACCATATTACCTCTAACCTTGAATTTGACACATGAGGGAATTTGTCCCAAAAAATAAACTGTGGAGCAGAGACTTTTAATTAAAACTGACGATCATTCAATTGAAAATTCAAACAACACAAAATTCCTAGGGCATTTTATATACCAAAAACTCACATGGCATTATCACACTTTAAATCTTGTACTCAAGTTAAGCACGTACTGTCTTCTAATCAGAAATATAAGAGATACAGTAGCATTTGATGTATCAAAGCCATACGGGCTAATAAATTGGGGTCAATAATCCCATGCCAGTTATAAAGTTTTCACTGTTCAGAAAAGAGCATTGTATATATATATATATATATATATATATATATATATATATATATATATATATATATATATATGCTTCACCTATCACAATAAACATTAGACCAAAAATATTTTAGAAATCGGGAATAATGACGTTATATTCACTTTATATTTATAAATTGTGTACGTATATAAAGAAAAGTGGCTTTAATACAAAAAGAGAATGTATCCATGACCACGACACTCGTACGAAGAATAATTTGGATGTTCCTTTCTCGAGACTTTCGATAGCCCAGTAAAATCCTCATTACATACGCATCAAATGTTATAAGCATATGCTGAAAATTAAGTCTATAGTCACTTAGTTTGATAATTATTACTGTGTAATTCGAAACTAGTCACAAAGTGTTGTATATAAATAAAAAGTAGTATAAAAAAGTTAAACGTTTTTCTGTTATTCATTAAAAATGTACTACGAAAAATAATACTTAGCTACAAAGAAATACGAATCTTCATACATTTAACTATTATTTTCTGATTAGTAAATGTTATTATTCATTACCGAGGTTCTTTAATGATAGAAATTTGAATGTGTAACGAGATGTAACGACGATGATGATTTTAATTATTTATTAGATTTATTTTATGTTACAAATTGTATTTTATTTTATATTTATATCTGACGAGACTAATAATGTACATTATGTAATATTGAAAGACAAATAGATTATACTATACTACTATAATATACAACACATAATTAGAAACTAATCCCATGACCAACTTCATAAATAAAACTAAAACTCCCATCAAACACACGAGGCCTACACTAATCAAATTTTCCAGTAAGAATACAAATGAAACTTTCCTACCCATGAACACACAACCACCGAAATTGTACGGACAGCCCCAGTTACACAAAAAAAACTAATATATTTAACAATATTAACATTAGACCAGTTAACACAACATATCAATTTCTAGTACATAAAATTAACTATATCTTTAAAGAATTAAAACACTTTGTTGTTTCCTTACTTCACTTTTATTATTTTTTTGTGTTTTAATTCTATAGTGATAACTTCGCACAACTCACATAAAACCGTGAATACATCTTTAAAACTCGCATAAAATTAAAAGCACAATATACCATTAAAAATAGACAAGAATTAATTGACAATTTAAAAAACAAATCTACCACAACAATACACACTAATGTCATTCGATATAAGTAATATCATCAAATGTATCATAGACCTCAAAATAAGTGGCCCAGAAGATCAGAATAACCTCATCAAAATCATCAAACACATCACTGAACAAAATTCCTGTTTATTTCATACTAAATACTATAAAATGAATTATGGTCTCCCAATGGGAACTAAAATAAAAGGATTACTTGCAGATTTTTCATAGACCACATAAAACAAAAAATATTTAACCCAACATACGCTAAAAACATAATATTGTGGAAAAGATATGTCGATGACATATTCTGCCTATAGGGCGGAAATAATAACGAAGAACTCTTTCTTGATTGTATCAATAAAATACACAAATATGTCACATTTACACATGAAATTGAAAAGAATAACTCAATTAATTTCCTTGACCTCACAATAACCACAAATTAACAAACACTAGATTTCTCAATATATCATAAACAAACCTAAAATGACAAAATAGTACCAAACAATTCTGCACTTACATACAAACATAAAATATCAGACTTTTACTTTCACATACAGATAAGATAAATACACCAATGACAAAAGAAAGGAAGAGCCATGTAATTCAGATATATAGAACACATTTCTCGAAAACTTTATTCAAATTTTTGTAGACATCTTTACATCCACAATACACCTGCAACAATCCTGAAAATATTAAAATAATACACCAAATAGACAAAGGCATCCTACTAAATTTATTATAACACTATGAAATAGAAAAACTGATCAACACCAACAATAATATATAATGTTTAAAGTTTAAACAACCAAACCCATACCAACAACACACCTTTATTTAAAACCATTCATAATCCTTTTCAAATATAATTATTCATACACACTATAACATAAATCATAAAACGATTTATACACGCTATATACACTACACACATGAACACGAACATTCATGACGAAAAAACAAAATGAATATTCCACGTACTCGCACAATAACCGTTTATTACTCGAAAATTATTAAAACAGAATTAAAACATTTAAAACAACACGAAGACCCTACTCAACAAACAACATTAACGTGTGAGCAAATATTATTTAACTAGTAACATCCACACAACAATCACAGTTATATTTACATAAGTATATGTAACTATATTTTTTATATATAGTATGTATGCACATACTATGTGCACACGGAATCACGTGTACGTGCACACACTTATATATAGATAACATAATTAGAATCTAAGTTTTCAATAATATAAGTAAGTGTAACATCTTATTTACTATTTATGTATTTTATGTAACATGTAGAATCTATTTTTTGTTTGCCATGTATGTAACATATATACAGGGTTATTCACGCTATACGGCACGGAATATTGTGGCCAAAATACGTGACTTTAAAAAAGTTTCACTTTGGGGATATATGGGGGTCTATTAGGGCTACTTTTTAAAATTACTTTCATAATATACAGGGTGTCCCAAAAACCCTAAAAGTATCAAAGTTGTGTTTTTTTTTAATGAAACACCCTGTATTTTATTGCATTTTTGGATCCTTCGATCAAAATAAGTGTGTGTTTTAATAAGATTTTTATTACTTAAACCTTAAGGTTTTTGAAATAATTTGAATTTCGTAAAAATGTAACCTAATTTTCATGTTTCAAATACTTAAAAAGTAATTAAGTTATGCATACCAAATTTACTCTGAAATGTAACAATAGATCATATTTTATTTTCCAAGTATAATAAATTTGACATCTTATACCGGGTGTAAAAAAATTGGAATTAAACAAATGAGAACTTTAAATGGCTATAACTTCATTTATTTAAATGGAACGCTATATTTATTAATTTATCAGCAAATGCACGTTTTAATTACCTATCGAATGGTATTTATATCTTAAATGTTAAGTCTTCTCGTTTTTACAGAAAACGCCAAAATATTGTTTATTGCACCGTTTTAGTACTTTTTAAGTAAACATTTTAATGTATCTAGTTTTCTATAGTATTTAAAAACGTCAGATAATTAATTTAGTATGCCACTTTAGTTTAAAAAGCCTGTCTTTTGTTATAGTTGTTTTATTTTGCATTTTTGTGTTAGATCGTTAGTAATCGTTATTGTTTGAACATCGCTGTTGTATTTTTTGGTAAAAAATGAAGATTTACTCAAAAGAAGGGGTTATTGGCATTATCTTTATACTTGGAGAATGTCATCAAAATTGTTTATTGGCTTGTCGAGTTTATACTTAAAGGTTTCCCGAAAGAAATCACCCTAAGCCAACCATTTTTGAGAGACTATTAAACCAATTTAAAGAAAGTGTCAGTTATAAAAAACCCAGTATAAAAAAATCTGTGTAAATTTTCATTTTTTACTATTAAATACAACAACGATGTTCAAACAATAACGATTACTAACGATCTAACACAAAAACGCAAAATAACACAACTATAACAAAAGACAGGCTTTTTAAACTAAAGTAACAGACTAAATTAATTATCTTACGTTTTTAAATACGATGGAAAACTAGATACATTAAAATTTTTACTTAAAAAGTATTAAAACGGTGCAATAAACAATATTTTGGCGTTTTCTGTAAAAACGAGAAGACTTAACATTTAAGATATAAATACCATTCGATAGGTAATTAAAACGTGCATTTGCTAATAAATTGATAAATATAGCGTTCCATTTAAATAAATGAAGTTATAGCCATTTAAAGTTCTCATTTGTTTAATTCCAATTTTTTTACACCGGGTATAAGATGTCAAATTTATTATACTTGGAAAATAAAATATGATCTATTGTTACATTTCAGTGTAAATTTGGTATGCATAACTTAATTACTTTTTAAGTATTTGAAACATGAAAATTAGGTTAAATTTTTACAAAATTCAAATTATTTCAAAAACCTTAAGGTTTAAGTAATTAAAACCTTATTAAAACACACACTTATTTTGATCGAAGGATCCAAAAATGCAATAAAATACAGGGTGTTTCATTAAAAAAAATTCAACTTTGATACTTTTAGGGATTTTGGGACACCCTGTATATTATGAAAGTAATTTTAAAACGTAGCCCTAATAGACCCCCATATATCCCCAAAGTGAAACTTTTTTAAAATTACGTATTTTGGCCACAATATTCCGTGCCGTATAGCGTGAATAACCCTGTATATTACACACACTAGGAAATAACATACAGAATTTAATTTTTATTTATTTATATATTTTACAAATTAAGAAAATAATTAATTTACTGTATCATTCCTAGTTTTCCGCTGATGATGAACCAGAAAATGGTTCGAAATTAGTTACGAAAATAAAATTTTATATACTGGGACGTAATTTTATATCTAATCACCCTAATACTTAACCTAGTAATGGATTACAAAGAACCCTATTTTAATCATATTAGAGACCCTTAAATCAATTTTAATTTTCAATGATCCCGGGGACCCCTAGGAGTGGGAACCACTGACCTAAAGTAATTATAAACATTAAAAGCATTTAGTTTTTTTCAGAAACTATTGACAAAATATTATTCTTCTATAATAGTCAATTCTATGTAGTTTTTGTATGCAAGGGAAATGGAAAGAGGACAAATGAAAATCCTTTTTCACAATTTACGGACCTATGCGAACAAATACTTACATTCGCAGTTAGCTGTAAGTTCGTACGAAGCAAAATAAAATGAATAATATTTATCGTATAATTTCAATTATACATTACATTTTGATGCCGAGCCAATATCTTCCTTCTTAGTCATATGTCTGGTGTTATAAAAAACTTATGTAGTATTCCAAAGAGTATATCAAAAACAATTAAAATTCACATCAAGATTGTGAAATCGATTTCAAAATTTCCCTGAACAATCGGGAAAGTTCCCTCTCCACTAACTTTTCGTCCATTATAAAGATGAGATTGAATAATAAACCTTTTATGCACCTTCGAAAACATATTTTACGTGCGCCATTGATATTAGTCCAGACATGACTAGCCTGCTAACGCCAACTCCGTCATTGATTTTAGTTGTACGCTTGTTATTTCCATTTTGATGTATTATTAGGTTAGAGTATTTAAAACTTTTAACTTGTTTAAGTATTCTCCCATTTAGTGTTATAACTCCATTTATATTACCTTCATTATTACCTTTTTATTATACTCAGCCTCTGTGATTTTATGCATTTAGTTTGAGGTACTCTTACTTTTCTTATATAAGTTTTCATTTAATGTGTCTTCTTGTCTTAGCCGAAGTATGGTTCAAAAACCTTCTAATGTTACATTACCCAGTTTCACATTGTTATCTATTATTGTCTATATATAATTTATTACCTACTACTAGATATATATTATACAGTATATAACTAAAATTTTTACAGTTTATTGTTCTACTTTATTTTTCGTAATTTTTTATTGTAAAAGTATTTTTCAAATGAATTCTTCAAAATGAAATGGTTGTCAATTTTCTTGTATTAATTTTCTTTTTATTTACTAAGTTCATATTGCCTTTATATTACTTACATTTTAAATTTTTGTTGATTCATCTTTTATTCTTATATGTTCTAATTGTTTAAGTATTGCTTTCTCTATCTAATATTTTTCCCTTTTGATATTAGTGAACTATTTTTTATTGTATTTACATATTATTGATTTTTTGCTTTGTCATATATTTGGAAGTTCATTCGGTCCTCTATTTAGCTCTGTTGGTTTATAAAGTTTTTTGTTAATTAAATTTTGACTGGAAAGCCCTTCTCCTGAGTCATTAAAATATGTTATATATATTTTTTTGTAATTTATAAGCAGGAGAAGCAAATATAATAATAAAGAATTTTATCTAGTTCTGTGGCTCTAGCTGATTCTAACAGAAGAAATATGAAGACATTGTGTGTTATAGAACGAAATGCAGCAAATTTGTGAGGCAGAGGATGATTTAAATTAAAGGCAATTGTGGAGTTGAAGTTAGTGAGTTTCCTCGATATTTCTAATTCAATTTTGTCATTTTTTCTACTGTAATTTAACTTTTGGGTAAATACTATTTAGTTTAAAAAATATAATATTTGTTTTTGTAAAATTTAAACTAATTATATTTTGCTATATATTTCGGTAAAAAAATTTCTATTTCTCTCAAAATTTTGAAATTGTAAAAGTCTCGACCAAAATACTAATTTATAAAAAAGTTATCAAAATCCAAAATGAGGGAGAACTTTGATTTTTATTGGATATTAGGTTAATTCAAAATAATAATGCACTTTTTTTAAATAGATAAATTAAATAAACGCAGGATTATTAAGAAAACTTTTTACATTATTATTTTTTTTGGAATTATTCATTTTATTATTTTTTTGATTTTACTGCTTATTTGAAATATGAATTTACAAATTTAAACCACACTTATGTACTACTTTATTTTAGAGAAAAAATCAATGTTACAATCTTACTTCATAAAAAAAAGAAATGTGTAAACACAGTTTAATATATAATTTATTACAATTATTATTATTTTTTATTACAATTATTGATCTGCTTCTTGTATTTTATTAGATACATAACCAAGTCAAGGGCATAACAAACTTTAGCTAACGATGAAATACACATGTTGTGTCAGGTCCAGTAGATAGATTTCGAAGAGAGGTCGGATAGAGAGTCTTTGCTAAAAGATTCTGTCTCAACTCAGACCTAAGAGAATTATTGTTGTTCGAGGCAATGATGATAGTACGGCCACTATTGAGAAATATTATAAGGATCATATTGATGTCAAACTGTTAATACCTACTTTAGGTAAACATGTGGATGCAACCAGTGAATCACATATTTATCAGGTTAGATTAACTGATGCATTGGTATCTCAACTGGAGTTCCAAAAAGAAAAGGATGCAGAACTAGCCTGGGCGAATGCCCAAATTGTCCTTGGAAGAAGCCAACTCGATGCGTGGAAGTTTATCTATGACAACGAGCCTATGGATGTTGATGAGGAAGAGTCGAAAATACTTACTATTGAACCATTGACCAACAGAAAACTAGTTCCTCGTGATACTGTTTACGTGAACGAGATAAAACTGTGAGAGTTTAAGCAAATTCTATCCAAATCAACCGTTACTTCCGAGTTTTGTGGACGTGTGTTGTGTAATGGAACTCTGGTGATAAGGAGGATTGAAACTGGAAGAGTAATTGTCGATGGCTGTATTTCAGAGGAATACTACAAAGTACGGGAACTTATCTATTAATAGTACGCTATACGTATAAAATATTTATAACTTAGTTATAAATATTTTGTACGTTCCATAAAATTAAAGATTTTTTACAAGATACTTACAAGAAAGTAAATACATATTCATTAACTTTTACTGTAGCAATAATACTGTTTTATTTTTAATAAGCTGCTAAAATTTATCACTTGACTAAATGTATAGAACAAGTAGAACGAGGATATGCTGAAATGTTTCTGTATGCTTTTTTAAATGCAATGCTTTTTTATTATTATCTTCTTGTTATCTGGATCTGGATCGAGCTTGCCAAGGGTGATCATTGACCAGAGCACCTAGGCCTCACTGGGCCCCGTGGCTGGGACAGCCCTCCGTTGTTTTATCACTCATTTATGTTGGCCATGTTCGGCCAGAGCTCCCCTACCATGGACGTGGACGAGAGCTGGGCAGGTGGTTATGTTCCGCTGTCTCGTCCTCTTCTTCACATGCTCTACATATGGGGGTTTCCACCAGACCCTTAGTTAACAAGTGTTTTCTTAGCTAACAGTGACCCGTAGTCACAGATAGTATTCTTATTTGTTAATGCATAATAAAGATGAATATAACCCAATAAAGGCCAGACCATAGATTCCTGGGGTCAAAATATGACGATTTTACGCAACTTATCTATATCCAAAAATTTAAGCTTAAGTCGGAATTTGGCTTCAAAGTTTCAATTTTTTTTATTTCTTTTGTTTATAACAATTGAACGCTTCATTTGATTTGAATGAAATTTATTAGTAATAAGTACCATAATATCATACATCATTTTAGTTATTTTGGCCATTAGTGATTGACAGGAAGTATAAAAAACAATAGTACCACCACTTAAAAACTAACATATTTTTTTATTGGTGCATCCAATAAAATCCAAAAAAATCTATTTGAAAGGGCATTAGATTAGCCCTCCGTTGTTTTATCACTCATTTATGTTGGCCATGTTCGGCCAGAGCTCCCCTACCATGGACGTGGACGAGAGCTGGGCAGGTGGTTATGTTCCGCTGTCTCGTCCTCTTCTTCACATGCTCTACATATGGGGGTTTCCACCAGACCCTTAGTTAACAAGTGTTTTCTTAGCTAACAGTGACCCGTAGTCACAGATAGTATTCTTATTTGTTAATGCATAATAAAGATGAATATAACCTAATAAAGGCTCCTCTAATAGGGACTTCCGAACTTTGACGTTGATGGCGGCCATATTGTTAAAGCTACATCTGTCGAATAAGCTGTTATTTATTCAGTTTGTTTTACTAAATCACCATGGACATATAACGTTCAACAAAACGTGTTCTATTCAAGCAACGTACCGCGTGCTTCGCTTATTTTACAGTCTCCGTAATCGTCTTACCGAGAGGACTATTCGCACTGTAACGGATATATTTAAATCCACTGGTTCAGCAAACAATTAAAAAACACCCGTACAACGAGGAATCGCAAAATCTGCCGAAAACTGTCTGCAATTCGTAAGAGTGTGCATGAGAATCCGAGGCACTAGATTTCGCGTCTCTCACAAGAGCTCGGTCTTTCGCAGACCACAACTTTTGCATCGAGACTTGGGCCTGCATCCATACAAAATTCAACTTATTCAGAAGCTGAAGATAAACGGCCATAGACAATGACGTGTGTTTGCTGAATGGGCTCTGGAGCAGTTGGAAACTGACCCTAATTTTCATCAAAAATCATTCATCATCATGAGGTTGAACCGGTATATCAATGAAATTTTTGAACTATATCAATCCATATGAGATCCAAGAGTGTCACTGTTTGGTGTAGATTATGGGGTGGCGGCTTTATTGGGCCATATTTCTTTGAGAACGACGTTGGCTAGGCCATCACCGTCAACGGCGAGTATAGCACTCGCTATAGCACACACCAACTTCTTTTGGCCTAAATTGGATGATATGAACACCAACAACATATGGCTTCAACAGGACGACGCTACGTGCCACAAAGCTTATGCCGCATTGTACTTTCTTCTGGACGAGGGATTTGAAGGCGGAGGTAATGTGAACAGGCCACCGAGATCGTACGATTTGATCTGATCCCATTCTTGTGCATCGATAGGCCTTTTAAACTAATAAAAAATCATTGATTTGTCACACACACTTTGTTTAATTTAAATATATAGATAGGAAGCGCTTAATAAGACACTATATATTATTGTATTCTAGGGTACTAACATTAGTATTAGCGATTTACATATGTAAGTAAAGTTAATAAACATAGTGACATCTGAAAGTAATTTTATTAATTAGGTCTCTTACAAAACAGAATAATTTTAGACGTTCTTAAATTTCTCATGTGTTTTTTTGACTCATCTAAAAGATTTTATATATGTGATGTAATTGTAGGGATATTATGCGAATGTGTTACTCGGGTGAATATTATTTGCATTCCACTCGCCGGGCAAGCAGAATCCTCACAAATATTATACTTTCGGCATATTTACATAATTCCAAACCCGTTTTTAAATAACTTTGAAAAATGCGTGGTAGATTTGTGTAAATTAAAGTTAAAATTACCAATAATAATGCGATAAATTGCTTCGGTTTTAAAATATTAAGGTTTTTAATAGATTTTAATAAAATTGTCCTGTTTAAATATTTCTTAATCTCTTTATCAATTCAAGGGACAAAAAATTGAAGCACAAAATAAAACACTTTTGAAAACTACTAAATATATTATACAGGGTGTTCAATTTAAGTGAAGACATATCTCGAAAACTACACATCGAATAAAAAAAATTATAATTAAAATTTGTTCGCCTCGTAGAGGGACATCTAATGATATGAAACTCGACCCACTACCCTCAACCTCCTAGGGCTTTGGGGGTGAGAAATAGGAAAGTTAAATAGGAACCCCCATTTTCTTGTACGGATTTGAAAAAATAAGTAAGTTTTATTTGAATTTCTTTTTAAATTCGTGACAGACGACGCTATAATCGACAAGAGAAATACGAGGGGGTTCGTTTTGCCACAATTAGGTTTTCGGGCGATAGTCGCCGATATTTGCTGTTAACAGGTTGACCTTGTGTAAGGATGAGGTGTTGCACCGAGTGTGTGACCAGTGCGTTTAAGTCAAGTGGTTTGCTTATTGTTGGGTACATGTTTAATATGTTTGTAATGTTAATGGAACGATCGATTGTGTTTATAGCATGTTTAGATATACTGGACTGGCCGAAAGAAAGTTTGGATCGGAGTGTTGTTTACTGCCTGCAAGGGATTTACTTACTTCACACCTGAGTTACTGTTGAAAAACCTTTTTTCTACGACGCTTACTTCTGCTCCTGTGTCAATCAGGAAACTGATACTGCTTAGTTTATCTGTTAAGAAACATAAATTAGATTTTGAATTTGCAGATGTATTCTGTATTCTGCTGGCGAAGGACTTCTAGTGCGAGTCGTACGCGATTCCGTTAAGCTTTTTTGTAAGGCAGCTATTAACTCATCTAATTTCCTTTCAAGTGTAGATCCTCCTTGCTCTATTGATTGTGCAGCCACGCTAACCAAAAACTAACTCCTCGCTCGTACATTGAAGGTCTTCTTTTATTGCGTTACGTAAGCTTAAGAGCACTCCTGGCAAATATCTCGGCCAGTCGTTCCTACCACCTCTCGCTATCAGGGATGCCTTAATGTGTTTGTTCAATCTCTCTACCAGACCATTAGACCATTGATGGTCGAACAAAGTGAAAGTACGATAGATCTACAAATGGAGCCACAAAAAATAACTCAAGTAATCGCTAATATAAAGCTTCCGGAGTGGAGGTGGAGTTATGGTTTGCTCAGGTAGAATCTATTTTTCAAAGTAGAAGAGTGACGCAACAAAGACAGCAATACCACTACGTCATATCATCCCTTTCCCCCGAAATCATAACGATATCGTTTTTCAAAAGAGAATTGAACCATTGTGATGATTTCATTGCGATAGAAAGGTTAAAACCTGCGTATATTTTTCCAGTGTCTGCTTCTGCTCCTGTGAGACATGTGTCTTTCGTTACTTCCACACTGGGGGGAAACTGATGCAGCAGAAACAAGTTCCAGAGAACGAATTTAAAATAAGTGTAATAAATAGCAGAGGCTTAGAACTTTTTGGTAGTTGGGGCAACGGACATAATAAAATAATTTGGCGGCGACATTACGACTGTAAATGAATAGGTATTTGTATTATTCCCAATAAATAAAGAGACCGCCACAACTCGGTATTTATATTACCTTCAATAAATAAAGAAACTGCTGCAAACCTATTGCAATCAACTCCATATATTTTAATTTGGCAATAATTGCATTAGTTAAATAAGTATTGATTGTGTTATAAAAATGTCTGTTAACGCGCTATCTCAACGAAGGAATCATTTCGATTAAATTTAGTAATTTATAATCAATTTTTGTAATGTTTAAATTTAATTTACTATTATAAAGTCTATTAATTAGTTCGTTAATTACAAAACCAACGGGTAAATGTCAATGAGTGCGAGGGTAAAGCTTTAAAAAAGAATCAGACATTAATTGCTTCTAATGAATTATTACTTGGGGTGTTACTATTTTTACTTTTACTGTTCATTTATCAAACAAAAAGAAAAAGTCCTTGTAAATTCATGGTATTGTATTGTTTATCGTAAAAAATGTATCGAATTCCTTTTTCTAATTTATTTCCATTTATTTCTTTTCAGCCCGAATCCTGTATCAGGAAATACAAAGATCCGCACGCATATTGCGTTGTGTTTTCGAGCGCGGACAGATCAAGTCTGGCATGTGCCGAGGGCATACTACAAACCCTATGGACCTTAGATACTATAAGTACTCGAGCTGTTATCCTCGTAGCGAATAAAGCCGACTTGGTCAGATCTCGTGCAGTCACCACTGAAGGTAAGATAGATATATATGTCTGTGTGTATGTGTGGGTTGTGAGTGTGTGTATGTGTATATGTGTGCGTAATATATCTCCTTTATCCCCGTATTTCATGCGTCAATTTAAATGCAGTCAGCCGAATAAATCGGTCATTTTCCACAAACAACGCACGATATCTAAAGCCTTAGCTCTATGGGGTTGTAGAACAGAGGGGTAATACAATCCATATTTTAACTAGAAAGCATCTACAGTTGGATTTATTGCTCTAAATGGATTGTTTAAAAGGATTATAATTGAATATTCATTAATGTATTTATTTTCGATTTAAAACATTTATATGTAAAATCTTACATTGATGTATTGTATTGTGTTTAATTACTAACAATACACCTACATCCAGAGTCAAATTGATGACGTCGCTACATTGAGGCAATCTGGATTGCAATAACTATAGTTTTTGCCGGTCATAACATGACACAATCAGTACATGTACAAGTTATATATAGGTAGACATATATCATTATTTTGACTGTTTGAATTAACTATTAAACACTAAATTTAATATTTACAAATCAATTATTTTCATATTATGATTTTTCAATGTTGATAGGAATCCTATAAATATGTAGTTACGATACATCTATTACTGCTTATTTAATAATTATAGTTCCCCCTATAGTATATAATTTAGTTTAATTATATAAAAACATAGAATAAGCCGCAGCTTTACTGGTGTATCTTTAAACCATCTGAAGATATATTCAATACAGATAGAATCGATCCTTTTAAAAATGTGGTGTGTATGAGATCCGTTGTTCAGAATGCATTAGCATGTATGTAGGTCAAACAGGACGAGGTATAATGGTCCCGTTTGACGATTTTCCGAATATTCTTGTACATTTGATTTGAATCAAGATCTCTTTTTCATAGAGGTACACACAAATACACAAATTATTGTTTACAATGCAACCATCTATTTCCGGATATAAATAATCTCGAAATCTTTCATAATTGCAACAAAGGTATTAA
Source organism: Ontholestes murinus (assembly GCA_963969525.1). Lineage (NCBI taxonomy): Eukaryota > Metazoa > Arthropoda > Insecta > Coleoptera > Staphylinidae > Ontholestes > Ontholestes murinus. Next base: position 65,510,183 of record OZ018394.1, on the reverse strand, counting down.
GCTGAATCACCTGGAGGGATTGGAAATTTTAAAACAGAGCCGCAATGAATCTGCAAGTTCATTTGCATTTAACAAGCAAACCGAACTAATCTGTTCACCACTTTTTGGTGCATCCGCAAACAACTATCGGCAGTTATATTCCATCCCACAAAAATAGTTATTATAAATTCAAAATTTCATCAATTTATAATTTACTTGACGATGATGATACAACGCTGGAACATGAATCGTGCAGTGTTATTTCGATCTATATAACTTTGTCTATATCTTATATAAGATTTTTATAATATAGAGCTATCTGTTAAATTAACTACTTCCTAAGACGCTCGCTCTTCATTTCATGTACAAGCCTTTCAGCTTCCTATCCCTTTACCAGTAACAATCAGCTTACTGTCGGTCCAATTGGTCAAGTTTTTTGATATTCAATTTTTATTGAATGATATTGGTCTTTTCTTTTGATTGCTTATCAAATGCAATAAATTATTTTACAGACAATATTTTTACTTTTGAGTGATCTTAGGTCATATGTTTAAGTTCTCGTAAATTCGAATTTGTTGATTACACTTGATGGTATTAAAATATCAAGCGGTGTAGTCCTAGTAGCACCGGTATCTGGTAATATTTATACATCCACAAAATGTTTTGGCGTGATTTAACAAGCATGGTATTGCTGCAATTCTTCTTAGATTGGATTCATTGCATTTATTTTTTCAACGACATTTAATATGGTTGCATATTTCATGTTTCAAGCTCTCTATTTTTTCTTATTTACCACTTTCATTCTTGTGTTGATTATTAAATCCTTCTCAAGTATTCTTTATTTCTACCTTCTCAAATTTACGAGCCAGTATTTCTATTAATTTAGTTAGCCAAGTAAGTATTAACTCATAATTATACACATGTTCAGATTAAGTACAGTTACATCATATTCCGATGTTTGACTATATAAATCAGTCATTTTAATTTTGAAATGATTTCTGCAAAATATTTGTTATATCCTCATGTAATTATAGTGTCATTCTTTCTCATAAAAGCTGCTTAAACCATAATCAGCTTTTAACCCACATAATAAAATTTGTTACAAACACTGGTTCTGGTTCTGGTTTAAATCAATGGGAGGGCAGAGAGACCTCCCATTTGAGTCCTTATTCCTTGCTACAGTCAAGCTAACCCAAAGCATTGACAAACGCCAGGATTGCAGCAAAAGGGACTCTTAGGATGTCTGATGGCTTTAGACATCCTTCTACCATTATGGATTCACGTAGATTGGATATTACGGGGCAGTCTAGTATATGATCCGGAGTTTCCTTTTCCGTTTCACACCCTCTGCAGATAGAGCTAGATTGTAGTCCCAGTTTGTTCATGTGTGATCGTAAATTGCAGTGTCTTGTTAGAGGCCTTACGACCTTCCGCAGGTTTTCTCTGGATAGTAGCATACAGTACCTGGCCGTTTTGAGACTCAACAACCAGATGTGCTCCTTGTGGCATCTGATTGAGGTAGGGTACTAAGGTCTAGCAGGGAGGACAGGGATGGTTCGGTTCGCATACCGTTTGTCCGGATTCCTTCTTCGCCTAACCATCTGCTATTCTGTTACCTCTTCTGTTGTGTCCTTTTACCCAGCATAGAGTCACCTTGTTGCCGAGAGCCGCTTCTTCCAAGACTTCGCAGCATTCCAGCGTTAATGCTGAGGTAATTTTGCAGCTGGCAATGGATAGGATTGCTGCTCTGCTGTTTGTTATGATGTATATGTTTTTCCCCTGATTTTCTTGTCAGAGCTTGCTTTCGCGGCATATAGTATACCCACGAGTTCCACCATTGATGGTGTGCTCATTATCTTACCAATTTCAGTGCCATTTTCTAGGGACAGGTTTTTGCAGAAAATTCCTATACCAGCCCCTGCTTTCGTTGACGACCCATCAGTATATATGTGGATGTCTTTGTGCTTGCTTCCTACTCCTGAGGCTTCGAATCTCATATCTATTTGAAGGTTTCTGGTGAAAATGTATTTTCGAAGGATATTATCCACCGGCATCATAATCTCGGGTTTTCTTTTCCTAAGATCATCTAAGATTTTGTGGTGTTCACCTCTTCCTTTTTTAAGCATACAAGCCATGTCTGTTGCTCGAAGCCTTATTGCCGCCGCTGCTGCCTGTTCTCTGATAAATATGTCCAAGGGTGACAGGTGCAGCAGGGCTTCCATAACCGCTGTTGGTGTTGTTCTCATGGCTCCTGTCGCGCTCAAAAAGGTGCTTCATTGAACGTGGTCTGGGATCCTTACGGCTGATTTCTTGGTCGTTTTTGGCCACCATATTATTGATGCGTATACCAACATTGGCCGCACATTGATACACCGTGTGTACATCCATAGAGCTACCTTTGGAGATAGTTCCCATGTTTTCCCCACAACTCGTCTGCATTGCCAGAGGGCTATGTATGCTTTCTTAAACGTCTCCGACAGGTGAGCATTCCAGTTTAGTTTTTTGTCTAGAAGAATGCCCAAGTATTTGACTCCATCTTTCAGGGTGAGATCTTCACCCCGAAAGCTTGGTGGTTTGCAATCTTCATTTTCCTCCTGAACAGCACCAGTTTAATTTTTGTTGGATTTACGGATAATCCTTGGTCTGTGCACCATTTGTTAACTATGTTGAGAGTATCCAACATACGTTTCACTAACATACTTTCTGAGTTGTGGGCAACCCTTTGTGACCCGACATCTAAGACTAGTATTGCCTATTGAAATCTTGGTTGTCCTCCATTGCAGTATATTGGAGATCAACTGGCCTAAATCCACCGGAAATCCCCTGCGTCGAAGTGCCGCAGTTATCTTTGGGAAGGAGATCTGATCAAAGACTCCTTCAATGCCCACGAAAGTCACAAGGGTGAAGGCTTTTTGCTCAAAGAATCGGCTCACCACTGTGTGCAGGGCCGATTCCGACGACCTGTCTTCACAGTATGGGTGTTGATTGGGATGTAAACGGTGTTTCACTATCACTATTCCCTAATGTACTGGTCGCATAGCCTCTCCAATATCGTTAGTAGAAAGGATGTGGTCTGCATGTTTTCGCTGTGGTGTAGTCCAAGTGTCCTGGTTTTGGTATATAGATTACTTTTGTTGCTCTTCATGCATAGGGTGTCCAGGATAACATCCTTGCCCCACTGTATGAGAGCCGGATAAATCCCGTTTTATTACAAACACGTGTTTTGTATCTGAGCTCCCCATTGTATGGTGGAAATTAAGCACGTTTGCATGTATACAATGCGTCAATTAGTTTCGCTATTGCAAACGTTGTGGTAAATCATGCCAAATAACGGTTTTACTGTATGTGTATATCTCTTCAAAATTAGCTAACTAAACATAGATTAAAAACACGCAATTAAGTGAACCACCAACCCAAATCGTTTTAGGTTAACAAAATACATATTCAGGGTATTTATTAAACATACGGTAAAATAGGTTATTGTCTGGGCAATTCTAAGTATGTTTCGTCCTTTGGTGATTTTTGAAAACACGGGGCGAACAATATATTCGACAAATTTTGTTTGATATTTTTAAAATTATTAATGTAGTCGAAATAAAAGTATAACGACCTACACTCGTACAAAGAAATTAAGTTGCGTTGTTAATTTTTACTCTAATTACCAACAACTGCTTTAATTCATGCAAGTGCAGAGAAAGAAATTCAATAATTTAAACATTTATATGGGGCTATTTTTATGACATTTGAAATGTGCAAAACGGCATCTTTCTCAAAAGGTCACAAAAATATGTATTTTTTTTAATTCCTGGACGGAATGAATTATTAATAACATTATGTCATAGCCACCAAAATTATCTAGAATTACATTTGTAAATTATTTGAAAATTGCACAGAATTGTACTGTATGCCTTTTAACGTTCACAGCCTTTGTAGAGCTATGAATTATCTTTACATTCATGAATACGTTGTGTAAAAATTATTTATTTCAAATAAAAACTATTATTTTAATCAATAAATAAAACAATTACTATGTTTTTTCACAATTATTAATTATAATTTATACTAATAATAATTTATATACTTACAACAACACTACTTTTAACAGTCATTTTTAATTCATATAAATTACAATAATTATTTGTGGTAAAAACATTCTAAATGTTTTAGTTAATGCCTATATTATGGACGTAGTAACGATCGCAACCATCATCATGATTATTCTTCACAAGTGTCAAAGACATTAAAGAGTCCAAAACTACAGCAAATCAAGACAATCTTGTAACGTAATATTGCATGTAACTGTACAACCCAAAATGTATTAGATACAACTGGTATCTATTTAACGTTCGTTAATAAGGTTTTGAAAAGAAATAAGTTTCACACTTATCAGATCCGATACTTGAATAATCCGAAAATGATTTTGATAGATACGTTTAATTTTTTGAAATTATGACGGACACTGCCAAATGGTAATTTCAGAGACCTTATTGTACTTTCAGACGAAGCTACCTTTTATTTATTGGTATTGTAAACCGTCATAACACCAGAAATTGGCCAAATCGACATTGTATGGAAAAAAGTCAGTTGTGTGGCATTATTGAGTGACATATCATAGGTCCATTTTAATAGAAGAAATATTACATCTACAGTATATTTTCGATTATCCCTGAATAATATTATTGTGACCCAATTATCAATTGAGATTCCTTCCTCGTCGTTCAACTTCTCTTCCTCTAGCCTCCGACTGTCCATCTTGAAGGTAGAGCTTCTGCAGCATTATTTCTGGATGTTCAGAAGGCATTTGATTCTGTATGGCACCAAGTCTTATTGTATAAATGTCACCTCCTAAATATCCCTCCTCATATCATTTTTTATTAAACAATTCCTCTCTAAAAGTAAAAATCCACAAGTATTTCTCTTCTTCTTTTACTCCCGAACAAGCACTCCCTCAAGGCTCTCCCCTTTCACCCTTATTATACAACTTTTTTAGCTCCGACATCTATAATCCTGATCCTCTCTACTTCAATCCTTCCAAATATCTCCTGCAATTTGCAGATGATACTGCCCTAATTACCCATTCTCCCACGTTACCAAAAGCCTTCAAATCCCTTCAAGAGCTTATTGACTCCCTTCAACACTGGTTTGCAAAATGGCGTATTAAAATTAATTCCCACAAATTGCAGCTCCTAATTCCATACCACCGAACCAATAATTCCCCTTGCAATGTCGCAATTTCCCAAACTATTATCCCCCCCCCTCAGCTTCCGTAAAGTACCTTGGCATAAACATAGTTTCAAAAATCAATTTTAAAAAACATACACTTATAATTAAAAGCAAAATAACAACTATGGCAAAATATTTTAGATGTTTAACTTATAAAAATGATGGTATTACTAGTAAAACAGCAGTTAAAATATACAAGATGATTTGTCGCCCATTACTGGACTATGGTTGTGTCCTCTATCCCAATCCCACCAATCCAACTTCCCGTAATATTCAAGTTAGCGAGCGAGCATCCCTTCATAATCCTTCTAATCAGCTCCTTTATGTTACTACCTTAGTTATTCCCATCCCAGAACGCCTTCGATTCCTATCAGAAAAATTCTCCAAAAATCCTTTTAACTTTCACATATTATCCCTATACTGTATTCCTAGAAACCCAAATCTAATCCCTAAATTTAAAAACCCACATTCTACCATTTTTGATTTCATTTCATCATTTCATGCATCTACTCATTAAAGACTGACGCCATATGACTGGACAAATCAAGGCAGAAAGACCTCTGGTCGATAGCCTTTTGACAGATTAACACACTAACACCTCATCAATTATTTATTATTTAAATGTTAAATTATATTGTAGATATTTGTCAATGAAGATGTATAAATAACTCCAGCCTTATCAATGAAAGCATATTTTTCGAAGCGGTAGATCGGAAAAAGAAGACAAATAAAATGAACACTTCTCTCCTCAGACTTAGAACTTCTAGACTTGTTCTTATGGTATCATATAAAACAATATATATGTCAATAAGCGTCATAATTTGGAAGATTTTAAACTTCGTATACGTAGCTGCTATTTAAGAGAACTGAATATAAAATTCGATTGAATCACCTTACCTTCAATACATCAACGAATTCTATTAAATTACTTTTTAGCATAAAGTTTAAAAGCCGCACAAATCTGATGACCTCGATGGTGAATTTTATTGAATACTTCTTTATATCTATCAGTTTGGAAAATGTAAATTTTCTTTTACGAATGTTTTCTTCATCATCCAACTGTAGCTACATATCCCTTGTGTAACATTCAAGGTCACTTTTCAAGAACTTTGGATAAGTTAAGGTGTAAAAAGATTTTTCCTATTTAAATTTCTGTCATTAGGTGGCTTTTATCTACGACCCTATAATGTTCTCCATTAGTTAATACAACATATATATTAGTATTCAAACTAAATATTGAAATATTAGTGCAGTTTTAATAATATTAATTGATAGTGAGAAAATTAAATTTTCTTAATGAGCATTTCTGCACTTATGTTTTACATTTTACTGTAAAAACTCCAGCTAACAGTTAAAACAACTACTCCCCGTACTAAAGCACCGCCAGGCATTGAATGACATAACTGTTAGCTGTCGTTACATGTCTAAAATAATATTCAGCACGATGTAACAATTTTTGTGGTGTTATCATTTTTTAACCGCTCCTCGAAAAGTGTTATGCAATGACAATCTGCAGACACGTGTTTCGCTGTATCACAGCTCATCAGTGCAGCTATGTCATAACTACGCGCGTCCTTTCTGGTGAAAGACCGTCGCGAGAATGAATCAATTTAGTTTGAATATTTAAATGCCGAGAGCGGGCTTTTTATCTGTGGTGATATCGTTTTTTAAACGTGCCTCGAAAATCGAACATCGGCAATGGATCAATTCTATTTGGAATCAAAATGTATATTATTTAACACGATACATTTTAGTAGACTGTAATTTGTTGCTTTTAAGGGTATACAGTTTTAATTGGGTGTACATATTTGTTAACCTTTATATATTTGAGTTAAATTTCGTTGGCCAATTTCATAATTTTGTAACTGATTACATACATTGTGGCGCTAGAAATATAGGTTATCAGAGCATTAAATGAAAATCCGTTACGTACTTCAACCGAATGGCTCATATTAAGAGCCTTCAATAGGAAACGATGTTAAAGTTGGCGTTTGATGTGTAATAAGTCATATCTGCACTAAGATTGTGGTTTCTGTTAAATGGCGAAGTGACAAATATGAATTTGTATTTGACAGAACATTAGTTAATAAAAGCCTGGGTAATTAAATTAAAATTACTAATTACAACATAAATAAACTCAATCGTTATAACTGACCAAAGAAGATATATCGGACAAACAGGACGAATGTTTACAGAAACAATTATAGAATATAAAAGTAAACAAAAAAACTGTGAGAATCACCTTTTCGCAAACGAAACCTTCAGTCAAGAATTCTAGATCCAATTAACAGATTTGAAAAAAGCAGCCTCCTATTGAGTAAACTTTCACACTTCCTACTACTAAAAATATCAACTCCACCGTAGTATTAATAGTGTATAAAAATATACTTCTAAGATTTATAATGTCACTGTAAACTTTCAGTTACTGAAAAAGCAATAAAATCGATCACTTTTTTGAAAATCAATAAGTAATTCAGAATATTATTAAAGTACAAACAAGACCATGTTATGGTAAATGGTAATATTTAGTTTAAATATTATTGGGTCTTGTATAAGTAAATCGTACAGCTTTTCATATCATCATAATATATATAATTTATTTTTGATATCTTCGAGTTAATGACGAGATTTAATATTATAAGTTAAATATACAGAAATATATAAGAAAGGAATACCTTAAACTTATAATATATAACATATGTAGGTCTTTGTATTTGTAGATAAGTTGTATGTTATAGATTTTGGGTTACTAGACTGATTGTTGTAGGTTAACCTCGTAATCAAATTTCTTAAATACGAGTTATCGATTAATACCTTTTCACTTTTTAATTGTTATTAACAAATGATGTGCAGCAAATTTTATTATTTTATTTTTTCTAAATTTTGCGAACTAACAACGAACCCGTTTAAATAATTCCATGTCTTTTCCGTCAAAGTTTTTGTCAAGGTCATTACGGAAGTGTCAAAAGAAAAATTGACTAAATATTACACTTCTAGGATAGTCAATTTTGTGGAGTTCTCTTATACAAAAGTAACAACAAGCGAACAAATACAATTTTCTTCATATTATTTTCTGTCAACTACAACAGATACTTCAAATAAAGTCTTAGATAATCATCTTTTATTTGTTTCACAATTTCAATTAACTCTATAATATATTTTATTGTCAAATCTATACCTTGCTTTGTGCCAGCATTAATGATATCAATAAAATAAAAAAAAGTAATTATTATAAAATAACAACCAAAGATTGATTTGAAAATTAATTTTGAAATTTCTCCAAACAACCTAAATTAGAGTATTATCATTCTGCACTCAACTTTTCGTTCGTTACAAAAATAAAATGTAAACATAATCAATAACAGAAAAACGTTTAACTTTTTTATACTACTTTATACCGGGTGTCTCAGACCACCCGTACCAGCCTTTTATTTCGACAACGCTTGGTCGAATGTGACTGGGACAAAAAATTTTATTACCAAAGTGAACCCAAGGAATCCACTGATGAATTTATTTTTTACCGGAATTAGCCGGAAGTACCCGGAACCGGAAGTAACTTTAAAATTTCAAATAGCAACATAGGTCGAGTATGGTATTAATTGATAGGTCTTTTTAAAAGAAACAACTTTTATTAAAATGTTTTTTTAATATTTTGCATATTTACAAAAATAAACGAAAAAAACTAAATTGAAAATTAGTTACCTATTCAACACTCAATTTCCTCAAGTAGGCTTTGCTTTTTTGTTTTGTCAAAATAATTGACGTTCGTGAATATTTGAAGTAAAATAAATTATTATTATCAAAGTATTGAATGTGTCAACATGGTTTTACAAACATCAAAGGTTTGGTGAATGCGGCCAAAAATATCATGCTGCTGAGTGAATTTATTCTGAGCGATACCCTCAACGAGCCAATCAGTCAATGTTTTTCGGCGCCTTGCAGAACGAGTTAAGACAACTTGTAAGCTACAGCCCAGTGTACAATATTAAAGAACACCAGATATTCTTGCAGCAATTGCTCTGGACTTGAACATATCGACTAGAAGAATTGAAATCGATGCTGGAATAACTCGCTCCAGAGTTTTAAAAACAAACAAATTCCATCCATATCATATCTCTCGACACCAGAAATTTGAAGAGCGGGATTTTCAAGGCTCTATTGAATTTTTGGGAATGGTTGTCTCAAAAAAATTATAATTTCCAACACAAAATTTATGGACAGATGAGGCGACATTCAAAAGCAACGAAGTTGTTAATTTACATAATGCTCACTACTGGAGTAATGAAAACCCTCATTGGTTAAGAGAAGTTGATAATCAACACGTGTAGACCCTTAATGTTTGGTGTGGTATTTTAGGAAACCAAATAATTGGTCCGCATTTTTTCGATGGTTCATTAAACGGAGCTAAATACGCTGATTTTTTAGACAATAATCTTATTGACCTTCATTACGCAAGCGTTTCTCGTCAAACCGTTGATCGCCTTTTCCCTGATCGATGGATTGGAAGGCTAGGACCATTTCCATGGCCACCTTATTCTCCTGACATAACGCCTCTTGACTTTTCCTTGAGGGGACGTATCAAAGACCTAGTCTATAAAGAGGTTCCAACCACGAGAGACAATATGAAGGAGAGGATAATTTATTTTACTTCAAATATTCACGAACGTCAATTATTTTGACATAAGAAAAAAGCAAAGCCTACTTGAGGAAATTGAATGTTGAATGGGTAACCAATTTTCAATTTAGTTTTTTTCGTTTATTTTTATAAATATGCAAAATATTAAAAAAACTTTTTAATAAAAGTTGTTTCTATTAAAAAGACCTATCAATTAATACCATACTCGACCTATGTTGCCATTTGAAATTTTAAAGTTACTTCCGGTTCCGGGTACTTCCGGATTATTCCGGTAAAAAATAAATTCATCAGTGGATTCCTTGGGTTCACTTTGGTAATAAAATTTTTTGTCCCAGTCATATTCGACCAAGCGTTGTCGAAATAAAGGGCTGGTACGGGTGGTCTGAGACACCCGGTATAATATAAAAATTATATAGTATAAAAATAAAAAGTAGGATAAAAAAGTTATACGTTTTTCTGTTATTCATTAAAAATGTACTACGAAGTGAACGCCTCCAAAATTCAAGATGTAAACATAATCGTTTTTAGCACTTGTTTATGTTTATGATAATTATAGTTTATTGTAATGTGACAGATATATCAATACGTTCACCTTGGTACAGAATTTCATTTTACGGAGGAAACCGTAGAGAATCCCAATTGGGTATTCTGAGTATTTAAGCCAGTAATTATATCATAAAAAAATTATCTCTATAAAATATAACCAAATACTTAATGTTTTAATTTTTTTGATTATATCTAGTTTGGCCTAACTAAAATTAAGTCGTTTCCATCATATAATCTGGAAAATGAAAAGAACTTACCACATTTTAACTCTTATGATGACTCAGGCAACTGGTACATGGCAACGAAATTAGTCATACTAGTGTCCTGAAAATTCTTAGATAAACCAAGCTGCATCCTTACAAGATGCAGGCACTCCAAGAATTAGCGGACCGCCGAATCGAATTTTGCGAGCAAATGATGAACCCGATAACCAGATTTCATTGACATTAATTCTTTGTTCTAAAGAAAGTACTTTTATCTTACATAATGATGTCATCGTCAAAATTGTCGTTATTTGCCTGACCATAATCCTCATTGGTAGCGAGAAAGTCATACTCACTTTTCGAAAAAGTCAATGTATGTGCTGAAATAATAGGTGATCAGATTGTAGGACCAGTTTTCTTCGATAGCGAGATCTCTGGAGGTATCTCAAATGTAAGAACTATGTAACAAAACTGAACGTCATTGAGGACCTTAAGCAACGTACTAGGCATGCAATACGGCAAGTGACACCAGAAATGTTAAAAAAACCATTAGAGATGCATGTTATCATCGATTTGCACTTTGTCAAGAAAGAAACGGTGCTCATTTTGAACATTTAGTGCTTTAAATAGTATTCAAGTTATATTTTTTTTATCACTAGGGCAATCAAATATTCCAGAAATAAATAGTATGATATTCCTTGTATAGATATTTTTCAAACGAGGTATCACTTGACGTACCTTTCCATTTGAAAAAAAGGTCGGAGGTGGCTGGGCACTTCCGGGAATAGATAAACATCATATGCATACATAGAAATGAGGGCAAGAAAAAATAATACGTAACGTGTTTCGGGAATGTTGCAAAAATTCCCTATATCGAAGTTATGAATTTTATTTGATTTAAAGTTCCCACCCTGTACAGCTTTATATTTGAATTAGCATGTTGATGTATTCAACGAGAAATGTTTACGAGTATAATTTACGTAATATTTATGTAAGAATTTGAGAAATGGAAAATCGCAACTTAACGTTCAAGGGTGTAAACATTCCGAACGGGTAAACAAAAAGCAGCATGGAAAATCTGCTAAATGGGCAATATTTTAATTAAATTTCCCAGCTAGTGCATAATTTGCTCTTTACACCCCAATAATTTCATCTTGCGGGAATTTAAAATTATATCACTCATCAGGTTTTTACCTCTTCATAACCCAAATATATTTACCTATTTACATGCATACAATACAATCAGCACGAGATAACACTTACAGTATTTTACATTGTGTAATTAAATTTAGTAATTATAAAATTGCAATTTAAAGATACTTGTTTCATTGTGTATTTAATGTAGTTATGATAAAAATTACGCGCGATCCTACTTGAAAGCCCGGGCGAAAATGAAATTTTATATATTGCTCTTACAAAGACCTAAAGGTTGAATAAAAATTTGCTACGGATTAATATTTTCTAATAAGACTTTTATATGAATTTTACTTAAATTATAGCGGAAGTAATATATTCTCTCCACCTTTACATTATCTTATTGAGAATTAAATACCTACGCCTAGCATTCTAAAATCAATATCCAAGCTAAACTAATGATAGCGGTGAAGCAAATGAAAGAGGGAACTTACACTTTAATCGCTATTAATTTTCGTATTACGTAACATTTACGGATATTACTATAAATGTACTTCTCGTTGTAATTAATTTAATTATCATTGTTTCGGAAGGAACATAACTTAATTGCAAATTTTATACAGATAATACATAACAGATAAATCTGTGTTCATTAAAAAACTTGATACCACTTAAAACTACACAATGAAAATATGTAGTAGGTAGAGCTTAATTATTATTATATATTACTATAAGATAAACAGCGTTATACTGTTAGAGTGCCATGACAACCATTACCCGTTCCTTCAGCAATACTCTATTGCTTTACTATAAATATGTGGGTGTGGTGGTATAGGTCAAGCTGCTAAAATTAGTGAGAACTCTGACCTCAAACATACATAATGAAAGTCCTTCGCCTCTTTTATTCACTAGTATATAATCCTTCCATTATGAAAAGAATCTAATATAAAACACGTTTGCTGAAATGCGTGCAGGAGACCGACCCTAAATGATTTTCAACCTCCCACAATTAAATCTTCGTTAGCCTAATCGAATGCGCTTTATTTGTGAAAAGATATCAGGGCTTAAGTAAATATTAATAGTCTAGAACTTATTACTTATACAATAAAAATAAACATTTTAGTTTATGTGTAATAAAATTACAAAGCATAAAAAGTTAAATAAAATTTTGCTCTACTAAACCTCTACATTCATTTTATACTAAATATCTGAAGATTTCCGATGATTTAATTCTATAATACTAGTAGAAATTAAATTTAAAAACGTAACAAATATATCTTATAACTTGTAATCATAATGTATTATGCTGATTACGATTTCAGTTATGTCGACGCAGTTGTTCGTTATATAATTTTATGCTTGACAGTGCTTTGGTATAGAGTAGCTGTTAGTTCTTAGACAATTGTAAGACAGCGGGTCAGTTGCATGCACTTGTTAATTGGAGTATCTAAACGAATGCACAATTTAATCGAAAATAAAGAGAAACAATTACAAAAGCAATTAACCTAGATAGAAAAACTAATCGATATTTCCAGAGTTTTTTTTGTGTGGCGTATCATCTAAAACAAGAACTTTTTATAACGAACTTCTTACAAATTATGTGTGTGGATAAAAAATGCATACAATAAAAGCAAATAAATATTGTGTTCTATATCATATAAATAATAAACTGATAACTCAAGTAATATATAATATTATTTCATGGGAAACTTAGTGCAACACTATAGACAATAGATGGCATCTTAATGCTTATCATAAAATGTTATGTTTCTATAGATGTCTGCTATGAATGAAGTTCCATTTTTGAATTATTATTATAAGTATATTTAATTATATGTCAAATACAGGATTTAATATATAATATATACTTATCTAGAGTGCAAACTTACCAGTTAAATGCATTAAAGTCACTGCATCTAACTTTCAAGCTGATGATAAACATCCCAAATAGAAAAAACACTGAGTTCAGTATTAAACAATTAGACGTAGTTATATTCCTTACTATTTTATTTCACTGCTATTAACAATGAACACAAAGTATTAAAAATGTACATATAGTGGTGAAATAAGCGTTAAAGTCTAATATTATGTAACATATACAGGGCGAGTCTCTAACTTGGAATAAATTCAGTAAATCATAGAGTTTTTTTTTTAAATATGCTGAGATAAGTCGATTAGTATTTTGAATTGGGTTCTCTTTGATGTAATAAAATTTTATACAGCGTGTCCCAAATATGAGATATGACGTCATCGACTATATTTTTAATGGCAACCCTAATTTTTTATCACTATTCTCAAATGAATTTATTCCAAGTTAGAGACTCGCCTTGTATATTATTTCAGTGTTGAAATTGATTTGCTAGAATTAAGGGTAAATTAGCCATTCCAAGAACCCGCCCTCCTATTTCGGAATAGACAGGACCATTCGAATAAATTTCGAGTTGAATACATATAATTCTCTAACCAGAATTATATGTATTCAACTCGAAGCAATATGAGATAGTAATAGAGAAGAAGAATATTATCACCACTGCCCTAGGGTCTACTTTCTGTCTAATTATCAGTAATAGTAGAACCGAAAACTCCCGGCTCTCATCTTGTTATACCAGTTAGTGAACTTAAGATTTCTTAACGGTCTCTTGTGATCCGAGTAAATTCAACAGTGGCGACATCAAAAACTTTGATAAGAGTTCGAGGTATAGAATGTGGAACTTCTGGATCTTAACGCTATTATGTTATACATCGAGGTGATCATATACTTGATCTTACGGTTCCAGCCAGTGCATTTAGAATATGAATAACCAGCTATAAACATTAGTATTTTGCCATTAAATAATGATTAAGACCGGCATTATTCTGGTATTGAAAATGGAAAATATACCTCGGAATTTTATGTCGCCAAAGGTTTTCGAGCTGAGTTTTAGTCTCGATCGCTAGGGTTGCAGAGCCCGAAAAGAAAGGTTGACGAAATCAGGAGGGTTGTCAAAATCGATTTAATTCAGTTCATTTCAAAAGGTGTTCGTTTTGGCATAAGCTAAAAGAACTGCATAATGGTAGGTCAAGAATGCTTGCGCTGCAAATAAGCAATTACACACAGAATTGTCTACTGGAAGGATCTTAGCTCTGATAATCGATGGTTTACCCATTTGGTATGTCTCTGAAGACGACCTTGAGAGTTTTATACACGTCTAATTCGCATGTATGGTACGAAAAATCTTTGTCACCTTACTGCGCAGTGGTGTATACGCTAGTACCTTGTAAAATAGATTAAAATTTGCGAATATTAATTCTCATCTTAAAGATACGCTTATAGAATAGGGTCAAATTATGATTGAATGATTTAGATTTTGTATAATGAAAAGGATTACTAGATCCATTGTATGATGCTTTAAATATTTTCGCAATTAAGGGAGATCGCCTAAAGAAAATTCTTCATCGGGCCCTAAACCATACTACATAAAGAAGTGCAATCAAAATACTACAATTAAAAAAAATACTGTACGTGTTAGCAACTCGCTATAAGAATTGGCTGCGATGCTCCATTGCTACTGTGATATATTAATATCTGTATTAATATCTGCAATATAGATAGAGCACTATGTTTAAAACGTCGATACCATAAAATATGAAGAAATTATCGAAATAAATGGAAATATCTTTACTATATGTTGACTATTTAAATTGTATTGTACTTACCATAAAGTAAGAGGTGTGTTTAAATTATACGATCGCAACACCAAGAAGGAGTAGGAAAATTTTAACTAAACTTGTACAAATGTATACATATTTTATATAATAATGGGTTGATCTGCCCATATTGCTTACAGATTCCCCTACTCTTCGTGGCATCAATTCTAGGAGATGATTGATAATCTCTTGAGGTAGCAACATGTAATTCGCGCTGTAGAGCTTACAGTGTCTACGGAGGATACTTTAGACCAGTAGATCGAAAGATCAAAACACGTGTCTGCAGATGATTATAAACTTGAATGCTAGATTCTTTAATTGCTTTTGCTAATTTAATTTAATAAAATCAGTTTAATTTCTAATCAAGATTTTTCAAATATGTTTCACCACCGGTTAAGTAAGCAATTAATTAAATATGCAGGTTAAATTCCATTTTTCCTAATCTTCATGTTGTAGTCACATTTAAACAATCTAAAATACATTCTATCATTTATTAGTTTATTCAACAGAATAAATTTCATTCAAATTAGTGTTGCTTTGATAGTTGTACTATTCGTAAAACGCAAATTAATTTTGTTTTATCCAATGTCTGTCGAGGTCTTAGCCAGAAAAGTAGTTGTTTCAAAATTGATTTGTTTTGTAGTCTTAGTAAGACTCATTTGCTGTAGATTCACGAAATGTTTTCGTATTTTTAAATTAACTATTTAATTTTCTACAAGGAACTAAAGGATTTTAATACATTTTTATTAAGGTTAGCTAGTCGAAGAAGATGGCGATATTGAACCTTAATTGTTCTTCTTAGTCCGCCGGTTCCTATTCTACGACCTTCTTGATCCTTTCTTGTTTATTTCTGATAGTAGCGCATGACAGTAAATTAGTTTGATTAAGGCGATTAGCTATTTCTCTTTGCGGAAACCAACGATACGACCTTTGCCAAATTCGCGTACTTTGGGCATAATTACACTTACAAAAACAAACGATGAAAAGTTAAAACAACAAAGAATCTAAGTCTAGATCCATATGAATAATATTTTAATCAATTGCTATCTTTTAATAGTTTAACCTTTGAGGCAAGTTAGGCCAAACAAAAACTAGACCTTCTTGTATATGTATCCAATAAAATTAATAAAATTATATTATATAAAATGAATTTGGTACAACTAACAAATGCAATATCATTAAATATTGACTAATATCCTGATCCATTCGGCGTATTTTATTGTTGTCTTTTTTACTTTGTATTATTCTCTCCGTCACTCTAAAGTGCATTCAATTATATCCCAATTGTATAAGGTGGCCCATAAAACTGGAGACCTTGACCAACGACCCTTATTTTGGAAGATATATAATTATTTTAATTTATACAAGACAATAGTCGATATACTAAAAGCTAGTAGAAATAATGAAACTAAGGCAATATAATAATGATCTTTTTCTATGCTTTTGTTTAAGATTTATTTTAAAAATAACGACTGAACATCAGCTGGGCTTTATCTACTTAAACAGAGAGTATAAAAGTATGTAGCTTTATGCGTATTTAATCTAACAAATATAGATTGAAGTATAGTTAGATCTTCCGTCCTACGTCACAAAGTATCACTTCAAAAAACGACGAAAGTTTTACAGTGCGTTCTTTTTCTAACGCATTTGGTTTACTTTATCAGACTGAATGTTTTTATGTCGTTTCTCGAAGCGATATTTTGTGTCCTACGTCACAAAGATCCAACGGATGGACTATAATCAACTTTTTATTAGTATGATAAGTTAATAAATTTATTAATTTTAATAACTGTTTGGTTACCTAAATAGATTTAATATTAAATTTTACTATTCATGGAAATCTTACTATTCATAAAAATACAAGCTGGGCAATTTTGCTCAAATAGCTTACATCAATTCAATTTAAATTAACAAATATAATTTTCTCCATCGCCGTAGGGCATAGAACGGAATTTAATTTGGAACGAGACAGAGTGATGCAGTAAATTGCCGGATATGCATATTTGTAACGATATTATGTAGGATTCTAGCGAGAAATAATAAATTGCATTTTGCATTTTCTGGGTCAGAGATTTAAATATTGCACGTTTATTTCACTTAGGTTTACCAACATTCCTTAATATATATTTTTATAGTATGGAATTAATTATTGTACAAATATGTCTCAGCTACAAATATTTGTCTACGTTATTTTTCAGATATTAATTGGAATTTACATATTATTGGTTTAGTGAATTGGGTAAACTTATATTATTGCATTAGAAAGTCATGGGGGGTATTTTACCTATATTATTCCACATACATTCATATATTTGAAATGACTTCCATTGAAATATTACTACATCAAATCAATATACTAAAGCACTTTATATCCGTGTATAAATTTAAAATAATTAACAATTAAGAATGTATTATAAAATCATCTAAAAAATTTCATGGTATATAAAATATATCCGGATATATATAAATCAATTCGTTAAGTAAAACCTCAAAGGTTTTTTGCAATATTTCATCAGTAAGATATTTAGGAAAAAACTCATTTAAAATATGATAATTAGAAAAACAAGAAAGAAAAGACAAATAAAAGTAATTAATTTGGTGTGTAAATATTAACGTGTGAAGATTATACTAATTTCAATTTCAATAATATTTAATTCAGTTAATTAAAAATATACAAAACGAAACAAATAGATATTTTGTTTTATTCGTTTTATGATTTTTTTAATTCGAAGTAGTTTGGTATGTTTAATAAAAAATAAGAAGAAATTAAAAATAATTTCCACAGTATTAAAAAATAGAAATATTCGTATAATAAATAATATTTTATTATTATTTACAATGTAAATATTTTTACAACTTTTGTGAAGTGAAGTGTGTAGACTTGAGATTTCTTCTAATAAGCGGCTATCGACCCGCGGCCATTCAGCCTTATTTACAATGATTTATTCTACAAATCTCTTTTCCTTTAGAAAAATTAACGACTAAAGCAAAATCACGGTTCATATACATTTTTACGATTCAAATAAAAGTTAAATTACGTGTACAAAATTAGTAGGGACAATATTGAAAACTAGAATATTAGGAATATGTTACAAAAGTAGGTAGGGTCACCTAAAAGTGTTTAGTTAATTGACGTATATAAATCTGTTTCACTTCTCAATAAATTAAGTAGCGCTCGAATAGCGAAGTAGAGTTTCATGTTAGAAGCTTGAGAACTTCTGAGTTGATCCATATTCAGAAGGTACGAAATGAGATGTTGTTTACATTGAATTGTTAGTACATGCATCGCACTTTAATTGGGTTATTAAAATGCATTAGTGCTATAAAGCACCTGTGCAATGAATTCACTTTGAATATAAATATAAAATATTTCTGTGTTACTTTTAATTATTTTAATTTGAAATTATAAAAATACTTATCAAAATATTAGAAAAATTAATTTAGATATTTGCTCTTTATTATAATTATATTTACATATCGAGAAAGAAAGAAGATATATTTGTCTTGAGAAGTATTGTTCGACGACGTCTTATAATATAATTGATATTACTGAACTCTTAAAATAAGAAGTATTAATATGTAGTCATAATTTGTACACTATAATATATATTACTATACCACCATTATTTATGTTTTATTGTTTAAGAAAGCAAATAAACTATAAGTGTCATTTTTAACAAGATACACTGTCGCCCTCTCTTTTCACATCATCCGTGATTGTTTAACTTCAAAGGAAGCTTCTCTAGTCATTTCCAACGCTGTAAGTTAGCCTCAAGTTGCAAGCGGACCTAGAAATTGGGCAGCCATGTAATATGAGCTATGTTCATTACTAATCCCATTGAATGAGATGTTCGTACTCTGACATTTTAAATACAAAAAAATCATTTGTTTTACTGAAATCAATTGGCAACTCGTAGCAGATGACAGTTAAAACATCTATTCCTCATACTAACGCACCGTCAGGCATTGAGTTATATAACTAATGGCTGCTGTAACATGTGTGAAATCACAATCAGCAAAACTTAAGGTTTTTTTTTGTACTCCTATCGTTTTTAAATCGCGCCACAGACGTTATTACGTAATAGCAATTTCCACTATATAAAATTACGTGCGTTATTCCGAGTGAAAGACTCGCACGAAAATAAATCGATTTCAATAAAATCGAATTATTTCCCATTTATTTATTTCCAAAGCCTGCTCTCCGAATTTTAATGTGTGAATTAAATCAAGTATTGACTTCCTATTCAGTATTATTGTAAATTAAAAATGTTAATGGGAAAAATTAAATATACGAACCAACGACCTAAATCTTTAAACGAAACAAGTTCAAATATACTATACAATGTTACAGATTGGTTTGGTGGTATAAATCATAATATTTTGTACAATTGTAAGGGATAATATAGTAAAGAAATGAACAAAATGTCTCTTCGATTCAATGAACTTTATGAAAAAAAAACATTTATAAGTGCCGATGCATCACGGTGGACTATACAGTTTCTATAGCGCCTATGCGATTGATGTCCTCATGTGGTATCTCATTCTGAGTAATTACTTATGCATTTCGAAGTACTTCTAGAGTTGCAACTTAAGGAGTCTTCCACCCATGACATCCCACACATCCTCGGTGGCTAAGGCATAAAATTTATTTCAGCGTGCTCAAAGAAGTTCATTGTGGCTCTTGCAACGTAGTGGCGAGCATTATCCTGCTGAAAAGTTGTATTTGGCCCCCCATACCATAACCCCAACAGTGTGATAACCGTTCACCACATCGTCTTCTGACGCTGGCCCAGCCATAATGCATCCGTAAAGAGTATCTAGATTCGTCACTAAACATAATAACTGTTCGCATTCCAATCGATCTTCCATGCTATTCATACCACTGGTTTGCAATGGATATGGTGGTGGAGAAACAATCTCTTAAAGCCAACAGTCTCAAACCCCGATCTGCAGGCTCTGTGGTTCTTCGAATTGGTTCTGCTGAACCTCTAACTCTTCTGTATTCTGTGCACCCTGTCCATAATTTTCCGGAAAGTCCTGCGCCTCTCTAAGTCTAACTATCCGCCCTCTATCAAACTGAAAAAGTTTACTTATTTATTTATTGACGTATAAACAAATATTTTACAAAGATAAATTACAAAACATAAATTACGCACATTTAGATATTAAATTAAGACGAATACATAAAATACATAGCATCATTTTTGAACTTAGCGAAAGCAGAATACAGCATGTTAAGTTTATCACAATATTTATTTACAGTATTACACATTCTTACTAATGGACTATACATACGATATGATGTGCGACAAAATGGAACGTGTAATAATTGAGCCTGCCTAGTTGTATATGCTGGAATATTCAGTGCAAAACATTTTAAACACTCTGAAAAATTAATTACATTATTGAGTAATTTATACGAAAAACAAACATCAAAATATTCCCGCTTTTTCAATAGAGCTGGTAGGTTGACATATAATCTAATATTGTCTAAATCTAAAATTATATTTTGAGAATATAATTTGTATCTTAAATATTTTTAGAAACTTTATTTGTACATGTTCCAATCTGTCTATATAGCAGTTAAAATGCGGTGACCAGATCACATTGCAATATTCAAGTACAGACCAAACTAAAGATGTAAATAGCATAGTTAGACTTTGTACATTTTTATACATTTTAGTAGTACGTTTAATAAATCCGAGCATTTTATTTGCCTTGGCAACAACAGTTTCAATATGATGAGAAAATGTAAGTTTTCTGTCTAAATGAATTACCAGATCTCTAACTACCTCTACATATTCCAAAATATTATTATTTAAGCGGTAAACAGGTTTATTGTTATTATTTACACGACTGATTAATATTACATTACACTTGTTCAAATTAAGGGTCATATCGTTTTTAATCTAACACACCAATTACTTATTCTTGAAAGATCTGATTGTAATATCGCTGCATCATTATCCGTATACGTGTATATCGTTTATGTATATATTGAAGAGAAGGGGGCCCAAGTGGGATCCATGCGGGACCCCCGATGTAGCGTGAACAACATCGGATAAGAAATTATTTACACGGACTTGCCGTGTACGGTTAGTTAAATATGAAGACAGCCATTTAAGAGTACGTCCACAAATACCATACTTCTTTAGTTTATACAACAGAAGATTAATATTGACTTTATCAAAGGCCTTACTGAAGTCCATGTAAATGGAGTGGACTTCAGAGCCAGCCTCAAAAGATTGTAAAATATAGTTAATATATAAGAAGAGATTGGTTTCTGCATAACGTCCACTCATAAATCCATGTTATTGAGGAATTTTAATATTTTTGAAGGTATTGAATAAACAATTACTAATAAGTGCCTCAAACAACTTTGGAATCGCTGACATATCGGTTGGTAATTTTTAACATCATTTTTAAGACCTGATTTGAAAATGGGTTGAACATAAGATGATTTCCAAATAACGGGAAAATCACCTTGAGTCAACGATATAGAAAATAATTTATACAAAGGAATATAAAGCGTTGAGTGACACATGTTAAGCAACGGTGGTGGGATTTGATCCGGACCAATACAACCTTTGACATCAAGATTTTGCAATACTGTCTGAACATCGGATGGCGTTAGGATTATTTCAGACAAATTAATATTAGATTCCAATTCCATATCGCATTGAAGCGAACGTTGGTCATTATATACAGTTGCAAATTGCGAATGCATTAGCTATACTTCTGCCGTCATCTGCATGAACATCGTCCATGTGCATACTAAACGGAATTTTACTCGAGTCCCATTTAGTTTTTACAAATTTCCAAAAATATGCTGGATTCTCAATTACCGATTTTTCTGCGTGAGCACCATAACTGTCATAACAAAGTTTCGTTTTTATTTTACATTGTTTCCTAAGGTCAGAAAATTTAATGTAGTCTGTTTCTTGGTTTGATATTTTGAATTGTTTATGAGCAATACGTTTTTGTTTTATTAGTTGGCGAAGTTCATAACTAAACCAGTACGGAAAATTGGATTCTTTCAAAAGTTTTTTCGGAATAAATTTATCAAAACACTCAAACAATATTGCATAAAATATGTCAGCTGCCGCATTAATGTCAGTTACATCTTGAAATGCCCTACACCAGTTAATCAATAATAAATAGTTGTTAATAGCAGAATAAGGAGCCCGTTTAAAATCATATACAACAGTACAATCTGAATTTAAATAATCGGACTCCCAGCATAGACTTACTACTTCTAAAGGAGGATGATACGCGTCACAATTTATTAAAGGAACACATCTGGAAAGAGAACAGAATATAAACCAAAACATACGTCCAGTATTCCTCCAGTAACATTTTCGATGTTATTAAATTGATTTAAACCGTTGAAGTCATATGTATCACAAACTAAACTCTCAATCTCACTTTTTGTGTTGGAACTGTTTTTAATATTAATTAGAAATAATCCCACGGAGTCTTCCATCTCGATCCATTTAAGACCAGGCAAGTTGTAATCGCCCATTACGATGAATTTTGATGCCGGAGTTTGAGCATGTACTTCGGATAAGCATCTTAAGTGTGATTCATATACTTCTATACCAGATTTCGGTGGAATATAAACGCAACCAAAAACATAATGTTGATTTTCAATTGTTACTTGAGCCCATACTTCTTCCGTAAATGTATCAGTATTAATGATCGTTGATTTAAATGAAACTTTTAGCTATTCAAGGATGAGCGATCGGTACGATATACAGTGTATCTATTATCAATCAATTCTGAGTTTAATATTCCAGGCTCAAGCCACGTTTCTGTCAGTAATATAACAGAATATTCTTCAGAGATGACAGAACACTAGAAATCATGCGGTTTAGTTCTAAGCCCCCTAACATTTTGATAATACATTGCAAAATTTATTAAATGTTTGGATTTGAAAACATTGTTATCGGAAAATTTCCAGTAGTAGATGGTTTAAATCCATGTCGAGGAAAAAATTCCTTCACCGCCAAACCAACAGGCCACAATGTTGCATCTAACAGACACTTTACAAGTGATTCCTTAACGCCTATTTTGTATGAACATATATCGTCATTCCTGGCCAGTTCAAAGCATTTACAGTCCTTAATATTCAAACTATTTTGAACACAATGGATGACAGATTCAACTGTTGAATCAGGACTACACCTACTAATGTAGATCCTTTGCCTCCTCTCGACAGACATGAATTTATTTGTATTTGTATCACCACCAATAATACTATTACTCATATTTCTTTTGCCAATAATTGTTCTCTGAACGGGTTCAGTACTTTTTTTAGACGATTGAAAGGCTGGGCTACCTATAGAAATATTGCCCGATGATAATTTAGATCTAGGTCTACTGATATCAACATTTCTAGGTCTATTTAACATATTTTTATTTTTGTTATCCTCTATTGACATACTGGGTGTTAACGGAGCATTTTTAATTGTTTTCTGTTCAATTCTAAGATCAGTTGTATCAGTAGTTGATATAGATGGGCCGCCTTTTTTATATTAAGTAGGTTAAGGATAGAATTAAGTATTACCGAATGTTCTTCGACTTTGCCAAGAACACATTGTATTGCTGTATTATTAGTGTTAGTATTTTCGTTGTCGAGGCAAGTTTTACAGATCCACGATAAATGTTTATTTTAAACTGAAGCTTTGCACACGGTTTTACTTAGATTTATACACTTTGTGCCATGGAATAAGTTATTACAAGTGCGACAATGATTTGAATCAAGATCAGTGTAAGTTAATGACATTTCACATATTTTGCATTTATGCATTCTTGTTTTTATAAAATACAGATATTAAAAAAAATTAAAAAGAGTTATAAAACTTATTTAAAATTAAATTCGTCTGAAACAGAAACAATAATCAGAAGACACGCTTCACCACAAGGGGCCGATCATGTTGACTTTAATTTTGACAACACAGGCAGGCCACAGATGGGAGCACACAGTGAAAAACAAAGGAAATTTAGAAATTATTACAGTTAATAAGTAAATAATATTTCAAATTTCAATTGATTAAAATAAATCTTGTTTAAAAGTCGTAAATAGGAATGTTTAAGAAACAGTTACAAGTACATAGAAGCGTAACGTGGTTCACGGGTATCGAATCTGTGCCATTTACGTTGCAGACATCGACTGAACGAGTACACCAACAGCCTACTCAACAGTATAATTGTAGGAAAATAGTGCACACTTGTCAATCTGCCCGAAAGGTATAAAATGCACGAATAATGTTACGATATTTAAGGTTATGTACTGCCAAAACGGCAGAATTTATTTATAACTTGTAAAGCAGATATATAATACTCACGACAGCAACGATGATGGCTAAAATGGATCTTCCGTAAACAGCAGAATAAAAATTATTAAATATAAATAAATATAAATGTAAATAAAGTCAAACACAGATGACACGTGGACAGCGTTACTAGAACTTTGCACCCTAGGCATTGTAAAAGATAACAACAAAAGCTTAGAACCGCTCTCAGTAAAATTAAAATCGTTACTATGGCAAAAATTTTAAATTCCTTTTTTTCTTTTCACCAAGATGAGCCTAAATATAAAATTTTATCAAAATAAAATTATTTATACTGGGTGTTCGGATTTCTATGTCACTTAGTATAATTTTAATATCAATTAAACAATTAAGTTCAGTAAGCATTATTGAATTAAATGAAACCGGTACATGATGAAACTATAACTGAATTGAAATGGTAGATAGGCTCGCTAAAGAATCTTTACTTAAGGAAGCTGAAGAACCATTTATTCTCCACAGAGATATGCGCAACCTTTTTAATTCTAGGAATTTATTAAAGTGGAAAAATGAGCTATCTTCTTCTTTTCAAGTAAAAGGTAGACATTATAAATACTTTTATTAATATTTACTTCGTTCAAAACGATAAAAACAAAACGAAAAGTTATCATTACAACGGCTAGAATAAAATTAGGACGTTTTCTAGTAACGATCATTTGTTTCGCATCGGAGTTAAACCCACTCCGCTATGCTCATGCTCTAGCAATATTCAGGACTTATACCATATATTTCATGTATGTCCCCTATTTGAATCAGCTAGAAGAGAACTGTACCGGAAAATAAATTCGAATTCTAAAGGTATAACCTCAGCCTACAAAGTATGGATCAACTATAATAATTTCAGAATTTTAAAGGCCATTAACTCATTCCTTAAAGAAGTAGGTCTATCTTTATAGACATAATATTTCACATTCAATCTGGACTTTCAAATACGTAATTGGGCTCTCTTAATTGCTAATAATACTACAATTACTCCCACCCTTTCTCTACTGGGCCAATCCCTGTGTAAGTAATTCCTTTATCGTGTCGGTCCCACGAAAAATCCCTTTCTTAATTCTAAAGTAATGTCCTTATTCCCCATTTTATTTTCGAGACTGATCAGAGTTGATCACGCATGTGATCCAGATCATATATGTTAAATAAAAAAAGGCACAGTATTGGACGATCAATGCAGAAGCCAAATTCGTAATGTTGCTGGGTTGATGTTAGACATTATCGGAGTTATATCAGAGACCTGTGAAACCTCTGCATAAATTTTTTACTCGTCGAATTACATGCTGTTAATTTTGCAATAAAACTTTGTTATAATGGGAGTTGTGTATAAGCCAGGTTATGTAATGTTTTTAAGATAAATTATTCTATAAATGAGGTTATCATTTCATACCCTATCAATCGATTTTTATTATCAACGAAAAATGGAGCAGTTTTGCAGCAGATAAAGAATACATACGCCAGTATGAAAACCTGCTTGAGACCCTGGAATTATAATATTATAATAATGGACCAATAGCTAGGTAAAATGACGAAGATTTATCTACCTTGAGCTCACTGCAACTGGCTTCCAAGCTGATGGAGACTATACATGCATTTTAGAAGGAAATATATAATTGTACAAATAAAGCAACTAAAAATATACAAATAATTTTGAGTGCATGTAGAAGGGCGGAGTTCACTCTTATAAATAATCTACTCGAATGTTGATCCTCTTTTTCACTATTTAACTATTCCATTTAACCGTTATCTCTCATACGTTATAAAAAGAAATATACAATTTTACAAATAAAGCAAGCAAAAAACTATACAAATAATTTTGGCTGCATGTTGAAGAGCGGAGTTCACTCTTATAAATGATCTTCTACTCGAATGTTGATCCTCTTCACTAAACGACCCTAGGAGATCCAGTTTTTAAATAGAAATATTATAGGTAATTAAAAATCTACTTTTCTCGTTTTATGGGATATTTTAATTAAGTCAATTTGCCAAGAAGATCGGATCCATCTTCGATTGTTGATAGAAGGATAGCACTCCTAAGAATCCGTAAATTTCGTTTGAGTATGTGTAAGAGCATCTCCATCATTAATATCATAAACATACTTTTAAATTTCGTACTTAAATTAATGATATCACTGAGATGCTTCAGATGTTTTAAAGCCTTTAAGGATGTTGCCTGGATTAAACTCTTTATTGGACACTTGAAATCCACTTTCAAGTTGCGAATATGTAATTTACATCTGCCGAATTAGCTCTTAAGCGAAATAAATCTCTAACAGCATTTATTTTTTCGAAATTGTCGCCCAATTTAGCGAGGTTGGCATAAATATTACATGAGGGAGAAGCGATAAAAACAATGCTTTTAGAAAAATTTACGATTTTCCGAAGAATCATTAAAGTAGATAAGAAGGGTAATTGTAAGTATATGCTCAATAGACCAATTTCTTCTGCATTTGTGAAAATTTAAAATATTAAATCTGTAAAGCACCTTAGGGAATTTCCCTTTATTAATTCATTATTGAATTTGAAACTTGAGTCAGATACAATAATGCACACCTTGTTAATAAATGGTAAATAAAGTTTGAAAAAAATTGTATTGTTTTCTTATATATAAAGGAATGTCTAAAGAAATAAAAAAATACCGAGATTATACACCAACAAGAGATTAAAAACCAACAAAATTAAACCTTAAGTTAAAAATCTTGAGATACAGCGTGCACAGAAAAAATACAATGCTCGTCCATATTTCCTAGAATAGGAAGGAATAATAAAAAATTTGACTTTTGACAAAATGGCGTCTATTTGAAAGAAAAATTCGTTTTTGAATGAAATTTTCGCTCCAAATTATTTTAAAAAAAATAGTAATAATTTGTTAAAATTTTATTCCTTCGTTTAATACCTGAGGAATATATCTAAGAATATTGCGTGAAAACTTCTGAGAAATCGAGATTACCGACTTTGAAAATACCGTTTTGAGAAAAATGCGTTTAAAGTTTCAGAAGTAGTTTACACATAGTTAAAAAATAACCGCATCGACTTCCATTTTACCTGAAGAGCCCTGTTGATTTGCAGACCAAGCATCTTTTTATTCATTATACCAATCATTATACTCTTCAGTAGCATTTTTACAGTATGAATTTTTTACAATTATATAAATGATTTTCATTCAGGTACATCTCTGAAACTATTTAACGGATTGGCTTCAAACTTTCAGAGAATATATTTAAATATATGTACATTCCGAAAATGCAAACGAAAAAATCGATTTTTTGAAAATTCTAACTGCTTAACAACTCCAGATGTTGAATTCAATTGCGTTTGTCAATCTTCTCGTTACGTACCAATCTTTAGACTTGAGTAATTATTCGCCGTGCCTACCAAAATACTATTAACCTTATTTAAATTCTTCTAACTTAAGCATGAAGAACAAATAAAAAAAAGAAAATAATATAGTATATAATTATTAATAGACGTAAAAGTAAATTAATTTTTTAGTATTTAATTATCTAATCAGAATAGTAATATTAAATACTAAGATAAAAACGTTATAAAATACGAACCTAGAATGATTTTAGAATTATTCTGAATCTGAATTTTATATTTTGAATATTAATTGCCTTAATAACAATTTGGTACCTAACGTCTTTCTTGTCCGTTTAATAATAAATATTATACAATAAAACAAAATATATGAGCAAAACTTTCAATTTAAATGTGTGCGTTATTTAAATTGAATGCGTGCGTTAAACGCTTCCAATAAAACTCAGTTAATGCAAATAGCCTGGGTGTGGCGCTAAAGTAATTGAAACGTTACAAATGTGTTTGAAAACATTTAAAATACTTTTTTAAAATTAAACAAACTGAAGCGTCTTTCATAACAGTAAAGTAATAACCTAATTATCCACTGCAATATTTAATAATTGTCTCTTTCTAGAGGGAAAATCGATGGCCACTTCGTACGACTGCAAGTATATAGAGACCTCTGTCGGAATTAACCACAACGTCGACGAGCTGTTGGTAGGAATCCTCACGCAAATTAGACTGAAGTTGGAGAATCCCGAGAGATCGCGCGATCTATTCAGGAAGCGTAGCTCTTCAAAACGAAACCGCAACAAGTCTGCAACACCGGGCGCCGCGACGCCCACTGGAAGCGCTCAGAATTCGCCCAAAAAATATCGAGGATCCAGAACTTCCGCGAGCTTAAAAGTGAAGAGTCTATTGGGTAAAGTATGGGCGAGGGACAGCAAGTCGAAATCATGCGAGAATTTGCACGTCCTGTAAATCATCTGGAGGTTTCCTTTCATTTCGCCATTCCTATTAATATTATTGACGATTTTTATATGTTTGTAAAATAAAAATATGATCATATTTTATTTTCTAAGGTTTGTTTAAGTAATCTCATGCGAAGTCATTAAGTACAAGTGTGTGAGTTATGTTTTTGTTCTATTCGTTATCCATTTATGTGTGATAAGTATGTAGAATCTGTAATCTTTTCTAGTGTATATTTTTTTATACCTTTTATAAACCTTTTTGAATTCAACCAGTGGTGTGTAATTTTTTTAACAATTAGAGCTTACTAACACGTATTAGTGCCCATGTCTACATTTTTTATTTTGAAAAAAAAATTGTAAAAAAATATATGTATTTTCAAATTTATACTTTACTTATTTACACAATAACATACATTAATCGACGATGAATTAAATTCTTACTTAACCCGTGGTGAAATATTTTTATGTTAATTAGATGATTAAAATACTTGTTTTTATTGTTTAACTATTTTATAGTGAAACAGAACCAAGTGTTTTAATGAATCCTCTAATTATACATGAATCTATTTAATTATTATAAGAAATTAAATGCATTCAATATAAAAATATATGTTATGACATTTATAATTATTTTATGTATACATATGCAGTTATTACATTGATTGTTGTATTTGTCTAATAATCAAAGACATTTAATATAAAAGAGCTATTTAATATTTCAGTTAAATAAATTTTGACTTCTTTTAACAATTAATTATTTTTTTTAATGTGTAGTAGAAAATTAATGTACAAAATGCAATGAGCAGTTGTAATTGTAAAAAAATATCATTCAATTATTGAGAAGCGGTAATAAAAAGTATAGGCATGGGCTAAATTAGTAATTGACATATCGTTGAAGGTAGTTGAATTACAATTTTTGAAATATACGAAGGAAATACGATACTTTAGGAATTAATCAAAAAAAACACCAAAAATTTGATAGAATGAGTAGCATTAATAAGAGCTTTAAACTGTTTGGTGTCGATTCTCCTGATTTATGAAAAACATTGGCGTAACTAATATTAATTTTCTGCTTTAAATTTGTTGGGCATGTATATAGCTTATTGCCTGCCGGGCTTGAAATGTATATCAATTAAGGCCTGTATATATACTTATAAAAGTAGGACGACCTCAAATGTAAATATATTTTTGAGTCTGCAGGAGACTGTAAATAGGTTGATTGCCGAATTCAATTTGATCGGGCGTATTAATTTCTGCAAATATTACAAAATCCAGAACACCATTTGTGGACCATCCAATATAAATTTGTACACTCAGTGCAAACCCTTCGCATACTAATTATATTTCTGCGAGATATTTAATTCGCCCGAGATAGTTACGCCACTGTGATAAAAGGTGGGTCCACAATTATTTTTGTTCTTGGTAGGATAATATTGACTTGAACAAAATTACGACTTATTACCAATCAAAACATATTTGATGCAATAAATTAGCATTCATTTAAGTGTTTAAACGTAGAATTGCATCAAGTTTATGAAGTTAGGAAGCGATTTGACCAATTTTTGTTGTGCCTTGTATAGGCTTTTATAGATAGGGTGAAGTTGAAGAAATTTAAATTTCCAGGACTGAAAGCGAGCATGTAATATTCTATATATCTATATGTTTCTTGTGTAGTATTAAAAAAATACGAAAAACATCAGTATTTATCTGTGCGTGTTTTAAATGAATTAATTATATTTGTCTGTGCTATGTACCTCTCTTCCATTACTATTTTTATGTTATATGTGCCAAGCTGGTTTTCTGATTTTCTAAAATAATACCTGGTATATGAATGTACTCAATCAACAATTGTGTTTCTAATTGTAATAATAAATGTGGCTTTTTGAAAATTTTCAATGTACTCTATGCGCGCTATCCAGAATCGGTTTCAAACCCACTCCAAACCTTGTGATATGCACCCCTGGTTGCATAAACCTTTTATACAAAATAAAAATAAATATTTTTCCAATAAAAAAGGAATCCAATGGGAATAGCGCGCATAGCCATATCTGTAAAATTATTTATATTGAAGTTCGGGTAACCGGGTAATCATCGTAGATATTAATATAATATTTGGCGTCTATATTATTATATATGATAAACGTTCTTGGTTCCATTCGATTGTTCTTTTCTGCGTAGAAGTGATCTAATCGCTGTCATGTCGACCCCCTATTAAAACAACATTTGCGCCACAGTTATTTTAGGTAAATTATGCACAATTTGGAATTTTAAAATTTGTAAATTTATAAAGAAAATCCCTACGAATCTAAGATTACATATTTATATCATTGTATTAAGTGAAGTTTATAAGTAAGTAATAAATTTTGATGTCCGTAGTTTTCGTTTTATTATACTTTCAACAATATCATATCATGCAATTTTGAGTTGTCACAATTTATGTACACTTTAAATTGGGAACTGCTACATTTTGTGATCCATTGAATTGATTTGTGTGAAAGTCTTGCTGTAATTATTACATATTAATAAATTTTCTGCAGACCCTAAATATCGTAAGTAAATTCTTGTTTATCTCTCGTCGTTTCCTATGTAGATTAATAACACGTCAAAATCAAGATAATATTTATTTATTTATTACAGCTTCAAAATACCTTGACTGGTATCCATTTAAAAATACATATTTTATGACATGTGTTGTCATATATTTTGACAATAATAATAGAAAAATGCAGCATTCACTTTTAATATTTTAGAAGAATGATCTCATGGTTTCAACTATCACACGGAGATTTGCGGTTTGAAGTCGGTCCAGATGTTTGTAAGAGATTTTTAGAAATTAGAGAAATAGTAGTCCAGCCATTCTTGATGTGTAGTATAATAAAGGATTTACATAAGGTAAGAAAGATCATAGATTCAGATCTAATCAGGTGCAAGTCAGAGAGATAATAATATTTAAGGTTTTAAAAACTTTATTTTTGAACTGAATAATTTAAGAAGAAAGCAAAGTTACTTGTTTTTCAACGAAGAGTCTAATAACTCATTGTTGTATGTTTACGAAATGTTTTCGTTATTTTTAAATTAATAGCTTTGAATGTTCCTAGTATTGGAAGATTTAAGAGACATGTTTGATTGGTTGGAATTAATATAGTAATGATATTTGACATTGCGAATTGAGGACTATAAAGAGGGAAAATTAATTATTTTTTGTATTCGAATTAATTTAGGGTAAAGTATATAATAAATTGTTTGAAAATTGTGTCGATTTTTTTAAATTTTGTAATGTTATTAAGTGCATTTATTTAAATATAAAGAATAAGTAATGTAATGAAATACATTCATAATTAAGACTATATTTTACAAATAAATTTATAAGACAAGACATTATTTATGATTGCACGTTTTGTAGCTAATACATCATAACAAAAAATTTAAAAATACTAAAAGTTAACCCATACTAAAAATCCTCGCTAACATTTAAATAAACGTCTCTTTTTCTGATTGGCTTTTCCCTTTCCCGCTAGATCTTTTCGCATCTTCTTTATGGATTCTAACATCCTCATAATACTGGCTTCAGCGCTGCTCTTCACCATCAGATTATTCTTAACACCTTTTCCACCTCTTTTTACACTTTTAGCAGTTGTCGGTCTGCTTCTTATTCCTCTTTTCACCGCTTTGGTTAATGTTCGTTTCTTTGGCTTTCCTTTATATTTCAACTTACGGGGTCTGCTTTTGGTACGGCTGTTCGTCTTTTTCGTGCTTGCTTTTCTAGGCAAATTTTTAGCCTGAATAGGTGAAATTTCCTTAAATTTGTCCTTCTCCTTGTTCGACATATTTGCCCATAGTTTCGCGCCCACATTTGCTGCCTTAGTGGTGGTCCAATCTGAATGTCGCATCCGAAAGAGTTTTAAGAAATTAAAGAACGGACCATCCTTTATATTGCTGTGCGAGGAATTCGACTGGGTTTTCGCATCTTGATCTTCACTGACTGATTTTTCTTTGTTAATTTCCATTTTATCTAAAATATTTTGCAAAATACGTGTTAGGATTTTGACATGTTTCAAAAAAACTGCGACAATCGGTGGCTAGATTTTGTATGAAAATTGTATAGCATTCTTGAGTATTTTTATATATTTACCTATATACAATTTTATTGTAATTTTATCATTTAATATAGTATACATTACGTGCGAGCTTATAATTTTATAAATAATTTCTACAAAATAAAACACTAATGAAAACTTTAGGAGTTTTTAATCAGGATATCTTTGAGAATATACTGTTTTCTTAGTATAATTCTTTAATATCTTACATATTGAAAAAATAAAAATAAAAGTTTAAAAGTTTAACTTACTTCTTAAGTATAACTCTAAGTTGAATTATGGTGTCTATGGATACATAATTCATAAGAGGTGCGACTTAAACTGAACTTGATAGCAACTATTCAGTTTATTTTGGTTATGCCATAATTTTCAGTTAATTTGTATATTTTTAAATATAAACTAATAATAATGGTCCCGTCGGAGAATGTTTTAATATCCTTCCTATTTATCTAAATAGAAACATTTATAAGAATTATTCTGCCCTTAGTAGACTTAAATGGGTCTAAAAGTTAGTGTGATGTAAGAAGTTAATAGTTGGTTAAGAGTGGTGATTGAAAAGATCAATTTTTGAATAGTATACATAAAATATAATATAAAAAGAAAATGTTCATTACTTTTGACAGAAAACTATTTGGCCTAATTCTGCCTGGATAAAAGAGGAGGGAAACTTAGGTGAGGCTAACAACCTGCCTGAGTATAACAAAATGCTCACAGAATATAACAAACAATGCCTCGAACAGAATAGGAAAAAAAGTTGGCGACCCGGCACAGAAAAGGAATCAAATATCGAAACAACTCAGACTTGGCTGCTGGAACGTGACATCCATGAACAACAAGGATCAAGAGGGGTTGTTAGAAGTGAAAAAACATAACATACACATGTATGGCCTTACAGACACTAAAAAAGGCAAAGGAAACACAACATACAGTGAAAAAGACAAACACGAGAGAGCGGTATCTGGTGTCGGATTACTCATACATGAGAGATTTAAAAACAACAGCTTTATTCTTTATTCTTTATTAGCTTCGCTTCTCCTGCTTACAAAATTTAAAAAAAACTTTCTAAACAATACACGATGTACGTACATTCCATATAAGAAATACAAATAATTTAGGACACAGGAGTCACGGGCGGAGTTCACTGTTAACCAATGGTCTTCCACTCAAACCCATATTCTTCCGTGGACAAGTCATTCACCTTTGCCATTTTCTTTAAAATTATTTATAAGCAAATATGCTTCACTGAATTGAACAATTCACTATGTTTTAACCACAAATAATTATTGTAAAAATATTATATAACGTGTAGGCACAATTATATAAATCAATACCATAATTATTTGTGGTTAAAACATAGTGAATTTTTCAATTCAGTGTAAGTATGGATTACCACGTAGTAACGGTCGCAAATATGCTTCACATTTACCCTTTTGTGGGATATTTTAGACAATGCCTATTATGTCATTTTGACATTTTATTTTTATTTTTTATAAGACAAAAGATGTTTCCGATGGAATCCTGCAAGTGACCATCAGTTTGCAAAAGTCAAAACTAACTCATTTAAGAAGTGTCTACGCTCCAGATATCAGCAAGCCAAAATATGAAATAGAGCTATTCTATCAGAACCTTCAAGCAGCTCTGGATAACATCCCAAGACAAGACGAGGTGATCATACTTGGAGACCTTAACGCTGGAATTGGACCCAATATAATACCTGGTGTAAAAATCGATTCAACGAAGAAAGGACAACGAGAGTTAAGAATTAATAACACTTACTTTCCACACAAACCACAAATTCACATTTGAGAATACTCAAGGCCAAAAATCCAAGACGTCATGGTACTAACATCTGCAAACTCTGGAACTAACCCTAACCTAGTAATTATCTTCAAAAGCCAATCTACCAAAAATCAAGGACCTATCAAAGTAATCAAACTAAAAATGGAATCACTTACAGTTCCATCAAAAATAATACTTTACCAACAAAATAAATAGTAATCACATCCCGGAAAGTAACAACGTTGAAGCTGCATGGATAAATATAAGATCCAACATACTCAAAGCCGCCGAAGAAGCTGTAGGAAGAAGAATATCTAACAAATCTACAAAACCAAACACAAAACCGTGGTTTACAGAAGAGCTTTATTTATTTATTTATTTATTTATTTATTTATTTATTTATTTATTCGTGCAATTACAAGAAGACAGTTTACACAAGTCAATACAGAATATCAAGAGAATGCTAACTTCTAGGTTGCTTAATTAAATAATTTAAAACATAAATAATAAATAAAATCTAACATTAAAATAGATATAGCAGGACAAGAATTTACGTTTAAAAACTGATGGAATTATACATAAAATAAATACATAGAACATTAAAATAAAAACATTAGTCTAGAAATTAAAATCATAATGATATAATGGTATATAAATCAATTTAAAATATTCTTAAAATCGAATAGACAACCACATACATTAAAACTTAAAATAGTACACATTAAAATTAAAGAAATAATTAAAACTAATCTAAATTTAGAGACTATACACAATGCTATAAAAACACTTTCAATATATTAAATCTTTAAAATCATGACTGATAAATTCTTCAACGGAGTAAAATGCTTGTGATAGGAGAAACTTTTTAATTGCCAATTTAAATTTTTTAAGGGGAAGGTTTCTGATATTTTCAGGTAACTTATTAAAGAATAATATTCCGAAGTATGTAGTTCCCGTATTGGATTTTTTTAGTCTCGACTGCATTTGGTAAATATTACTCTTACACCTAGTTGAGTACTTATGATGGCAGTGAGTTTTAAATTTATGTGCCTTTTTTTTGACATATAGTAAACATTCTAAAATGAATATGCAAGGTAGGGTTAAGATATTCAACCTTATAAAATGAGCCCTGCACTCCACCATGTAGCCGATACTTGCAATAATTCTTATTGCACGCCTTTGGAGTCCAAATAGACGATGTCTTATTACCGAGTGACCCCATATGAGGACTCCGTATCGAAGATGAGACTCAACTAAAGAAAAATAAGCAGTTCTTAATACATGAGTTGAAACTTGTCGCGATAGATTGCGCAGACAGAAAATATTTTTAGTGATAGTTTTGGCAGTTTCATTACCATGTCTTTTCCAATTTAGATTTGAACTAAAATGCACTCCGAGAAATTTAACAGAGTCTTCAGTTTTTGAATTAATTTTAAAACTTATAGTTTTGGTTTTACTCTCGTTTAGGTGTAATAAATTGCTGTTGCACCAAGATGAGATATCTCTTAGAGTTTGTGCATTTAATTGGTTGACGCTTAATTCATTGTTACCTATATTTAAAACGGAGGTATCATCAGCAAAAATAATGGCATGTGTATTCTCTAGATGTTGGGGTAAATCATTTATATAAATGAGAAAAAGTATTGGGCCCAAAATAGACCCTTGAGGTACACCATGCATTATTGGCTGAGGTTCCGATATTCTTTTTTCCCAATCAACTACTTGTATTCTATTTTGTAGATAGGATTTGATAAGATTCATACTATGGTTACTAAAGTTATATTTTAAAAGTTTCTCAGCTAGAATCTCATGCGATACACAATCGAACGCCTTGCTAAGATCAACAAAGGAGCCCATACAATTTTTTTTATTTTCAAAGCAACCCAAAATATATTCACACATTTCAATTAGGGCGTCCGTTGTTGAGTGCTTAGGGCGAAACCCAAATTGACTAGTATAAAATAGATTATTGCATTCAAAGTAGTCCAGTATTTGATCTTTAATAATTGTTTCTACAATTTTAGAAAGTATGGGTAGAATCGCTATAGGTCTATAGTTGTTTAAGACTCTTTTACTGCCATTTTTGAAAATTGGTATGATTCTAGCAAGTTTTAAAGCCCTGGGAAATTGTCCAGATTTTATAATATTATTAATCAGCTTTGTTAGCGGAATTACTAGCGAGTTTTTTACGTATTTGATTAGATCGGCATTAATACCGTAAATATCACGAGATTTGCTAGGTTTTATATTGCACATTGCATCTCTTACTTTAATATATGTAGTTTCTTTAAACTCGAATTGAATATTCTGGTCAATTTGGGGTAGAGTAGCTTTTCCAATTTGAGATATTGGTAATTTCCCGTGGATATTATTGGCAACATTAGCAAAAAAGTAATTAAATTCATCACAAGTAATGTTAGTATCAATAGCATCACGCGAACTCTTTCTTTCATTATTGATGAGGGACCACATAGCTTTGGATTTATTGCTACTTTGATTGATAAAATTTTCTGTCGCTTTTACCTTGTTTATTTTTATTGCATTGTTATATAGTCGTCGATAGCTGTCTCTTAGGTCTTTGGTCTTTTCGGAGGGATGTAGTACATAATCATTTTGTATTAATTGCATACAATCGCGCATGTGTTTAAGGTCAGCAGTAAACCATTGAAAGTGATCAGGTTTATTTTTAAAAGATTTAATAGTTTTCAATGGAAATGATGAAAGAATTAATTTACTAATTATTTTTATTATTTCATCCCATTGCGAATCTATGTTTTTATTTTCAATAATATCCCATTTCAGGTTTTGAAACGAATGAAAGAAAACTATTTTCCCTTTTAAAGTATATGGTCTGCACACTTTAGTACTAATAATTTGTGTAGTAAGTGGGTATTTAATGGATACTGTTATCCCTAAATGGTCAGACAGGGCAGTGTCCAGATTTGACACATTAATGTTATTATAATTAATGTTGCTAAATACATTATCTATACAGTTGTTATTTCGTGTATTAAAGGTTACTAGTTTATTTAAATTAAAACATCTCAAATTATCAATTAGTGTGATTTCTCTACTGTCGTTCCTATTAAAAATTACATTAAAATCACCTCCCAAAATTATATAATTGTTATGGTACTTAATTTTAGATAAAAATGATGTGAGCAAGTTAATAAACAATTCAAAGTCTCCGGAAGGAGAGCGGTAAACACAAACAACATACGTTTTTACACGATTAATGTATACGCCCGATATTTCACAATTTTTGTCGGCACTGACCTCCTGGGTAATTTCGTTTAGGGAGTCCACTGTGGCGTTCCTGTCGACATATAAGATGGACCCGCCGTGGGTGCTGCTTTTGCGTGCGTAGAAGCTTCTTGCAGATAGATTATTAATCTTGGAGTATTGGCATTCGTTGTCAGACATCCAATGTTCAGTAACTCCGATACAATCGAATGGTTTATCAACTAATAATGATTCTAATTCATTTAACTTCTTTTTCAATGATCTCGTGTTGAGAAATAAAATGTTAAATGCGCGATTGCGTTTTATTATTGTCGCGTTGTCTCCGGAATACGAGTCCGAAAATTTTCGCCGGCATTCCTTTTAAACGTGAAACGTCTAACTTTGATTCCCGTTGGCCAGGTGTTTTCGTCCATAAGCGTATTTAGCATGTTGAAATCAGCGCCTAGTTTAAATGATTTATTAGATCCTTTATTGTTTAATTCAGTGATTTCAGATATATTTATTTCTGGGTGATTTTCATTTAGGTAATTCCGAATGGTTGCGCATTCGACACTTTTAAAGAACTAGCAAATAAAAAACAATAAGCATATCTAAAGTATCGATCACAAAGCTTAACACTAAATGAATACAAATATATAAGAAATGCAGTCAACAACAAAATCCAATATATTAAAAGAGCACATTGGGAAAAGTTTTCATCTGGCATGAAACACAACCTTGATAGAGATCAGAAAAAGATCTGGAACTTGTTAAGAAACAGAAAAAAAAACAATCAACGAACATACTAAAATAGCACTTAGTGATTACGAACATTTCTGCAAACATTACAGTGCTGGCTCTAACTCAGTAAATCCTGACCTAGAACAGAATGATGATAATTATCAAAAACCTTGGACCGTCTCTAATGAGAAACTGAAACAATTGATCACGAAATTAAAAAAAATCACAAGTTTCCTAGAGTAGATGAAATATCTAACGAGCTGCTGAAGTATGGAGGCGATGCACTAGCAGATGAACTGTGCGTAATATCTCGGCGTCAACATCACGAGCAGAAGAGACCTCCAAGAAGAAGTTAAGGCTCAGACAACCAAAACAGCCTTAATATTCAGATACTTGCAAGATGTATCACCATCTAAAGTAAAGTCCGCATATATAAGACCTGTGTAGCCCGTTATGACATTTGCTGTGGAAACAAGAGCCGAAAACTCTACAACAAAGAGAATCATCCGAACAGCTGAGATGAGAACATTAAGATCCATAACGGGGTACACTTTAAGGGACCATACAAGAAACGAAGACATCCGAGAGCTTTGAGACGTCCCAGATATTGTAAGATGGTCCAGAAACAAACGTCGTCAATGGAGGGATCATGTTGATATTAATAAGTCTATTTAATACTAATATTAAGGACCTATAATATAATTTATTCTATTGAAAACAAAAGAATCTAAGGATATTAGTTTTATAATAAGCATAGTTGCTTGTTGTTAATATTACAAATGAAGCAAGAACAATTTATATTAAATACAGCTGTCCCAAATTTACTCTATATTTTACAACTTTACGAGAATAAAAATACGTCAATTAATTGAAGATACAAACATAATTTTAGAACCACAACTTACAAACACAATTGATACACCACGTTCAGGGAGATGAGGCAATTACTCCAGAATATATATAGTGTGAATAATCGCTAAACAATACTGAGTGAGTTAGCTAACATAATGGGAAACTTGAAGGAATAGGTTGGCCATATTATACATGAATATTTACACATTAAAAAGCCTGGTGCGGGGTGGGTGCTGAAAATGCTGAACTTATTCAACTTTTATAGCAAAATTTAGTCTTGTTTAGTCGCAATTAGGAGTTTTTTTTTGCGTCGATAAAACATGAATCCATTACACACAGGCAATCAACTAAGCTGTTATTGTATGCAAGCCGTTCAAATTGCTTGTATCAACCCATAAGGTTTTGGTCAGTATTTATTGGGATGTGAATGACATAATATTAATTTTTTTTGAACATGCTAAAACTATCAATGAACAATATTACTGTGCATTACTGGATTAATTGGACGATAGATTGGCAGATTTTGTTTCATCAAGACAATACACTAGCTAACTTGGCTCGGGATACCACCAATAAATAACTATTTAATTTTTTCCCAACTCAACTCAATCACTCAAATGATGAGTTTAATTTGGAAAGAAATATCTATTTTGAAGGACTTGACTCGGAGCATTAAATGACCAGCATCAAAATTAAACTGAATGTATTACTCTAAAGGTGAGTATACTCGCTATGGTTTACAAGAAGGCATGCTTTCCGTACATTAAACCAAAAGGCTCAGACATGCACTACGTTTTTGCACCGGATTTTTGTCAGTGTGACATTTTAGCATTTTCAAATTTCTTCATAGGATTAGCAGTTGCTTTACTAGTCGGCCTGTAGTCTCGTTCTCTGTTACGAATAGCATAAATTAAAGTGCTGACAATATTATGAAAGACCGATAGTTCAGATCTTGCCATCAGGCATACATGCTTTCAACTGCATTATGCTAATGAGCTCCAAAATAGATAAAAACCAATCTGTAGCTGTTGTTGGCAGTTAACAATAATTCAATGTTGTCTATGGTGATAATTTCCTCAGGTGTCAGTCTTTATCCGCCTAACTATGGAATTTGTTGTACTATACTCCGTAATGATAATATTTTGCTTTATATTGATTTATTTTATTTTATCGATTTATCAAAATTTTTAATCGAAAAATAAGTTACATAATTATAAATTAATTACACTTTACCTTAACTAGCAGTTATCGGGTCACAATTTTTCTAGTAATTCCTGTTGTCTTAGTCAATAATGATCAAATTTAGAGAGTTTTTTACAAGAAGTAGAAACTTTTTTAATCCGATTGCTTTTTCGCAAATATAAAGACTAAACCTATAGAACAAAAAATAGCTTATGTTTAGTATCAAATAAATGAGTGAGTAGATGAAGCATATCCTATGCGAAAAAATTCTTATTTTTTTCAGATGCTTTTAAATATCTACGGATATTACTTCAATATATTAGCATTTTTAATTTAATGTAAATCTCTAAAGTAAGTAACTATTTTTAAAGATTTCTAAATATTTTCCTTTTTTTCTGAAAACCGCCAACTGGGATTTGAATCAGAAAACAGAAATAAGTACTTCGAATAAATCTTCGAGCCTCCTAACTGACCAATTGTCTACCAGTTTCAATGTCTGCAATATGCAATTTAAGTGTGGTTCAAACAGTAGAATAATTCGCTATGTGATCTTTCCGCTATTTGATACCATATAGAATAAATAAGATAATTAGGTGACAAATAGAAATAATATAATTAATTTTATATCTGAATTTATTTTCTTTATCTATTAGTGGTTTTCTCATGTCATATAGAGTACACAGTGAAATAATTCAATAAATAATTCGTAATCACTTACTTTTGGTACATTTTCAGTTCATCGATACAAATTTATAACATATTTTTAATAACATTCGCTTAGTAAAAACAACATATACAATAACAATAAAATATAATAATTTCGGCGATTTTCTATTCTTAAGTGTACTTTGGTAATTTAAGTTCGGTACGTGTTCCTCCTCTTCTGTCTGATTTTTTGTAGGGGATGTCCTTGAGCGAATGGAGGTTCCGCATTGGTACTGACGTAATAAATCCCTCTTGCTCTGAAAATGTTAATAATGTATGATTAATTTATATCTATAAATATAATATAGGTTTAATTCAAAAGTTTAGTAATGGATAAGCAATAATTTATTGCAATTTTGTTTAATGCATATAAATAGTCGTTACTTGAATGAGCATTGATTTATTGATTTATTGATTTTACTTTACATGTTTACTTAAAAAAATATTCTAACGATTAATATAAATTTACAATATACTTAATAATTTAGTACAGGGAACATGCGGGCGGAGTTCACGTGGTGTTCTTCCACTCAGACCCTTATTACTGGATGCTGCGGTATATTTTAGCCTTTTTAGGGAATATTTTGGCCATTTCTGGCTTATTTTTGCTCATTTTATTTGTCTCATATAAAATGAGCAAAAATTTAATGTAACTTTACATGTCATTTTGACATTATTAAAAAAAATTAGCCAATAAATCAACAACAACCCAAATATTACTTTACTTGGTACATCTAACCTTATTAAAATCAATGTAATGCTTTTAAGGAAACGATGCGGAGCTCAGCTTTTTTCTATTATAGAAATAATTGTTTAAGGAATTTATCTAAAGCTCAAATTTGAGATCAAGTCTCTTCAATTTTAATAAAACTAAATAAAATTGGTTTCTTTATATTAGGGGACCTGAAAATAATGTCACTTTTTACATTAAATTCAAATGAATAAATTTTAAACAAGTTTTAATTTTTAATCAATAATATAATCACTTCCGTTATCAACAACATTTTGCCATTTCAATTCCGGGCCGATAAAAGTCAATTGGTTTTTTGATAAAACATCTTGAGATAACATAATCCAAATTTTCTCACCGGGTGAGAATAGAGGGTAGGGCAGTAACTCCCAAAAATTTCCTTGCGGAAAATATATATGCAATTTGAAAAAAAAGTTGATCGTCTCTCTTTAAAAACTGGGCGTAAGAAAAATATCCGTTCAGTTCATATTAAAGTCGTTTAAAACTGATTTAATTTGATGTTTTATTTGTTTAAATCGGATCAAAAATAAGCGAGATACAGCACCAAAGGTCTTTTGTCAGTCCCAATGGCACTTGCCTAAGTCAAAAGAAAATATATGTATATTATTGAGAAACTATAAGGCCAAAAGCATAATAACTGAACAATTTATGAAACATAATTATTATCTTGAAAACATACGGAGAAACCATTTTCATTTTCTTGAACGATGTAAAAAAATTATTCTGATATATTTATAACTCAGAAATATATATTGTATAGTCTCTCAAGTTCTCTTTCATCATTAAGTAAATGAATCAGTTAATGGTTGATAACGAAAGACGTGAGATTTATTACCCGACCTATCTTTCATATGCGATAGTTCTAAAATGCCATTATAGACTTTAAAGCGAGATAAGGAATAAGGCAAAATTATAGTATATAGTGATTGTAATTCATCGACTTTGTATAAAAAACTAAATCCAGTTCGAAAATGATTCTTTCAAATTAAGTTTTAATTTTCCTTTTTCTTAGTCTTCCCTTGTCTACTAGCCCCTTGCCTGCAGGAAGTTTATATCACTAGCTTAACGCAGGCTATTATAAAATGAAATGGAACTATTTAATATTAATGACTATTGCGGGCCGAAGACTACCCGATATGGCCAAATTCTACTTCCCAATTAGACTTACCTCATTTATCCTAAAAGAGATGGAGAAAATCATAGATAATGATATAAGGTGCTCTAGAGGTAAATCTGCTCGATAGGTAGCATTTACCTATCATCCATCTACTGTGGATCTACATCATAGCCTCTCATTGCAGCACAAGGAAATGCATTATGTATTTTCGTGGATATTGAAGGTACGTTTAACAAGACAACACTCGAAAACCGTAAGATTGCCGCAGGTAATAACGATGACCTCCTGACGACCTTGATCGACATGGTTACGCAAGGTTATGCCGACGTCATATTAATTGTCATAAGGGGTACATATGATAACAAATTTAGCCCAAGACGCTCTCAATACATCAGGGGGAAGGCTTCAATGTCAAAAACATAATTGCAACGCGTACCTAGAAAGAACTAAAACTAAATTGGCTGTACATTATAGTCGTAA
Organism: Ontholestes murinus; assembly: GCA_963969525.1. NCBI lineage: Eukaryota > Metazoa > Arthropoda > Insecta > Coleoptera > Staphylinidae > Ontholestes > Ontholestes murinus. Next base: position 65,466,237 of record OZ018394.1, on the reverse strand, counting down.
GACCCATTGTTACACATGGCTCACTACTATAGTGGTCAAGACTAAACAAGCAACGGCACCAAAGAAGCTTAACCCTTCAATGAATGTCCTATCTTGGTATCACGGGGACTATGCAATGTACCAAACAGAACTAAATATATAAGTGACCTGGCGCCCACAATAGACTTTTCTTTGTTTTAATATAATAAAATAACTTTATGAACCGGCCTAGTAGTTCTCAATTTAAACAACAACAACCACGGTTCCTTACTAATAGTCAAGTGTTTGGGAAACCTCAAAACCCCCCAAATCACAATGTTAACAGACCAAAACGACAAAACAAATTAAAGGATTTCTCGGACTGTTAGGGTATTACCGAAAGTTTATTAAACATTTTGCAGACTTGACTAAACCGATGACGAAACGTCTAAAAAAGAATTCAGTTATTAATATTAATGATGCAGACTACCAAAATTCTTTTAACTTGTGCAAGAACATCTTGACTAACCAACCTTTATTACAATATCCGGACTTTACAAAACCATTTATACTTACTACAGATGCTAGTACTCAAGCCCTTGGTGCCATTTTATCACAGGGTAAAATTGGCACAGATTTACCAATCGCATATGCTAGTCGAACGTTAAACGATTCTGAAACGCGTTATTCTACTATTGAAAGAGAACTACTCGCTATTGTTTGGGCTGTCAAATATTTTAGACCATATCTATTTGGGCGTAAATTCACAATAGTCGCTGACCACAGGCCCCTCCAATGGTTGATGTCCATAAAAGAACCAAATTCTAAATTAGTAAGATGGCGATTAAAACTTTCGGAATATGATTATACAATTGTTTATAAAAAGGGTACTTTAAACAAAAATGCTAACGCACTACCTAGGATCGAACTAAATGTTAATGAAGAATATGCCCAAAATTTAGAAGAATATTTGAAAAATCAGTTATTGTAGAACCCCCGGAAACTACTCGTATAAATGAAATTGAAAATGATGGCGCTACAATTCATTCAAATTCGGAAAACCCTATTTTTGGTATACCAATATCAGATAAACCGGTCAACGTTGGTGATAACCAAATTATAATTACAGAGGTGGAACATTCATCATCTAAACGAAAAATTACTAATTTATTTAATAACAAAAAAATGCGAATACATGTTCAATTTTCTAAAAGAAATTTTGTGAATGAAGTCATTAGTTTTGTAAAAGAATATATTGTTCCTAAAATAAATTATTATCTATACTTCAAAAGTCATATTTAGGAAAAATTCAGTAGCGTTCTCCAAAATTATTTTAAAAATTCAGAACTTAAAATGACTAAATGTAATAATTTGCTTACGGACGTTGAAAATAATAACGATATATTGGAAATTATCCAAAATTATCATGAGGGAAAAACATATCATCGAGGCATAGACAAAACTGAATTAAAACTCAAACGGATATATTATTGGCCAAGTATGAGGAAATCAATCCAAGAATATATTAATGATTGTGAAGTCTGTTTAGTTTCTAAATATGATCGCAAACCACTTAAATTAAAATTTAATTACACCCCAACAGCTATGAAACCATTTGAAATAATTCACATAGATTGTATTGCCCTTGAAGGTTCCAAATTTTCTAAATATACGCAACTTTAAAAACTAAATTCTTACCAAGCTGTTGAAGTGGCAAACAATTTAATAAAATTCTTTTGTCACCATGGAATCCCTAAATTAATTATTTCGGATAATCATTTGGAATTTAAGAACACGGTTATTAGAGAACTTTTGGAAATTCATAAAATCAAAATTCATTTTATTAGTTCCCAACACCCAGAATCTAATGGAATAATAGAACGCGTACATTCGACGATCATTGAACACATACGGCTCCTTAATAATCAAGACATATTTAAAAAAAGAACCAATAGAAATTAAAACCTTATACGCCGTACTAGCATATAATAATTCTATCCATTCGACTACAAAATTAAGACCTTCTGAAATTATTTCGGGGCACATCGATAATGAATCTTATTAACTTAGAAACCTTAATTACAAACAATTATGTAGAAAATCATAAAACTAAAGTCAAATTGTTGTATGAACAAATAAATGAAACAATAAATGAAAATAAAACAAGAACTATTGAAAAACATAACTTAACGCGAGAGGTTCCAGAAATTCCAGAAAAAGTATTTATTAAAAACAAACAAAAACAATCAAAAACTAAAAATAAATATCAAAAAGAAAACATTCAAACTATTGATCCTAATCGTAAAACAGCAGAAATAGAAACCAGACATCATAATCAATCTAGTAAAATTCATTTGTCAAATATTAAACGTCCCAGAGTCAAAAGATCTAATTTAAAACAAACTCCAAATTTTTAAACATTTATTGAGATTTTAAGTAATGATAAAGAAATAAACAATGAAAACGTAAGAGAAATTTCGGATGATTTATTCAATGCCCCTCTAGAATACTCACTCGCTCACTGTTTGAGTAGAGATTTAAAAATGAGTGCAGGAATAGCACTTGAATTTAAATTAAGATTTGGAAAAATTAGAGATTTATCAAAACAGAACGCAAAATTATATTCTCTCTGTCATATTAAAGAAGAAGGTAGATATATTATTTAGTTGATCACTAAAGAAAATTATTTCGACAAACCCACTTTAGAATGTTTGTTTCATACATTGATAAATTTAAAACAATTCTGTTTAGACAAAAACATCACTAAATTAGCAATTCCCAAATTAGGTTGTGGCCTAGACCAATTAGACTATAATTCAGTTAAAGCTGTGATAAATTATATCTTCCAAAATTCTAAAATACAAATAAACATCTATTTTGGTACACCAAAAATTGATGACGAAGTAAAAGGCCCATCATCTTCTATAATTCAAAATCCTAGTTTAGTCCAGCAAAGAAAGTCATTTTTTGAGAACTATACTAAATCCGAATATTCCAAAATTTAGTACTAAATTAAAACTTTCAAAATTACTCATACGATTTATTACTTTTAGGCGAATCTTCATCACTCCTGTGATTTCTTTCGAAATCAGAGATATTTCGGAGAGGACCAAACACATTTTCGTACACCACTATGACTTGAATCCTGTTTATGAAGAATTCGAAAATTTAAATTGCCAGTATCAATTCTTGAGGGAAACTATGAGTAATATATCGAAATTTAAAAATGAATTCGGGACTTACGAGAAACTACTAAATTACTCGCAGAATTCTATAAGAGACAAAATTAAAACAGTAGAATTAAGCGCTGGGAAAAATCGTGCGAAAAGAGGTTTAATTAATGGCTTAGGAACTATTATTAAAACGATTAGCGGAAATATAGACGCTCGTGACGAGGATAAAATTAATGGAATCCTGAAACATTTAATTTCTAATCAGAACAATTTTGAGAACCAAATAATATTCGGGTACAGCATAAACGAAAAATTAATACAAAATTTCAATTAAACAATCAAAGATATCGCACATAACCAAAACTTGCTCAAGGCCAGAATAATGCAATTACACGCAATTTATAAAGAGGAGATAGACCACCAGCACGTATTATTCACTAAAGATCTGTATAATCAACTCGTTTTACTTTACACAATAATTGAAAATATTTTGGAAGAAATTATCAACTCATTAACATTTTGCAAATTAAAAATTCTTAGTCCAGATATAATTAGGCCCCAAGATTTATTTAATGAACTAAAAAAGATTTCCGTTCACTATAATGAGGAATTGCCTTTCGACCTTAAATTAGAAAACATTTTAGATTTTGAATCCGCGATATCAGTCGATTGCAAAATCGAACAATCAAAAATCTATTATTTCCTATCCCTTCCTATTAATTATGAACATCCTTTTGATCTGTATAAAATATACCCTATACCGCTGAAATATAAGTCCGAATATGTAACTATAATTCCTAATGTAAAAGTAATGTTAAAATCAAAAATTAACTCAAAAACATGGCCTCTACGAGACATATGCTTGAGTATTAACAAGAAATTCCAATGCAACGATAACTTGCTCTTAAATTACCAGGCTGATTGTGAAACAGAGCTTTTGGTCAATGGAACCACCCAAAAATCCGTTTTTAAGAAAAAAGAAAAATAGAAGATCACCTGCCCGAATCAAGAAGAGACCCGTGACCTGGAAGGCATTTTTCATCATTCAACCCAACAAATGCGACCTAGTCTTCCGGAACTATAAGGTGCCTCAAATGGAAACAACGCGTGGAACCCCAGTGCTCGTGAGTGCTTCGACCTCTAAACCCCAGTGCATGGACACTAATACTTTATTCGTTCATAATAATTTGTGTAGTGACTTTGATTTACAGACGCTTAAGACGCAGAGGGGCAGCCACCCTTGATTATGACTCTCCTCCACAGGTGTGAGGAGTGACCTGGCGCCCACAATAGACTTTTCTTTGTTTTAATATAATTAATTTTATTATTTAGAAATATATTTTATTAATTAACGCTTAGTTAGGATGACATCATCCGCCAGATGTCAATATGCTTAGTTCATAGTTTTAGTTTACATAAATAGATAAACCGCATGCATTCATTATTCATTATTATATTATTACTGTAACGCTACACATATCATTTATTCTCCGTATAATTAAGTTTTAAGTAATGTAATTAATTGTAAATTTCGGAAATAAACCTTTTTAAAAAACACAATTGTGAACCACGAAATTTAACTTGAGAGATGAGACCCAATGAATTTTTACAAGATAGATAAAGCGGACAACACCACTTACAGACTATGTGTATTGGCACATCTAATGCGAGCGTGTAGCACCTCCAGTCTAGTCCTAACCGAAGAAATAACGATAACACCAGTCAGGTCATGACCTCTTAGTAAGTTAACCTTACAAAATAAATTAAATTTTTGGAAACATACTGGTAGTAGCAAGCTACTAGATTTAACCAGGTCGCAATAGTGTAAGGCTATCTATAGACTAACTAACTCAACCCATTCGCACCTTTAGTCACGCTGTAATATCTAAAAATTAATATATGTTCGTTGTTAATAATACAATCACTCAGCGAAATTTTTGTTTGATGTTCGATGTCAAATTGTAATTCCATCAGCAAAATTGTAAATATCGAAATTGTAAATATTAAACTCAAAACTTTTTTAAAATGTCTACCATGGTATAATGTTTATTAGGCCACCATAGCATCATCTGTAATCATAAGTCTTCCAACAGTGAATCGTTTTGTTAAGAAGTTAATTTTGTATGAATATAACACATTTGTTACTAAATATTTGTCAATGAAAATGAAATGAAAGCTTACCGGAAAAAAAATATTTTGCTGATTTTATACGTTTTACAGTTAATTAGTATTAAACCACTAGTAGTACAAGACTAGTAATGTTAAAATAATTTTGATTGTTTTTATTTAACGGATTAAAGAACAAATACATAATTACTCACTCGTGGGTCACGTGTTCGCCCATAAGGACATATTCTTCTTCTTCCGGACTACATATCCGCAGCAAATAGCTTATTAGTGTTGGACAAGGATATGCCCAAAATCCCTCAGGTGTTATAATTGATTCGATGAAGTAAGGTGTTACCTTTGTATGGTCACACGCTAATGTTCCTGCAAATAATTACAAAATACATAAACTATATAAATCTGTGATTCTGATTAATAAAAGCTCCCAATTATTTTATATAATAATTCAAGATTTGATCTTGCCTATACTACTTACTAAAAAGGGTATCACTGGCACATCCTGGCTGACTAGATCCTCCATTTATATAAAAGTCGGCATGTCCATTTGGTCCCCATTGTCCCAAAATACCGGAGTTTGTGTGAAGGATATCCACAAAATGAGCGTCACTTGGATCCAAATCTCTCGACTTATTTTGTCCAGAATAAAACACAATAGTTGGATCAAGACCTAAAATACAATTTATTAAAATATATAAATTATTTACAAATGCCTTCACAACACTTGTAATAAATATTCACAAATAGCACATGCAATATTAAAAAGAAAGGACAATGTTGGATATGAACTTGTTTGAATAGAGACATCTAATTTTACTAATGAATTCCAAGTCTAAATAAATATTAAAATTGAAGGAAACTAATTGGATATAAATACATAATCCGATTTTGCATTCCATTTCATTTATATATGTACTATTTTAAATATGTACACAATGTTTACAAATAAATAGTAAACACACTTCAACCTTGATAAAAATTCATAGAACAAGTGTGATTATTGTGAATTACTAAGAAACTTTCAGTATTGCATAATATAATGACAATATTTCGCCACAAGATAGGCACATTGTTTTAGTTTTAATGTGTTTAATAACAAAATTATTTCTAGTAGGTCTTTATCTGTATAAATGATCTTGTCCGGAAACTAATGGAATATCTGGTAATTATAAAACGAACTAGAAGAAATATACGCATCATAGTTTTAAACAATGCAAGCACTTCGATAAATATGCATTTTATGGAAATACAGTAAATGACAGCCTGATAAATAAACAATAATGAATAATAAAACAAATATTTGTCTTTTACTGTAGTCTAACTTATTCAAATAAATTTTTTATCAAAAATATAAAAGATATTTGGAAGTAATTGTTAAAAATATAGTTGTGATAATATTAAAATTGGAGTTTTAATTTTTACATAAAATGTTTAGAGAATTAACTGATTTCTTATGTTTCACACCTTCGCATGTATTTTTTTCAGAAATGTCTATTCTTCTTACTTACATAATTGTTCTAACATTTGGAAGTATATTATAAATTAATATATTGTATGGAAAAAATGAAGCAACTTTTATTCCCAGTATAATAATCATATGGGTCGGTTTATGAGGAATTTCTTGTTTACCTTGTCGAAGGTATGTAATAAATTTATTATTACATACCTTTATTTAACTTAATTGATCAAAGAAAAAAAGTTACACAAACGTTTATAATGTACACCATATAATAAAAAATGAAATAGCAATATATTTTTTTTAAACAATTGCCGATAACTAAATATATGACCTAAAAAGGATATCATTATAGCAACTACATTTAGATTTATTTATTTTTTTAATAACACTTTATAAAATGTATAAAAGACCATACCTACTATTTCATAAAATATATAGTAAGCAGTAAACGCTCTTATTTTATACTTTTTTATGATACATGATTGTGAATCATACCTTATTTACATAAAATCGATGTATAATATTAAATTATACTACAAATTACTACAAATTGAAGAGCGTTTATATCCTGTAATATATTATACTATAATGAAATAAGTATATAAGTGAATGAACTCACAACGATTTAATTAAGTCAAGGAACTTCTTTTAAACAATTGATTTATTATATATAAGATGAAACCAGTATAATAGTGAAATGTGACTCTAGTGATCAACATGGAGACATTAGCCAGTAATGAATGATAGAATTCACAATTTATATTAAAGATGGGTACACTATTCTGCATACGTGTTATAAATAATAATAATTATGTTTATTATGGATATTAAAAGGTTGAATATTAATTAATAGCTAATTTTCACTAACATAGTTATTTAATTCTAGTAAATGTGGTATATTTAAAATAACTTATCTGCTAGCTTATTACTTTTCACTTTTATACAGGGTGAGTTTTTTTCGATGTTCTCTATGGGGATCTCGGAAAATATAAGAGATAGAGAAACGGTTAAATGGGGAAAGAAGTGTAGATTTACGAGACGAATAAAATTCCACTTTCAAAGTTTTCAAAAAAGTCAAGGGTAACTAGATATTTTGAAAAAAGTAAAAAGTGTGAATTTTTTCAAATCAATATATCTCGGTTATTATAACAGATAGAAAAAAACTGTACAGGACAAAGTTTTAGATAATTTTATGTAGATTAATAAAAAATAATCAGAAAATTTTTATCGCCATTATTTTCCGAGATATGATGCAAACTTACATTTTTTTAAATGGAAACCATAGTTGGCTATGGCCTCATTCAAAAGGTAATTTTTTTCTCTTTATTTCAATATGACATACGACATAGTTATTTCTAAAAATAAGTGAGTTATAGTCATTTTAAATTTTATTATAAATAAAAAATGGGTAGCCATGAAAAAGATGAAAGTAAAACAATTGCAGTTGTTTATAATAATAGCAATATTGTAATTATTAGTTCTACAAAGTTAAATAAAAATAAAAAACCAGCATAAGAATAATAATTTTGTAATTATCAAATGGCCTTCTGTATGTGGTATAAACCCATTTGTTAAGAGGATAATACTTTCTTACAAAAATATTATGAACAGATGAATCGCGATTAACTAATTGTGGTATTTTTAATCGCCACAATGAACATAGATGAACTTAAGAGAATCCACGAGAAGTTTCACAGAGAAAACTACAAATTAAATTTGGGTTTAATCCATGGTGTGTTTGGATTAATAATTTTCGGTCCATATATTTTTGAAAGCTCACTAAGTGAAACTAATTCCTTTCATTTTCTTCAGTAAACATTTGAAGATACGCTCGATTGTTTAAATTTATCATTACAAGTAAGATTAAAATGGTTTCAATAGTACGATGTTCCACCTCATAACTTGTTGGCTTTACAAATTATTTAAATGATGCTTTTCCCAACTCATAAGTGGGAAGAAATAAACCAATCCCAGGGCCACCTAGATCTCCCGATCTGCGCGTTTTAGAATTGTTTCTGTGAGGTTATGTAAAAAACAAAGTATATGAAAAATCATATCAATCTGTGGATCATAAACTAGCTGTTATTGAAACATTTAATTCAATTTACATGAGAATAGTCAAAAGCCATAAATTCAATTTTAAAAAGATATAATTTATGTCATAATAGTATTAATAGTGGACTCTTTGACCATATATTTTTTAAATTAAAATTTCTCTCCTATTGATATATTGATAATTACAGAATTACTTTATGCAGTTGTTTCATTTTTATTTATCTCTGTAAAACTAATAATTACAATATTGCTTATATTATAAACAACTGCAATTGTTTTACTTTCACCTTTTTCATGGCTACCCATTTTTTTATTTATAATAAAATTTAAAATGACTATAACTCACTCATTTTTAGAAATAACTATGTCATATGCCATATTGGATTAAAGAGAAAAAAATTGCCTTTTGAATGAAATTTCTGATTATTTTTTTATTAATGTGCATAAAATTATCTAAAACTTTGTCCTTTACAGTTTTTTTCTATCTGTTATAATAACCGAGATATATTGATTTGAAAAAATTGACACTTTTTACTTTTTTTAAAATATCAAGTTACCCTTGACTTTTTTGAAAACTTTGAAAATGGAATTTTATTCGTCTCGTAAATCTACACTTCTTTCCCCATTTAACCGTTTCTCTATCTCTTATAGTTTCCGAGATCCCCATAGAGAACATCGAAAAAAACCCACCCTGTATATACAAAAAGGTAATAAAACTGAGAAACACCTATTTGAGTAATTTTGCATTATCTTGTGTAAATATATTTTTTCTACTACCCTTTATAAAAAGACAATTTTCGTCACCGAATACTCCAGCGAAAATTTGAGTTCCGTCACTAGTGAGAGAAAATCCCATAACGCTAACTTTCGTCACTAGGGACGAAAGTTACCTACAAATTTTCACCTCCGTCTAGTTGCCTGCTGTCACTATATCGTGTCATTATTAAACGTCAGTTTTTGAATTTGTACTGTTCGTAACCTCATCATATCATGATTTCTGATTCAGTAAGTGATTTAGATCTTTCCAATACTGCACCAGAAATAGTAAATCAAGCTGAGAAAACCTATGTGGATTTATTATCAGAAAAATCGAAAAAGAGGTATGAAAAAATATATGCAAAATTCATGAAATTTAAGGCAGATAATCGCGTAAATTCATATTCACTGTGCTGTTTGCATATTTTGCAAAGTTGTCGGTAAGTAATTTAAATATGATCTGTAGCTTTGTAATTTTTAATTCAAAATAAAGTATTTGTTTATATAATAAAAGTTTGTTAGTATCATAGGTAAGGTAGTAGAAAAAGTATAGTGTTTAACTCGTCGAAAGCATTTTTTTAAGCTCGCGAACATTAAATGTTACTTTCGTCACTCGTTGAACAATATACTATTAATAATACTTGTTCAGTTTCTTATTCCCTTTAACTTTTTTGAAAAATTTTGTAAAATTTATCATATTACAAAAAATATTGAAAAAAAACAAAAAATGGCCTCGAGTAAACATCCACTTCCGGTTTATGAAGGTGCACTAACAGCTTTACAGTTCCAGTTTTGAACGATAAAACCTTAAGTTTAAAGTTTCATCTCCATCAGATCATTCGTTTTTGAGATACAGCGCTCACCGACAGATAGACACACAGCCAGACACACGCACAGACACAAACATTTTTTTTTCCCAGAAATTAGTGTAATGGACTTAGGGGACTTCAAAACGGATATTTCAGGAAAAAAATTTAAAACAAATCACGAAAGCAATACTTCCCCTATATATTCTATATAGTTAAAGTAAAACGTGTTTAGGGTAATGGATAATCCAGCATAATATCTTAACTTGCTAATTCTAATAACGTATATAATTCATTTAATTGTGTCCAAGAGTGAACCAGTTACACAACCTCTTCTTTTAGTTACAGCAGTGTAAAATGAAAATACACAATCAGCAGACGCTTGACTTCAAGAAAAACAATAGGCTCCATTAACCTACTTGTGGCCATTAGGAAAGGAGAATATATCACTCTTCTGGCAGTAGGTATAATCTGACCTCCATCTCTATCCAAAGATTCCCAGTATTATAGAATCTTTCATATAACTAAACGAACCTTTTTCAACTTATGAGGGTATTGTGTCATCCAATAAAATAATCGGCATGATTGAATCCGACCCAAAATCCAAAATACTCCTAGCAGCAAGTAAATACTACCTTTATTTTTTATTGTGTTACACCCAGTAATTATTCGATTTCGCAAGTCTTTCATATTTTTCACTGGGGTAGTGTAAACTAATGACTTCAAATAATTTCATGGGAAATAATTCAGGGGGGGGGGGGGTTAAGTGCGCGAATTTAGCAGACCATGAGGTCCACATCGATCAATCAATATTCACAAGCAGTCAGACGAAAATACGCTGGTGCACCATCGATCCAAATCCGTTCCACAGTCCCCAACCTTAACCTCCGTTGAGATTCAATAGTTGCAGCAAGGCCTGAAATACGACTAGGAAAAGCACCACCTAAAGTTATTAATATAATGAACGAATGCTTACACTGCACTATTACGCTCCACATATTTTTAGTTTATATCCATTATTCCTCCTCCATCGAAAACACTATCCTTACAAAAGCCTCCCTATACGACCATGTTGTCATAATCGGTAATTTTTACATAAATAAAAACAAAACAAGGCAGCTCTCGTCTTTTATAGCAAATTCTAACTCTATCCGAATTAATACTACCCCCACATTTATTATGTCAGACAGCTAATACACTACTCCCGATATCTTGTTATACACATCCAATATTCAGAATCTACTACACAATGTTTCCCTAGTTCCCGATTTATGTTCAGGCCACCTATCAATACGTTTTTCAATCGTATAAGAGCCCCCCATCCCTCTACACCACCTAGAATAATCTTCCAACATAAAGACTGCGACTTGGATAAAGTAACATCAGACTTTATTAACGCACAATAATAATTCAAACACGATATCCCTTTTTATAAACATACTCTCACACTCAATTAAAAAACACACGCCAACGTATACTAAAAGACAGTTCAAATATCCCCTTCCAAATTGTATTCTTAGACTTATTAAATACAGAAGGCAGCTCTACCTAGATATACGATTAACAGAGGACACGGACTTAAAACTAAAATTTAATGCACTGAACAAGACGATTTAAACACTAATTAAAAAATATAATACGGACGTTTGGATTAAAACTTGTAATGACATTAACGAAGAACAGGGCAGACAGTATTGGGGCGAAATAAAAAACTCGCTCAATATCGGACAACGGACTTTCTCCAATACATAAGAGACCCCATAACAAACATCCTAATCACCGACGAACAAAAAATAGCCGATACATTTGCTAGTTATTTTGAAGACAATTATACTCTGACAGTTAATAATACATATGACAATGACTTTTTTTCACACAAATAAACTCCTGGTATAAATCCTTCAAAAATATTTCTACCTCATACAATCCAGAGGAAGAGTACTACACTAACCTTCACAAAGGCAAAAACACAGCACCCGGTTATGACAACAATCCTAGAAGTATCCTGAAATCCTTTCCTGACAATATCCATAAATACAGTATACAAGTATTTAACCACATTTACCAGTCACAAATTATTACCCAGGACTGAAAGCGAGGTATAATAACTCTGAAATGCAATTATAAGCATCAAGCTATCGCCCCATCATCTTGTTTCCGGTCCTGGGGAAATTATTCGAATCCACATACTAAAGACTAACATTATGCTCCACCTCTCCCTCCACATCCCTATATACCAATTTGGCTTCCTTGAACACCGCTCCACATCCTTACCATTAACAGTCTTGACTTCAAACTGTCAAACAGCACACCTCGAAAACCAAAAGTCCGCCATAGTCTTCCTAGACATTCGCAAGGTGTTTAACTCTGTTTGGCATGGAGGTTTGCTGTTTAAATGCCACTCCTTAAAAACTCCACCCCATCTTCTTAATCTAATTGACAACTTCCTCTTGTTTAGACTCCTTGAAGTAAAAGTAAAAAATACCTTATCCAACTCTTTTGTTCTCCAGCAAGGTATCCCCCAAAGTTCTTCCTTATCCCCACTCCTCTATAATATTTATGTACACGACCTTTATAATCCCGACCAGATCGCTCCAGAACGACCAGCCCTTCGCATACTTACTAAAATCAGACACCCTCTTAATTTTATTCATAACCCATCTAATACCTTCCTATGTGAATTAACCCAAGTAATCCCTATTGAAGAGCGTCTGAAAAACCTATCCCAAAAATTTACCACAAATCCCCATAACCTCGAAATCCTTAACCAGTCGTGTAATCCTCGTAAACTTTTATTCAGTCCAAAGCCAAAACACCCAGAAATCACCATTCATTAATGCATCTCATCAGTTCATAATGACATTAGCGATCATAACCTTTGAATGACAAAAGACAGTTAATATCCTAAGACATTAGTAATCATGACGTTTTTAGACAGTTAAATCCAGGCTGAAAGACCGCGGGTCGATAGCCGCTGATTAGAAGAAATCTCAAGTCCGCATATAAAATTTTCGTCTTCACGTGTAAAGGCTCAAGTTCACGTCCACGTGATCTTCTACTTTCGCCCAATGCTGCTTTGTTGGCTCTGCTACCAGTAAAGGATGTTTTGATGATCTTTGTGCAAAAGCCATTAACAAAATGCAATTCGTAGAGAAAAATCAGCAGGAAAAAGTGCTGGAACGTAAGTTTTATAGGTACAACAAATAGTCTAAGAATTTTCTAAAAGTCCTATTACCTACTTACATTCAAAATATTTTCAAAGAGTTAAAGAGCCAAACGTCACTAAATCTCAACAAATTCTACAGATAACAAATGATCAACCACAAGTTGTATTTTTGAAATCGGCATTTAAACTGTATTTCTTTTAGATGTCTGCTCTTGGCTACTGTTAGTACATTAAAGCTATTGTTAGTAATTTGAATTTTTTTAAAATCATCAAAACAATAAACCAAATATTATTAGAGTAGTCCAGGGAGTAACCCTTCGAATTTTTGCTGTATGTTTAATAAACACCCTGCAGATCAACATGTATAACAAGATATTCTGTTGGGTACATATAGGAACTATGTAAAATGAGTAACCAATCTTAATAAAAACTAATCATATCTTCGTATAAATTTACGGCTACTAGGTACAGTATAAAAATGATGATGGTTTTAGAATTCGTCTGAAAAGAGTTTATATATTCTAATAAAACAACTATTATAAAATCGCAAAAAAACCTTTTACAAACCAATCTTAACAAGAGATTAATGTTAATATTACTTCCTGTTTGTTTAATTTAATAGTCAATTTATCTAAAACTGCAGGATGCGTGGTATCAACATCACCAACAGCTTGTGTATCAACATCACCAACAGCTTGTGTAAAGATTTTAGAAAGAAAGTGTGAATTCTACGAGACTCAATAATAGTGAGGAATTTTCACGTTTTTTTGTATTAAGATAAATGTCTCCCTATAACAGCTTTCTTTTTCTTCACCGTTCACATCACCATAGTATTGATTGTAGATACTAGCACAAGGTTTCAACGTAAAAGAAACTCCATATTGAAAATAGCTAAATAAACATTTCCCAAATCTGATGATACAATATGTAGATTGGCATCATCTGAATATAATGTAAATAATTCCATTGATCTTATCTACTATGCACCTTAGTTTTGTAGTAAGCATCTTAGCTACCTAAGGTCAAAAATGACCGCATCAATATTATTTATACAAATTCGTTCTTGAACGGCATTTTTGAGAAGACATTCAGTATTCAGCATAACTTCTTCTGTCGCATCAATAAATAAAATCATTCCATCAATAAATAAAATCATTCCATCACATAAACGAATAGCAAAAGTAACTTTAATTTAATAATCAATTTGTCTGAAATTCCAACATCACCAACAACTTGTGTAAAGATTGAATAAAAATAAACATTTGATATTAGTTATCATTAAAGTCAAATAATTTTCTTATCTTAAATGGAACACCCTACATTTGTTATCGTATTTAGATTCTAATTTTAATCAGTTTTAAAATTGTATAATCTACTCCTATTGGGTTATATATCATTATTAATCTAGATTAGTACAAATAATGGTATATAATTAAATAGCGTGAGTTATGAATCATAACTCGTGCTATGAATTATACATAACTCACTGTTATCGATCAGGTTGTTATGAATCTATAACAACGTTTTGCCGTTTGCCGTATATAAACCGACGCTAATGTGGTGCGCCACCCTGGATATATATTTACTGTTTAATATTCATCAAATAGTTTTCTACAAAACAATAGATATTTGCCTCGATTTTTTGATATTCTAAACTAGAATTTTTATTGAAATTTAATTGAAAGTTTATATTGTTGTACGTAAATGTATTTTTTGGAATAATTCTAATAAGACTTATTAAAAATGATTTTATTATTTTTAAATATGATTTTATTTCTCAATTACTTATTTTTTTTATAATTCACTTAACTAACATTAACCGTTGGAATTACACAATTGGTAAATTAAATAACAGTAACCATCTAACATGATGTTTTAGTACTTTAATATCTGATTACATTTCAAGGGATTTTATTTAATTATCAAGGTATCTTAAGCTATTTCAGAAGGTATTTTCCGGATTCTTAAAGTTTAGAAACGACCTAAACCAAGGTCTATTATACAAGTGCCACCTCCTAAATATCACTCCTCATATCATTTTCATTATTAAACAATTCCTCTCTAATAGATTCTTAAAAGTTAAAATCCATAATTCATTATTCTCTTCTTTTACTCCCGAACAAGTGCTCCCTCAAGGCTCTCCCCTGCCACCTCTGTTATATAAGATTTTTTGTGCTGATGTCTACAACCCCAATCCTCTCTACTTTAATCCATCCAAATACCTCCTGCAATTTGCAGACGACACTGCCCTAATCACACATGCTCCCACACTACCAAAAGCCCTTCAATTCCTTCAAGAGCTTATTGACTCCCTTCAAAGATGGTTTGCAAAATGGCGCATTAAAATCAATCGGCACAAATAACAGCTCCTAATTCCTTATCATCGCGCCAATAACTTACCTTAGAAAGTTTATATTTCCCAAACTATGATTCCTCCTACAGCTTCGGTTAAATACTTGGACATAACCATAAATCAAAAAATCAATTTAAAAAAATATACAGTTATAATGAAAGGTAAAATTACTTCTAGAGCAAAATGCTTTAAAAGTTTAACGTATAAAAATAGTGGTATAAACACAAGAACAGCTGTTAAAATATATAAAATGATATGCAGTCCACTACTTGACAATGGTTGTGCCCTCTATACCAATCCCAGCAATCCAACCTCTCGTAATATTGAAGTTAGCGAGCGAGCATCCCTCCGTACCCTAACCAAACTTCGACATCCTCTTAATCATTTACACAATCCATCTAATACTCCTCTATGATACCACTTTAGATATCCCTATCCTAGAACGCCTTCGATTCCTATCAGAAAAATTCTCTAATAATCCTTTGAACTTCAATATATTATCCCAATATTGTCTTCCGAGAAACCCTAGTATAAACCCTAAATTTAAAAATCCCAATTTAACCATATTCGATTTCATTTCATCCTTTTACGCATTATCGACTGACGGTATAAGACTGGACAAAACAAGGCAGAAAGATGTCTGGTCGATAGCCTTTTCACAAATTAATACATTACCACCTCATTCATTATTCATCATTTCAATGTAAATATGTACAAAATTTATCAATACATATATGTTACTACTCCCTGGTGAAATATTAGAATGTGTTTATAGCCTATAAAATATTCATTAGTCAGTTATAATATGTATTTAGTATTTTTTAAGTAAAATATTAAATAATAGTAATTAAGTAATTAATGTTGATTATAAATTAAAATTTCATTATCTTTTATCTTTTTATTCGTTACATACATACAGTGTTAATTATTTTACTTATTTACAATACAAATTTTATCTATCAAGTTTTATGTGCTCACATATAAATGAATATGGGCTAGTGTGTATGCATACTGATGTTTGTATGTATATATGTATACAAGTAATTTTTAATTCCAACTCACTTCTATTATGTTACCATACAGACCTCATATTTAGAAGCTTGTCTTAAATTATATTTTAATTAATATTTTATTCTAACTTGTATTAATTCTTAAGATTTTAGTATCTATTTAATAATTATTTGTAATTCTATTTATAGTATTATGTTCTAATTGACGATGTTATACCATGTATGGTGTTTTCAAATATATATTATTACTACTACTACTACTACACCTTAGGGTTTTAAATTTTTATTATATTTATTTTTATTTGTATATTAGACTAAATTAGATATATTTACTATATTTATATTATACTTAAAACAATTACCTGTAATCCTTGATAATTTGCCGTCTATAGTTGGATCTAGAAAATTAGATACTAAACCAGCAATGTGTGCTCCCACGCTGTACCCTATCAGATGAAGTTTATCTGCTCGAACTCCTCTAGGATGTTGAGTGAGGTACCGGACTAGATGGGCTATACAAAGGGCACAAAACCGTGGAGCCCATTCCATTTGTTTAAGACATGGTTCTTTAACTAAAGTCCCGTAGTCAACTATGAAAATGTTGTAGTTTCCACGATAAAAATACGCATCTCTCATATCTGTACTGGGAGATAAATTCCTTCCACCTCCAAAACCGTGGATAACAATTTTTGTTTCATGTTTTCTATTAAACTGGGAATTATATAAAGATTCTAATTTAAGTGTGTTGATTAATTCTGGCTTTTGCTGAGTACGTCTGCAAAACAAAACAAAAAATATAATTGATTAAATGGTATTGTAAATAAAATAGGAACAGAAACTTTATCAAATGATAAATAAAACTTACTTTGTTAATATCACACACGATGTGTGATTTATCGTCATTATCAAGTGATAATGACGATAAAACGTCGAAACTCGAGCTGTGCTGTGTTGTTTAGATTTATATAATTGTGCCTACACGTTATATAATATTGTTACAATAATTATTTGTGGTTAAAACATAGTGAATTTTTCAATTTAGTGTAAGTATAGATTACCACGTAGTAACGGTCGCAACCAGTCTCTTTAGTAAGTTTTATTTATCATTTGATTAAGTTCCTCATTCAATATGTATCACAAAGTTATGGCTTCAAGCATCCAACATAAAATAGGAACATACAAAATATAAAATATATAAGTAGAAATAATAAACATTTAATTACAATTTAAGCTGGTTATAATTATTTTTGGATTAATTGTTTATTTATGCCAAGTTAGATATATTATTTTCACTCTCTTTCAATTCAAATTTAAACTAAATACAAATTGCAGTATAGGAGGCTTGACTGCATAAAGAATAATATAAAA
Organism: Ontholestes murinus; assembly: GCA_963969525.1. Classification (NCBI taxonomy): domain Eukaryota; kingdom Metazoa; phylum Arthropoda; class Insecta; order Coleoptera; family Staphylinidae; genus Ontholestes; species Ontholestes murinus. The sequence goes on along the minus strand of OZ018394.1, from coordinate 65,448,009 downwards.
GAGCCCGCCTAAAAATTGCAAAAGTCATGGTCATTGTGAAAAAATTGCGCAAAAAATCTACTGCATTCCAAACATTTCCGGGGGCAAGTTTTATTATTGTTTTAATAGGTTTCTCTATTAAATAAGTAAAAATTTTTCTTTAAAAGCTCTGAAAGACTTGCAAAGGCCAAAATCATTTTTTGTAATTAATAAGGATGATCAGTTCCCAGTTAATTTAGGCAAGTATTAATCAAAATTTAAGTAATAATATACATATAATCAAAAGAATGCAATCATATTATTTATGTGATTGCCTGTGCTTTGATTACAGATAAAATTCAAAAAAACACACTTTTCTTCTAAAGAACCTATTCTACGAAATATAACAAAATGTGTCTTTTTATGCAGTATTAAAAATTTGACAAAGGAGTTATTATATAGGGTAATATAAAAATTATTATCGTGTAGAACGTGGATGTCAGTCTATTTATAAATAAACAATAAACTCAAATCAATATATTATCATGTATTCAAGGATTTTGCTCTAGTTCTATTTAATGTCAAAACAGATGGATAATTTTGCTAGTTAACGTCTAATTGGCCATATTCTGTATTATATATATAAACCACAAGTTAATTATCGAGTAAATAGTTTTAATCACACCTAATACCCTAAGTGATGGCAATTTACTCGAATAAATTTGGTTTTTGCATGAAAGTTTGTTGCTTTGCGATTTTAATGTATGAATGTACTAAAAAAATATTCCGAGTTTATTGCTATCACGAATGGTATTTAGAAAGACTATTCCACGACTTAAAACTAATGTCGGTGAACGGTTCAATATTTATGTTAATATTTTTATAATACGTCTCCTGTAGTATTTTGGCCGAAACATTCCACATTGATTTAATCCTTATAATCATTTGCTAACAACTGGAAGTTTCTATCGGCGCAGAATTCTTCAAATTGCTTCCAAACACATGATTTCGTTTTCAAACTTTCCATTTTATAATCTACTAGCAATTGTCATAAGTATAAACAACGTTTTTCGTTGGTTTATTAAGGCTAATTCAATTTGTTTGTCGGGAAATAGTTAACTTCGGTTTTCTCAGGGGCTACATGCAATAGGAATGAAATAGTCAGAAGTAAATTTTTATATAGTCACAATTTTGTGTGAGTAAATTCGTGGGAATTCAAAAATAATTATTATACTGTGTCAAAATAACAAATGTAAAAATCAAAATAATTGCGTTATGTTTAAGTAAAAATAAATTATAATTCTTTAAAATATTATTATAGGGAACAACGTTAGCACCTACAAAATATAGTGAATCTCTTGAACAAGTCCCATCAGTCTTACAGTCTGAAACAATAGTCTTGGAAAGATAGGGTCAGGTTTGTACGAAAAAGGGCTATAAAGGGGCATACATCTATCTGGTCTGACAGCCAGGCTGCTCTTACGAACCACAAAGTGTAGATATTCAATTCCAAAACTACTTGGAACTGTTAACAAGCTCTGAACCAATTAGCCAAAAGCAACAAGCCACTCTAATGAACATGCCTATGTACTGCCAGAAAAGGATTTACAAATAACATTATCGGACAAAAGCCTACATGTAAGCTATTAAAAGCACATAGGAAGAGCGTGGTACAAGAATGGGAAAAGGTATAAAATATGATACTAGGTCAATCTATATTGTAAATAACCTCATGCCAAGCTGATCTAAACAGCTCTTGTGCCTCACTATCTTCACAAGATAAGTAAAGTGGACAAAACCACTTGCAGACAATATGGATTGGTAGAAGAAACAGTCGAGCACATCCTATACACTGATGTAGCACTGGCTATCACCAGACTAGCTTTAACTGGAGAAATGCCGGTAATGCCAGAACGAATCGAGGCATGTTTTCCTAGGAAGTTAATTAGCCTTATCAAGAAAATTAAATTCCTGGGAATATTCTAGTAGTAGGGTACTAGTACAAAAGATCTAACCGGAATGCAGAGCTGTAAGGCTGTATATAGCAAAAGGAATAAATCTAATCTAATCTAGCGTTATCAGATGTTTAATATTAAGTATTAATAGAAAACAATTAAGCCTAATGTAACAAAAAGAATATGTGCTCTTTAATAAGAAAAAATATTCAAAGAACAGAAAGTAAGTGAAAAATGAAAACAAAGCATTTCCTATATCTCACAGTCTTTCATGAAAACAAAAATAAATAAAATTTTAATATCTAGAAAACGAATTCATAATTTACTTTATTGAAATAAACTTTAAAATTGTATCAAATTTATCCAAACGTTAAAAACATTTTATCTATATTAAAGAAATGAGACCAAAAACTACTAGAAACCTATAGACCCATTTCCCTATTATCAACATTAAACAGTAAATTATACAAATACAAATTTCAGATCATTTAAATAGATATAAAGTTATATACAATAAGCAGAATACCTTCCAGAAACATTCAGCGACGACGTCGGCAACATATGAACTAAGAAATAACATAAAATCCAAATTAGATGAAAAGAAACAAGTAGCAACATTGTATTTTGACATGAAAAAGGCTTTCGATACCATTTTTAACCCTAAGCCACTTCAAAAACTAAAGGCAATAGACATAATAGGCAAAGAATTAAATCTAATAAAAACGTATATAATGGACAGACCACAATGTGTAAAAGCCAACGGTATAGAGAGCCAACCACTCGAAGCCGAATACGGGATACCACAAGGAGGCAATCCACCGCCTATACTATACATTATTTACACAAATAATCGAATGCAACTTAATTAGAAAGGAAAGCCATACATATATACTGACAATACCTGTATAGTTTACTCAAGAGAAAACAATGAGGAAATTTAAAATAAGAAATCTTTAGATTTGAAAATATTAGAGAAATAGTACTACAATAACCTATTAACAATTAATGAAACGAAAACAGAATTTATGTTCTTTAACAGTAAGCAATAACAAATAGAAATAAACGTTAAAATAAGAGGAACCCGAATAAAACAAATCACAGAAGAAAATTACCTAGGAGTAAGAATACAAAACAATCTAAAATGGGATAAATACATAGACCTATTAACTAAGAGAAACTCTAGAACAATAGCAGCTATAAGGAAAGTACAACACTACACACCTACAATAATACGATAACAACTCTACCATCCACTTTTTACATCACAAAATAACTACCTAATCAATATGTGGGATCACACAACTAACAAGAATCTATATAAATTGCAAACTCAAGAAAACAAAATATTGAAATTAATATGTAAATTAGACAAAAGGGTCAATTCAACTAAGCTCTAGAAAACACGTGCAAGATCTAAACTTAAGAAACATGATAACATTAAGCAACATATTTTTGATCTACAAAATGTCAACCTAATTAAAACCAGCATAAAGCTACTATCTAATAAAGACATCCACAACTACCAAACAAGGAGAAAAACAGACTTTAGGACAGAAAAATTCACCAGAATGAAGTACTCATAATTATTAACAACAGATAGCACATAAATTATAATGAATTAGAAGACTATATAAAAGAACTAAAACATACTTTGTTTAAACAAAAATTCAAAAACAAAATACAAGAAAAATTACAATAAGAAGAATCAAATATCACTCAATACCGTTAGCACGAGATAGAACACCTCATCTGCAAATCCCGATGCGAGGACAAAAGGAAGATAAACAAAAGGAGTCTTTTTGCAATATGTACTGTATGCATATTTGTGTAAATAAATAAATCTATTATCTCTTAAAATTATTAAGTTGCTTCAAGACCACCGAATAAACCTTTCAATATATAATTTAACAGTGAATGCCAATAAATTAAAATTATAATAATTTTCTAAATCTAAATCTAAATAAATAAAACATCTGTTATTAAAACAAATGTTTCTCTGTCTAATATACAGCAGAAGATATAATAATGTATACGTAATTTTTGTGCAGTATGGAAAGCATTGAAGTATTAATAGGAATCTGATAAAAGGGTGCGCGTCAGAAGCTAAGATACAATGAAGAAAAAGAACGAGGGCTTATTTTTATTACTAATAATTGGTGTTGAGCATTGTATTCAATTAAAAATTACACAACATCCGCAAGCAAGAAACGTGACGGTTATAAAAAAAATTCGCCAAGGATTTCATTAAATTCGTTGATAGTAAACAAGCGAGTTCCAATGTCACGACAACAACGAAAACTAAACATGCGTATTGTTAAAATAATTTTACAACTTAAAAGTTGCCAAACAGGCATAAATATCGCGAAAAAAATAAGACCATTTCTACAAAAAGCAATTGACAACGAATTTTGGCAAAGGCCAAACTTCGAATCAAAAGCGTTTCTCTTCAAGCTATTAAAAGTTTTTCGGTGCCCAGTGTATAAAACAGCGAAAATGCTCAATTTGTTATTAGACAACAATCGAATCAATTTTCTAGAAATTTGCAATACACGAAGCGCATTGTTTAAAATTTAGTAATATAAATTAAATAAGAAAAAGTTTGTTTAAACGACATAAGCAAGTTGACAGCTCAATTTGTTTTTCAATTGTCATCGCCGACTCAGATTTTTCCGAGGATTTTTGAATTTTTGTTTGTTACAATTGAAATCAAAGACACTTACTTTTAACTCAAAAACGGCCACGGTTAACAACATATTGACATTTTTAATAAACTGTGGTATTTTATCGTATATGTTTAGAGCAATGTAATTGAAATTTCTCTTAGCGATTGTTTTTTATTGCTGGTTTTTGGGTCACATTGCACTTATGCCTGGTGTTATAATCATGCTCTCGATACTTAATATATCCACGACGTTGCTTTAAGTGCACTAGTGTAGCGAATGTAATGAATTCCCAAAGAGAAACAAGACCAAATTAATTTACAACGCAAAATTAATTTCTGAACAAAATATTTTGAAATTTAAACAATAACGAACAACAATTATCGTTCTAGAAATTCTTTAACTAATTTTTAATTGCTATAAATTTATTTAATTCCCAAACAAAAACAAGAATATAAAATCAATTTATAAACTGCTCAGATCATACAAAGAAAAATTGAAACATTGGTTCTCAATCTCAATTTAAAATCAAATTGTGCTGGTAATATGGTGGCGTTAACGAAGCAAATAATAACCAAGTTACCACGAACTACGATGATAATTGTGATAGAAATTAATAAATATCCTCAGAAATATAGATTATTGCGAGTCTCAAGAGCAATTTAGTATCATTAAAAGTAGCACAGACATTAAAATTACAAGTAGAGACTTCTAAACAATTAATATGTAGTATTAACAAATGCAGTATTAACAAAAACAATCAATAAATCCATTACTGAAAATTTTTTTTTTAACAAAATTAAATCAATCCCCGATAATCCAAGTCAGTGCTTTAAAACACTTTATTGGGATTGTTTTTTTGAACCTATGATATATGAATTAATGCTAACAAATCATTAAATTTCAGTTTTCTGTTACAAGTGATAAACAGTTCTTAAATCAATTTGTTTGTTTTTAGAAAATCACCGAAAAATTGGAATAATATATCGATCATATAATTCTAGGAAACTAGATAAAAGTTTTGACAATTTAATTTACACGGACAAAAAGTGAAGGTAATTCAAAAAACAGTGTAAAAAAATGGTGGATATCGTTATAGCAATATTTTCAAATGGATATAATTAAAAACATATTGTTCCAATGTTCAAGAGTTAACTTAATTTATAATTTTTATACCTGTAATACCCCCACCATATGCATAGTGTTTTGTAGTATTTAAGTTGAAAATCATTATTTATTTGCCTAATGAAGCCACTGTGTGGTCAAACAATTGTAGCAGTATCTACAAAATAAAGCTAAACTCAAAACGAACGCGTTTTTTTCATTATAAGTTCATAATGGAGTTTCGCCAAGTAACAGCCTTATCAATCCAATATTTAAATTTAGTATAGTAAGCACCGCCATGGAAAGCAAAACAAATCAAACGCTACCTATAATACCCATATGAATATTCACGAAGGGCGCGAAATACAAATTTCAACAAACCTAAGTGAGTTATTAGATCTGAAGATTACGTTGTGCACTGGGCCTAATGGATTGCCGACTATGCTTCTCAGAGAATGTGCATTCTCTCTTAGTTGGCCCATCTGGCTTATATTCAGACAATCTCTTAAGTAAGGTATCTTCCCTTCATGCTGGAGGAATGCATTTATAACACCTATTTATAAGAGCGACCCGAGAAACAATGTCGAAAATTATGACCCCATATCAATTCTATCATATATTGCTAAAATATATGAAAGAATTGTGACTCATTACTTATTTAGTTGCCTTGGCATCTTATTAGACAATCGCCAGCATGGGTTTAGAGCTGGATGCTCAACAGCGACCAACCTATTGTTGTAGGGCCACTACGTGGTTACTACGTGGTAATCCATACTTACACTGAATTGTAACAATTGTAAGTTGGCTCAATTAGATATCGGAAATCATATCTATCAGAAAGAACCTTTGCTCTCCATATTGGATGTACAGTGTCTACATCTATTAAAGCCACTTCTACAGTCCCCCAGGGCTCCCATTTGGGTCCTCTGCTTTTTAACGTATTTATTAACGATAGATATACTCGGCCTTTAATAATACGATCGCTTCCATGAAGATGCAGAAGGAACGTCACTAAATGTTGATTATTTATGTTCTCAAAGAAATTAAATTTGTGTTCTAATGGTTACCATCTAGGAAGTATAAAAATCAAGATCTGGGCGTTTGTCTTAATTGTAATTGGTGTTTTTCAAAACAAATTTACATTATAGCATTAAAAGCCATGCATATAGTGGGTTTTATTAAAATGAACTCTTCCAATTCAGGGACAGTCTCCTTATACAATAAAGGGCATAGCTCCAACGAGTGCAGAAGAGATATATCTACTACGTTTCCTTTAAATTCAATTTGGCTATCAGTGATAAAGGCACACTTTATAATATAGGGTTATTTCCTCTAAAGGAACGTAGAATACGTGCTGATATTACATTTTGCTTTCAACTGGTAAATGGATTAATAAATTCTCTTGAATTAGTACAATTATTTGGACTGCATGTACCAACCAGGGACGTTCGAACAAAACATACATTTTACGTCACCTTCATGTGGACTTACCATGCTAGGAATTTTGGCTTATGTAAGATAGCTCACAATGCTAACAATTGTAAATACGATTTGTTCGGTGGCGAGCTTTCTAATTTACGCCGGTATCTTAAGCGCTCAAATAATTGAATAATTTTTAATATTTATGATGTTTTACAACTTTTTTTTAACATGTATTGTGTCATCCTCAAATAAATTTATATCTTTATTGCTAGTTTTAATTTGTTTGAGCGTTTTTATTACATTTCATCAAATAAATAAGTAAATAAATAAAGACAGAATTAGTTTTTAAGTAGTGGGTCCACTTATGAAAAACGAGATAAATTAATTTTTATTTAATTTCGTTAACATTGAAGTGCGTTTACAAGAGATTTTGATTAAATATGTTGCCAGTGCGAGAAAAAAAATACTATCATAACGAAACTGCATTAGTCTCATATTTATCTAGACTTTTATCACACTTGTACAAATATCTATTACAATACGGATACGGTAGAATAGTATTTCAATTAACTCCAAGATATCAAGGAAATCTGTTACACTAAAATTATTGTTTGCATATAATACTATTACGGATGATTTAGGATATATAGTTAATATCGATACAAAAAATACAGGGTTCAACAGGGAACTATGTTGTTTCTGAAACAATCATAACTAGAAAAATTTTCAAATAAATCAAAATTTTATTTAATAATTTAAAAATACGAAAATATTTAATTGATCTACAACAATGAATCTTACTAAGACTTGCTGAAAAGAGACTCATCTAATGTCAATATCATCAGCGCGCGAGAATGCTGCACTACCGATCGACATGGACTTGCTTCCATAGCTGCCCTAACTCGAGCCACATTTTCAGGGGTTCTTCTTTCTCCACCGCGAGACACACCAAGCTTCAACGATACTCTAGTATGGAGTTGCTGCACCGACTTAAGGATGGTGTTACGCTGAGGAAACGACCGTACCTTCTAAAATTGAATTGTGTCCAAAATCTGCGTTGTGTAGCAACCACATAATGTCCTGCTTCGATGTAAGTGTCGTAAACAAATACGCGTTGCTCTAGCGTCCACAGTTCTATAACGACTAACTATCAACTATTCCTAAAACATAAGGCCCCATGCGCTGAGTTATATACGTTCCAGAAACATTATACTTTTCTGCCGGGCGCTATACTTGTCAATATTTTGAAAACTTAATCAAGATTGAAAAGCTTAAATTGTATGTAAATAAAAAAAGATCGAAAAGTTTGAAGCACTGGGTTTAACTCAAATACATGGATTAATAGACGCATTGAAAAAATAACTTAACACGTTTACTTGTATACGAGAACGATTGCTAGGATAATTCTGAAATTAATAATTAAGTCTGCACTTTAAAAATATTTTAGAGTTAACGTGACATGCTTAATCGTTCATAATTAGTCTATTGTTTGCAATTTATGATCAAATAACAATTACCAAATTTCCTTTTTCGCAATGTTTATCCAAATCTATAGGGCATTTGTAAATTACAAAGTGGTTTTCTAGGTTGCGAATTATTGATGAATACCTTTGATAATGAAATGTTAAGGATTAAGCTGCAAATTTAGAGTTTTACACTAAACAATTGTATTTACAGAATCAATCTTTAATTGAAAACTGGCCAGTGATTTTCAACAGAAAAGTTATTATTTTGCAAGAATGTACTGCTTATACCGAACCCTGAAAAAATAGTCACCACAATATTTTCTGTTGTAAAAATTTAAATTTATATTATATATAATATGCCGTCACTAGATAAATATTTTGCACAAAATTCGTTGATGGCAAAGGCGGTTGCATCATTTACTAGAACTAAAAGCTGATTCAAAACTCTGTTTGAACTTAATGGTAAAAAACGACATTACTTTACGGTCCTTTCGATACTTGGAGACATGTTGTAACCACAGCCAATTCAGCTGATTTAATATTAAAATTCGTGGAAACATGCTTATTAATTCTACGTTTTGATAAAATGGTCTACCATTTGTTTTATTAAATGAATCAGAGTAGCCTCACAAAACAAACGAGTTTCGTTGGACCGGTTTCGATTCCTAATGAATGAATCCTTTGCAATTAATTGATAATAGATTATCAGAGATTCTAAGGTTTTTCGTGGTTAGGCAGAACACTTTCATATTGCTGTTGTTTTATAAATAATTAAAGTAAAGATACAATATTAGTCGCTAAATTACAGCAAACAAAAGTACAATTTACTAAAAATAGGGCAACTTTTAGGGAAAATGTAATTTCTAACATAAAATATCTAAAATGTCTAAAATAAACGCTCTTGTGCCTTATTAGATAAAACCGATATCTTAGCAGTAAACATATAATTATACAATTTGGAAGTTTAATTAATTAATGATATAATACATTAAATTATTCTTCCAGCAAAAAGTAAATGTAATCTTTAAATATGGTTACAAAAACACAGATGCAGAGTTTTAGATGATATTGACAAACATTCAGACGATAAATTACCGTTTGATTAATTCATAAATTTGTAAAAAGATATGTCAAACTATCATTTGCATTGGTTGTCTATTTCTGAAAAAGAACAAAATTAGTTTTATATTATTACAGAAGCATTCTTGACAGCATTACAACGACTTGCCGAGCGCAGATGCAACCACAAAGATATTTATTTGGACAATAGAATAAACTTTGTTGGTATTAATAAAAACTAAGCGAATGTTGCTTCATCTAGAGAAAAGAGTTATTACAATAAACAACAATAGCCTTATTAAGATTACAAACAATTTATTATTGCAACAACTATTTCCTTGGCTAATAACACGATAGGTATTAAATTATCTAAAGGTAATTTGTGTGTTATAATTAGACAGGGAAGTAGTTATTTCAATAAGTGATTTATTTTGTAGTCTCAATTAGACTCATTTTTATAGATTTGCGATTTTTTTTGTATTTCTTACACACTCCTTTGTTAATTTGTCATTTGAGAACTTTGTATGTACGATACTTAATAATACTAATAAATATATTATTCACTGCTTATATTATATATATAGTAAAGGTCTGAACTATGATTATTAAAATAATTTCATTTATTATTTCACCCAAGTAGCACCAGTTATCACAACTTTCTTGATCAAGTAATAAATGAAAGTGATTAAAATTTCAAACTCCAATTGTGATGCATACTTATTGCAATTAATGGGTGAAAGTGTTCAAATACGTCTTAGAAATCGCGGATACTATAGGGTGCAATCAGTGTGATCAACCATACATCACGAAAAGAGAGCAGCAATGACATTTAACCTGTAATTTGTAATGGTTCTATAATAGCTTTTATTCAGTTGCACGCAAACAACTGTGGTGTGCCGTCAATACCAATTTCGTTTTCATGCTTCTTTAATTTTAATGTACCTATAAAAATATGAAAGTATGTAATGTATGTTGGATTTTTGATGTTACATAATTATATTGTGGGTAATTAAACGGAATTGATACATATTAAGTAGGTGAAATAATTGTTTACTTTCAATAAACTGGTTTTAGTAGCTCGAGATTTTACAAGAGTAGTAGTAGTAGTGTTAGGCTATCGACCACGTGGTCCTTCCGCCATGTGTCATTTGTGTATTTGTGTGTGTGTAAATGAGCTTGTTACTTTAAAGGATCGCCCCCGTCACTTTAAAGCACCATTAATTGGATCCCAATGGTGAATGGTACCCGTCACCCATCCGACTACTGACCCGAATCAACGTTGCTGCACGTAAGTTCGGGGCCGTAACCGACAGCCTTATGCTAAATTGATAAATTTGTTAATATGTTGTGCTATATTTTATCGAACTGCTATTGTACTTACCAGCCTCGTTTCCGATTGACTTGAATTTAATTCACACACTTCGATAGTATAAAATAGTTCTATTTACTTTATCATGGCATACGATTATTACTTATCTGACTAATCACTCATGCTAGCTCTCACTTTAACTTAATAATTAAGAAGAGTCATTATATTTCTCTTGGTTATCACCGTCATTTTAAGACTCAAGTTTTCTGATCCTATCACAAACTTAACAGGTACTTTATCGGCTTCCATCTAACGTTAATTACATGATTGCTGAAAAGACCAGATCACATATGATCATGAGAGGCATAACCACCCCGAAAATTTACAAGCCGAAAGCCAGCATATTTAGGACCGAAATGAACAAAAATAATTATCATTTAACAACGGAACAAGAAAAAAATCCTTAAAAAGTATAGGAAAAGTTGCTAGAATATTGTCGAACCTTCAAACAAAACATAATTTTAAGTAAACCATGGGAAATATTTTTAAATCTGAAATAAAAATTCAAATAAGACCAAAAAGTGTAGATAATTTAAAAAATTAAATAAGAAAGATTATAAAAATTTATATTAAGAGATTAAATTTTTGGTAAATTCTAAAAATATAGAGGATACTACTAGGTCTGGAAAAAATATTTGCAAAAAGTTAAATGAATAGTAATCATTTTGAATGTATATAACAGTTACATCTTAACAACCGCTGACAAAAATCTATAATCAAGAAAACAATAAAAAATTGACTATGCATGCGTTACTTGACCTACTAAAAGAAAAGAAATTGGCGTTACAACATGTTTAAAAACCTGAAAATGCCTGATGGGAAATAAAACAATCTTTTAAAATATACCAGACTTATAGATGTCTTTTGATATGACGAAAAACTAAGAGCACGGGAAAGTAAAATATATGGACGATATCGGTGCAATGAAAACGGCCGAAAAGGCCAATGGATAATAATGTTAGTACTGTTCATTAAATAAACTATTATTAGAAAACTGTGTTGAAACATGTTTTACCAAAATAACAAAATAGAAACCAACTACATGCAATGCGACAGCAGAATATTTTACTATTTACGGAAAATCAAGTCTACGATTACCATAGGCAACACATAATTTCACTAATAATTTAGACTAGTTAACACAGAAGAATAATTAATTGAAACACGATAACTTTATTTTACCACTATATTTTAAAATTACACAATGACTATAGATTCGACTATAAGCTTGTCATTATCAAACTAAAAGTAGCTTAAATTACGAACAATTTTATATTTATATAACAGCGTTGAAAAGGGATGTATACATTAGGTCAGTCTGGTCGTTTAATAGGGAAGTTCCGAGATTCATTTTGGCTTTGTGGATTACTGAAAGTACACCTTTGCCGAAATTATAATGAGAATCTAATAAATGGTTTAAACATGTTGAATTATAATTTTTTGACTGATGTGATTGTTCATGTTCTTTTAATCCAATTTTAAAGTTACGAACAGATTGCCCTATGTATACACTTTTACACTCTGAACAAGTTAAATTGTAAACTCTAGATTAGTTTATGTTGTAAATCTGGGTTTTACCGTTAAACATTAAATTACTATTTTTGGTGTATGATATTAATGTTACATGTTTAGACTAACATTGACAAAAAGGGTGATTGATTTGAAAGTGTGTGTATTGGTTGGTTCCTGTTTAGCATATAAATATTTTTGTAGTTGTTTTATTTCGAAATTGTGTATAAGTTCATTCATTAGTTCTTTCTTGTATCCATTATTTATGGCTCTTTGTTTTATTTTGTGAATTTCATTGTGTAGGGATTGTGGACTTAAGGGTAAATTAAACGCTCTATGGATCTTTGAATTAAAACTTGCTATTTTATGTTTTTTTAGGATGCCTGGAATGATAGTAAAACAAAGTTATAGTGTTTCAATTACAACTCATTCAAGATGTACCATGAAGTAAACGCCCAAACCATCAAATATTTGATTAATTAATTGTCGAAATAGTCGTCGTAGATACCAAAGACTGGATTAAGTTAATTAAGTCATATTTTAAAGAATATTTGAGTCATCTAATTTTTCAATCAGTTATATTTATTTCATAAAGTGAATGATAATTAATAACCATAAATTTAGGGAAGGCCTAATATGATAATGTACTACGAAAAATATAGGCAGAGCTAAAATCATCATCAATCCTCCAAGCCAATAAAGTAATAAATTAAATTGATTAATGGTTGAGACGTTCACTTCGTGATACATCTTGAATATTTAAATAAAGTAAAACTCACTTTGTTAATATCACACTATTTATTTAAAAAGTGACTCGAGTTTCGATCAACAGCTGATCATTTTCAAACTTAAAGTAATTTAAAATACATTTCAACACATTTTATATAAAACTCGAGTCACTTTTTAAATAAATAGTGTGATATTAACAAAGCGAGTTTTACTTTATTTAAATAATAAATTAAAGGAGTTATAAAACTTTAGGATATATTTGAACAAAAGAAACGAACCAATATCCTTCATAATAAAATGAATACTAAAACCGCTTGGTTTCGAAAATAGACAATGAGCTGGAAGGCTGCCTCTGATATAAGATTCGTCCAGAAATCTATAGCCTGCGGGTCAGGCTGATAAAGGAAAAATTAGATTTAATCCATCGATTTTTTATTAATTACCGACAACATAATATCGGGTGTTTCTAAATCAATGTCGTAGTTTTATCGCTTTCTAGTAATTTTTATGTAAAACTTAAAAATCATAATTAATACATGAAATTAAAGAGCAACTCAAATAGTTCAGTGATTTCGCGGATGCACTAAAGAGCGCTAGTAGCAAAAATGGCGACTAGTGAACAGATAACAGACATACGAACACTCATATTTATGTGCACATGTTAGCTCACGAAATGGTACAATTACTACGATACTCCCTTAAATTGTTTATTGTGCCATATCTAGGCGGAAAATTTATTTGCCTTTTTGTTTGGAGAAGCAACTATAACGGGTACTTTCTACCTTAATTCTTTACAACCCTGATATTCATTTAGACAGGTATTATATTTTATTTTTCCAAAAATAATATAAATCATTTAATTTTCATATTATTCTGTACAATTGTAAGGAAAACAGGTGATTGAGGTTCTTCTGTGGTATCTCACTCCAAGAAATTACTAATGCATTTCGAAGTGTTTCTAGAGTTTGAGGTGGATGCTGCAAATTAAGGAGTCTTCGACCCATGATATCCCACACATGCTCAATTGAAGATAAATCCGGTGATCCCGGTGGCCGGGGCAACAAATTGATTGACTCTGGCCCGGTCATCATGCATCCCTAAACAAAATCTAGATTCGTCACTAAACGCTATATCATTCTATTCCTGATCCCACATCACTCGAAATGATTTCGTCGATGCTCAGCGGTCAAAGGAAGCACGCAGTGCGGTCGGAATGAAAAACGGCCAAAACTGTGAATCCAGCGGCAAACTCTTCGCATTCCAATCGATCTTTCATGCTCTTCATACCACTGGTTTGCAAAGGACCTGGTTGTGGAGAAACGATATCTTGAAGCAAACAGTCTCAAACGCCGACCCTCTTGATCCCATGTCCGACAACATATTACTATAGTATCTAAACTTCTATACACCCTGTCCCTAATTTTTAGGAAAGAAAGTCCAGCCTCTCTAAGTCCAACTATTTGCCCTCTATCAAACTCGTAAAGTTGATAAAAATTTGCGCATCTTTGCATCCTAAAATTGTAAAAGATAACAACAAAAGCTTAGAACCACACTCAGTAAAATTAAAATCATTACTACGGCAAACATGTTAAATTTCACCGTGTTTACCAATAAATAAACAAGTTGAATAAAAAACGAAAACTTTATCTGATACAGTTGAATTTTTAATTGTTTTTTCTTGAGCCTGATACAAAATTTTATCAAAATAAAAATGATTTATACTAGGTGTTCGGATTTCTATGTTACTTAGTATAATATATTTATTTTTAATATACTAACAATTGCAATATAATAGACATACAGTTCCAAGATTTTGAGACTTGAAAAATATGCAGTTAGACAAGCTTTAATGACTAATATTTTTCCATCAAACCTCAGTATTAGATTTTAAGAATACACGGTTTTACTAGCTACTGACAATTTGTTTGATACAACAAAGATATTTTGATTTAAAACTTTTGCGATGTTCAATTCGGATTAAATTTCACTAGATTTGTGTAGTAAATGAAACGTTCTGACTGAAAATTTACACAGTTTTTAATGTCGGAACACTGTGCAATTGTTTCGCCACACAGTACTACCATCAATTGATTCAATCCGACATCACAGGATTTATTTATGAACGTTATATCTCTTGCATATAGTATAATATTGGAGATTTTATCTCATTCAGACAAATTGTTATTAATATATATGAAAGTACAGGACCGATTGTTGAACCTTATGAACCAACGTTTATTGACTTTTGCAGATGTAATTGAATTATTTTTAGGGTACTTTGACTTTTAGAGTGATCTTTTATTCAAGTAAGAATTTAATAAGCAGTTATTCAGACTAAAATTGTAAAAATCCAAGGGAATATCGTGAGAAGCTTGATGAAATACCCTCGATGAGTCAAAGACTGATGCAACAGTATATATATATCTAAAATATATTCTTCCATTACGTAGTTCACACAAGCAATAAAAGGGACATTCTAAAATGTGAATAATGCCCCTAAAACTATACCCATTCTTGGTTATCATAAACCATAAATTCGAAAATACTGATGTAAGTAAGATGGAACGAACAAAAGAAGATAATGCTTACTATGATAAACTTAAATATATTTTTCAGGTCAAGAATTTAGGAAGACGAGTCTCAAAATGAGGAGCTTCAGGAATTTGACATTATACTGAGTACCGAGCCTTATCCAGAAAACACCATTAACACTTTAACAACGTCAAATTAAAAGAAATCCAAGTGTGGCCATCAACTGTAAAAAAATACTTTAACATTCGAGAGATTTAGGAGGATCAGGTAAATAATTACTTATTGAAACCTCTGACTAAGCATGGAAAGAAATTGCAAAATATTTTCCTGAATTAAAAACGTACTGTCATATTCTCTTGGATTAGACTACGAACTGCTGAAATGTATCTTTGAAAGCTTAGAGGGTATAATATAAACTGCGAGAGAGATTATACTTTCTAAAAAATAAAATATACGTGAAGGAGTAGTACAAGAAATTTTAATGCCAAGAACAACGGCCAACAAAGCCACAGGAAGCACCCAAGCGTACATTAGTAGGTTCTTCAAGCGAATTGTTATTGCCAAAGCATTGCCAGAACCTTACTAAAATGAACAAATCATCGTAGTAAATGGGTTTCTCAGTATATGACTTTTTCAAGAAATACGCATTAATTTTAATTTGTAATTTACCACTGGTTTGTCAATATATAAACCATTAAACATGTAGGCCAGGAACATTTTCTATCGTAAAACATATTTTATCCTTTCTGGTGTAATTATCTGACAGTATTATCACAAACTGATAAATAAAACTATCAAGTATCAGGTGATTTTAATGTGTCATTTAACTCTCATTAGCAGTGCCAGAAGTATTTTTGTAGTAAACATATCTTGGTATGTAGATACTGAATACTTGTTGCGCTACTTTCTTGATGGAACCATATTTTCAAATTGGGTAAAGTAGAACACTTGTTTTGTTCCATAATTTAATAATAATAAACACGTGTCAGGCAACTGAAAATAAAATTATGGAACAAAACAAGTGTTCTACTTTACCCAATTTAGTATGTAGAGTATACATATTTAAATATTTCTAATATACGTTTTCTCTAAAATTATCAGGAGAATAAATATTCGATATCTCTGATTTACTATTTAGTATCTTAAGTAATCTTCTAACACATAAAAAACTTATACCCCAAGAGTTTCGTTCCAGTTACTCCTGCCAAGTTTGTGATGTATAATGAGGTATTAATGTGTAAATCTGTCAAAAGGCTAACGACCTCTGTTCTTTCTGCCTTGCTTTGTCCAGTCATATGGAGTCAGTCATTAATACGTAGATTGATGGAACAATGAAATGAAATTAAATATGGTTCAATTGGTTATTTTTTAAATTTAGGGTTAATATTAGGGTTTCTAGGAAGTTAATATACGGATATTATGTGGAAGTTGAAAGTATTTTTGGAGAATTTTTCTGATAGGAATCGAAGGCGTTCTTGGATAGGGATACCTAAGGTAATATCATAGAAGAGCTGGTTAGAAGGATTATATAAAAGACTAAGAGAATGCCGGAGTTTAGTTAGTTAGTTAGGGTACGGAGGGATGCTCGCTAACTAACTACAATAGTGCGGGAGATTGAATTGTTGGGATTGGGTTAGAGGGCACAACCATAGTCAAGTAATTGGCGGCAAATAATATTGAAAATTTCTACAGCTGTCGTAGTATTAATACAATTATTCTTATATGTTAAACTGCTAAAGCATTTTACCCTAGAAGTTATTTTATGTTTTATTATACCTGTGTGTTCTTTGAAATTGATATTTTGATCTATGGCTATGCCAAAGTATTTAACGGGACGGAGGGATCATGGTTTGGGAAATAAAAAAATTGTGGAGTGAATTATTCGTGCAAAGATAAGGAATTAGGAGCTGGTTCTGGTTCTGGTTTAAATCGATGGGAGGGCAGAGAGTTCCGCCGCACGTAGGCCCCAATGGGCCCTTTGTGCGTCCTCCCATCTGAGTCCTCATTCCTTGCCACGGTTAAGCCAACCCAAGGCATTGGCAAATGCCAGGACTGCAGCAAGAGGGACTCTGAGGATGTCTGATGGATTTAGACATCCCTCTCCCATCGTGGATTTACGTAGGTTGGATAACACGGGGCAGTCTAGCAGTACATGCTCCGCGGTTTCCTCTTCTGCTTCACACCCTCTGCAGATAGGACTAGATTGTAGTTCCAGTTTGTACAGGTGTGATCGTAAATTGCAGTGTCCTGTAAGAAGCCCTACCAGCTTCCGTAGGTTATCTCTGGACAGTTGCATACAGTATCTTGCCGTTTTGCTGTTCATTGCGATGAAACTTTTTGAGACTCTACGGCCAGGTGTATTGTCCCATCGCTCCTTATGTCATCTGATTGATGCAGTTTTCAGTAGGGTACTCAGATCTACCAGAGAGGGCAGCAGGGAGGGATTCTGTCCGCTTACCGTTTGTCCGGATGCCTTCCTCGCCAAACCATCTGCTATTCTGTTCCCTCTGCTGTTGTTGTGTCCTTTTACCCAGCATAGAGTTATCTCGTTGTCGCGAGCCACTTCTTCCAGGGCTTCGCAGCATTCCAACGTTAATGCTGAGGTTATTTTGCAGTTAGCAATGGACAAGATTGCCGCTCTGCTATCCGTTATAATGTGTATATTTTTACCCTTAATCTTCTTGTCAGAGATTGCTTTTGCTGCATATAGTATACCCAAGAGTTCCACCATTGTTGGTGAGCTCATTATCTTACCTATAGCAGTACTGTTTTTTAGGGATAGGTTTTTGCAGAAAATTCCTATACCAGCCCCTGTTTTCGTTGACGACCCATCAGTGTATATGTGAATGTCTTTGTGCTTGCTTCCAATTCCTGAGTTTTCGAATCTCAGGTCTATTTGAAGCTTCCTGTTGAAAATGTATTTTCGAGGGATGTTGTCCACCGACTATGATATCGGGATTACTTTTCCTTAGATCCTCTAAGATTATGTGGTGTTCACCTCCTCCGTTGCTTACAAGCCATGTCTTTGTTGCTCGAAGCCTTATTGCCGCCGCTGCTGCCTGTTCTCTAGGAGCTGTGATTTGTGGTGATTGATTTTAATGCGCCATTTAGCAGACCACAGTTGAAGTGAGTCAATAAGCTTTTGAAGGAATTAAAGAGCTTTTGGAAGAGCATGCGTGATTAAGGCAGTATCATCTGCAAAATGCAGAAGGTATTTGGATAAAAAAGTAGAGATGATCAGGGTTATAGGCATCAACGCAAAAAATATTGTTTAACAGAGGCGAGAGAGGAGAGCCCTGGGAAAGTCCTTGTTCGAGAGTAATGGAAGAAGAGAATGAGCTGTAGATTTTGACTATTAGGGATCTATTAGTAGAGAATTATTTAATAATGAAGATGTTATGAGGTAATATTCTTATATTAAATTGAATTATTGTGTTTATTCTATATAATAACACATATAATTAAATTTAACTACCTACTAATAGTATATTGAATAGATAATAAATATTGGACATAAAAATCAAAGTGCCTTAAAATATAACACATAATTGCTTCCTTTTGATTGAATAACACACACTTTCAAGTAAATTTCTAATAATTATAATTATTAGAGAATAATTGCGACCATTACTGTTAATCCATAAATTCGTTTTTAAGTGATCGTGAATGTTTCAATGTGTATTATATTATAATAATTGAATAATTAACTTTCCATCTTATAATAACACGTGCGAACAGGTATATTAATTACGCTGTGGATAATTTATTCACATAAATAGAATAGAAACTTTATATTTAAGAATTCACCTCTATTTAAGAGATGTTTACGACAATACTAGCTTTTTAATAAATTAATAATAATAATAATATTTATTAGTGTTAATAACAAAGTTTTACATGCGTCATTGCACTTAGCGATATAGTAATTATTATTTAATTCGTAAGGATAGCGCAAATTTTAACAGCTAAAATTTAACATACATATAAAACCGCAAATAAAGATACAGATTAAAACATTATAAAAACACGTCAAAATATAAAAGCAGTTAATAAATATGGCCAAAAGCTAAAATCATTAAATGAATACTCATAAAGATAAAGATGTATAAAAAATATAAATAGAAGTAAAAACATAATAAGAATAATTCATTTAATAAAATGCATACGATATATAAAGATAAGATGGATTAAAAACAATGAAAGCCGTTAATCTAAAATGAAACAACACAATTTATAAAAATAGTACATATTAAAAATCATGAAAATTGTCTGATACACATCTTTTAAATAGTATCTTTTTAGTTTTTATTTGATGCACCAATAAAAAAATATTTTAGTTTTTAAGTGGTACTACTACTGTTTTTTATACTTCCTGTCAATCACTAATGGCCACAATAACCGAAATGATGTATCATATTATAGCAGTTATTAATAAAAAATTTCATTCAAATCGAATATAGCGTTCAAATGTTATAAACAAAAGAGATAAAATTTTTTGAAACTTTGAAGACAAATTCCGGCTTAACCGTAATTTTTTGTATATAGATAAGTTGTGTTAAATCATTATATTTTGACCCCAGGAATCTATGGTAATTTCCCCACATTAACGGATCATCCTGTATATAATATATATAAAAATATTTTAAAAGTAAATAAATAAGGTTATTATATGCAGTCATATAATTTGAAATAAAATATTCATCATTTAGTATACAAGTATAGATAACTAATAAATTACCATTTGAATTAGTAAGTCAAGATTCTTAGGTAGTTATTATATCAAAGTTAATTACATAATAAGTATATGTTCATATCATTAACTTCGTTGAGTTTTTTTTTTATAATTATGTAAGTATTAATTTCATTTAGTATTAACCGAAATATCAGGTATTTTAATGACGCCTATCCTGATTTGGATTAATAGTCCGTCTTAGGTTGGGCATTTTCAAAGTGAAAATCGACTTTTGCTTATAAATCCTTCTAACTTACATAACCACGTTCCTTAGTTTAATCGAAGAAGAAATATTCTTTGAAATTATTGCCTAATACTTCTTATGCAAAGAAGAAAACGTGTAATAATAATTTAATTTACTCAATTGTATTCGCCATTAATTCTTATATTACGAAATGTATTTGAAAGATTGGTTAATTTTAACTTTATAAAAATCGTTAATAATTAAATTAAATACTAGTTAATTATGTATACTATACAATGTGTTTGCTGTTATAAAAACCTAATGGTAAGTATTACGCGAATGAAAAGCGTAAATAAATGTAGTTGTGTCCATTCATACTATTTTTATTGAAATTTTTATTCTAAAGACATAAGTAATTATTTCAAGTTAATTAGTTCCTGAAAATAAATTTATTGATAAGTAATTATTTCAATTTAATTAGTTCCTGAAAATAAATATATTGATATTGCATAATTACGGCTAATGAATAAATATTCTATTTTTAAATATACAATTATTGTAGAACAAAGTGAAGGAACTAAAGATAATTGATAAAAAGCATGCATATATTGGTTAACTACATATGCATGTTCGATTTTTGGTATGGGGTAATTAGCAAAAATATTTTCTTACAAGTATTTAAAAATTATGGCGGAACAATAATTTTTGCCCACAATGAT
Organism: Ontholestes murinus; assembly: GCA_963969525.1. NCBI lineage: Eukaryota > Metazoa > Arthropoda > Insecta > Coleoptera > Staphylinidae > Ontholestes > Ontholestes murinus. The sequence goes on along the minus strand of OZ018394.1, from coordinate 65,426,611 downwards.
ATTATAACTAAAGATTTTATTGATCTAACTGATATGCTTTAGGCGGAAAAATCCTGTAGATATATAATTCTACAATTTTTTTCTATAAACCGTCATTGACCATTTTTTCTTTTATAAAATATTTTTAAATAATAATATTCTCAATTCGAGAATAGTATTATTAGTTCTAAAGTCGATTAGGAAAGATGATTCCTATACATAGAAAAGAGATACAGAAAGTATATCGAATTTTAAGTTCTAATATCTAAAATTGTTGAGTCGATTTTTAAAGAAGTAATATTTGAGTATTTTGAAAATAATTATCTATTATAAAAATTGAAATTGGCTTTGGATCAAGTCATTTGACAAAAGATGCTCTTGATTTAATTACAAATACCATGCAGTTATGAAAGCACAATTTAATTTAACCATAAGAGCGAGTACAATTTAAATTATTTGCTGATGATACGACAATAACAAATATAGCATCATAAATAGACTTAGTAAAAGAAAAGGCCAGTTAGTCATTATGACGTGACAAATCGAAAGTGGATAGGAGTTAGTAAACATCTAGAATTACACGATAAAGTATCACGTCCTGATTTTTAAACATTGTCATCAAAATGGTGAAAGTGGTATTGTCACCATTTGTAAAGTGAATCTAATATTCGGTTAAAAATGTTTAGAATTTTCCAGGTTTGGAATATGTCATTTGTGGTAATTATAATTTACCAACTGCTGCTACAGTTAACTATAACCTATTGTTAGATACTAATAATTCTGTAAATGCGAAAGCCTTTTCTGATTGTTTCATTTTTAATCATTTGCGCAAGTTAAATCATATACCGAATGAACGTGGGGTATTTTTAGATTTAATTTTTTCTAACTCGTATAATATAAATGTAAACAATTCAAATGACCCATTGTTTGAAAATAGTTTTCATCACATCTCTTATGATATCACAATTAATGTGCCTGAATTAAATAGATCTTTGAATACTAATTACTACTATTATGATTTTAAATCTGATAATTTTGTAGATATTAATGCTTGCCTCTCTCAAGTCGATTGGAAATTTATTTTTACGGAAACCAATATTGACAAAATTGTTGATAATTTTTACCACATTATAAATTCAGCCATTTCATTGTATATACCAATGAAACGTCATAAGTTATCCAGTTATCCGAAATTGTTTAATTATGAACTTATTCGATTAGTAAAAGCAAAAAAGAAGGCTCATATTAATTTTAAAATTAGTGATTGTTTAATTGAATATGATAAGTTAATAAATTACGCTCATTATGTTCGTGATTATATTATTAAGTCTGAAAATTGCATCAAACATAATTCAAAACATTTCTGGCCATTTGTAAGCGAATGTAAACATATTAAGGGATTTCCTAATCAAATGCATTATAACGACAAACATTGATTCAGGTAACGATTGTGTAAATTTATTTGCAGACTATTTTAGCAATGTTTACAGTAATGTACATACCAATGTTTCAAAATTTAACTATGACAGTAAAATTTCTCTTTCGACATTTATGCTCAATACTACTGACAATTTTAATTCCTTGGAAGAATTATCTGATTCTCTTAATTGTGGGCCTGACGGTTTACCACCGTATTTTTTTTTAAAAGATGCATTTTCTCATTTACGACACCACTACAGCTATTGTTTGATAAATCTCTAAAAACTGGTATATTTCCAACATACTGGAAAAATTCATTTATCAATCCTGTATTCAAAGATGGTCTAAGAAGTAATATTAAAAATTACAGAGGAATTGCAATTCAATCTACAATCCCTAAAATGTTTGACAAATTAATATCTAAACAGCGCATTTGGAATTGCAAAAATCTTATTAAAAAAAATCTTTATCTTACCAATTGTACTTGTTGGACGCATTTGAAAAGGGACTTCAAGTTCGCTCTATTTTTACTGTTTTGTCCAAGGCCTTCGATCGTGTTAAACGCGGCGTTCTATTAAGTAAACTAGAAGGTCTTGGATTTAGTCACTTAATAATAAACTGGTTTGCCAGTTTTTTGCGTGAACGGAAACAATTTGTCAAGATTGGTAATTTTGTTCTAGAGAAATTAGTCACGTCAGGGGTACCACAGTGATCGCATTGTGGGCAGATCCTCTTTCTGCTTTTTATCAATGATTTAGGAAGTTTTATTTATTAAATACAGCAAGTTTTTAATGTTTGCTGACGACGTTAAAATATTTTCAGTCATCAAAAACCCTAGTGATCACAATCTATTACAATCTGACTTAAATAATCTATCTGAGTGGTGTTCACTTAATAATCTTAACCTTAATTTAGAAAAATGTTTGTCTATTTCATTTGGCCGAGGCAGATTAAATACTTACGAATATTCAATTGGTGATTATAAATTAATATCTGTTAATACAGTCCGTGACTTGGTGTATTATTCGACAGTCGCCTGTCATTTATTCCGCATATAAATTATATTACCAGTAAAGCTCTTTATACCTTGGGTTTTATTGACATATTCTCTAAACAATTTGGGTTGAATACTTATGTGACCTTATATTTAGCTTTGGTTAGACTCCAATTGGAATACTGTACAGTCATATGGTCTCCGTATTATAGTAGTAGTGGTAATTTAGTAGAAAAAGTTCAGTGTACATTTTTGAGGCTTGTATCATATAGGATGGGTATATCAAGGTTAAATTATAGCCGCTCACGGATGTTGGTGTGTCTTAACTTAAAAACTTTACGTTATAGAAGAGCTATTTTTGATGTGTGTTATGGATTTAAACATATAAATGGAATTATCAATTGTAGTAGTCTACTAGCCACATTAGATTCTAACTTTTCTGTAGCGTTGAATATGCGCAATATATCATTATTTCGTTTAAAGTCTCACCTAACTAATTATGGTACACATAATCCCGCATCACGTATCATGCGGTTCTGTAATATGCTAATGAATTCCTACCATTTTTTTATATTTTGTAACTCATATATTCTATTCAAGCGCCACTTATCTTAAATTGACTTATCTTTTTTATGTTAATATATCTATGTGTTGTTATCAGTATTAGTGTAAGCAATTTGGTTTTTTATTCACTTCTTTTGAAATGTTTCTTTTGTTTTTAATCGCTTTGATTATTTGAATATATCTTGTTAATTTGTATTTTTTTTAATGTAAAATGGAGATTTCCGTAAGATAAATAAATAAATAATAAATAATAATTCATCTACTATGAAGATACCGCCCATGAAATATTGACAGCATAGTACGAGTTTGTTCCTGGTCAAATTATGTCCCAATTTGGTGACAAAAATTGGCCGCCATGACATGTATTATCTTTGAACTTAACGATAGGGAAGGGGATTTTTAGCATTGAAGAACAAAATTAGAAGTTTCGATGAAATGCCGCTAGAATGTTATGCATTTTTTTTTCCAAAAAAGTACCATGTGCCAGATGAGAAGAGAAATTTAAGGCATATTCTACTCCATTCATAGTTTTAAATATATAATAATAATAATTATATATTATATTATATACAACTTTATTCAAAAATAAACATAACAATTAACATAATTATAATCATCATAACTATAACTAAATCGAATTCACAGCTGAATGAACACGTCATGAGAATAAACAGAGAATAATTTACAATAGCAGAGACGCTATTTACAGTTGGTATATTCATATTTTTTCGATTGGAAATAGTTTTAATTCTTTATATAACGAGAGTCCAACAATTATTGTAGTTTCAGGTAACCACGAAAACGTCGTTTCTTACTTCATAAAAATTAACCTATTTGTTTAAATTTGACAAAAATTGACTTGAAAGAAAAACACCAATTAAAAATTTTATTTAAAGTTTATAAATTCAAAACATGAGATACATTACATTTGAAATTTATAGGAGGTTGGAAGTGCTCTCCATTAAATGTAAACATAAACGAACACGTCTTATCAGGTTATCAAAAACATTACTTAACATACTTTCATCCATTCATCTGCATTGTCTAGAAATATTATCTTTTAAATCCTGTAAAGAATAAACTTGTGTTTTAAAAATTGTATTCTTTAAATACGGAAACAAAAAGAAATCCATGGGATTTAAGTCACCAGAAAAATGATAGAGTTCCTCTACTTACATCCAAACGTTGCGCCAATCTCCTAACGGATATCGAAGCTTCTCCTTCTATAGTGATTCTTGCGTTCTGTACACCATTTTCATCTTTTGCACTAGGTCTGCCTGCACCCTTTCTGTGTTGCACCGATCCTGAATCGCGAAAACATTGAACAATAGCTCTCATATCACGAGAAAACGTACTGTTGTTAACAATAACATGAGGAAACCTTATATAAAATTCTTGTGACATTGGTTCTATTGAATTCTCCCATTCTCCATTTTCCAAACGACGGCCGTTGCGAAAATAGGATTCTAATAAAAACTTTTTCTGTTCTTGAGTAAACATGTTCTAATTATTCATTCAAGTTAACACTATGCACATTTAAATTATGTTTGACAGTTAAAATTTGAAATGTCAGTTCAATTTATTTGGCACATGTAAGAATTGACCTACGTCTTTGATTTCAATGCTACCTGGGACTACAATAATTGTTGAACTCCCGTTAATATATATATATATATATATATATATATATATATATATATATATATATATATATATATATACAGGGTTATTCACGCTATGCACGGAATATAGTGGCCAAAATACGTGACTTTCAAAAAGTTTCATTTTGGGCATATATGGGGGTCTATTAAGGGTACTTTTTAAAATTACTTTCATAATATACAGAGTGTCCCAAAAACCCTAAAAGTATCAAAGTTGTGTTTTTTTTAATGAAACGCCCTGTATTTTATTGCATTTTTGGATCCTTCGATAAAAATAAGTGTGTGTTTTAATAAGGTTTTTATTACATAAACCTTAAGGTTTTTGAAATAATTTAAATTTTGTAAAAATGTAACCTAATTTTCATGTTTCAAATACTTAAAAAATAATTAAGTTATGCATATCAAATTTACAGTGAAATGTAACAATAGATCATATTTTATTTTCCAAGTATAATAAACTTGACATCTTATGCCGGGTGTAAAAAAATTGGAATTAAACAAATGAGAACTTTAAATGGCTATAACTTCATTTATTTAAATGGAACGCTATATTTATTAATTTATCAGCAAATGCACGTTTTAATTACCTTTCGAATGGTATTTAAATCTTAAGTGTTAAGTCTTCTCGTTTTTGCAGAAAACGCCAAAATATTGTTTATTGCACCGTTTTAGTACTTTTTAAGCAAAATTTTTTATGTAACTAGTTTTCTATGGTATTTAAAAACGTCAGATAATTAATTTAGTCTGTCATTTTAGTTTAAAAAGCCTGTCTTTTGTTATAGTTGTCTTATTTTGCATTTTTGTGTTAGATCGTTAGTAATCGTTATTGTTTGAACATCGCTATTGTATTTTTTGGTAAAAAATGAAGATTTACTCAAAAGAAGGGGTTATTGGCATTATTTTTATGCTTGGAGAATGTCATCAAAATTGTTTATTGGCTTGTCGAGTTTATACTTACAGGTTTCCCGAAAGAAATCACCCTAAGCCAGCCATTTTTGAGAGACTATTAAACCAGTTTAAAGAAATTGGAAGTGTCAGTTATAAAAACCTCAGTATAAGAAAATCTGTGTAAATTGTCATTTTTTACTATGACATACAACAACCATGTTCAAACAATAATGATTACTAACCATCTAACACAAAAACGCAAAATAACACAACTATAACAAAAGACATCCTTTTTAAACTAAAGTAACAGACTAAATTAATTATCTGACGTTTTTAAATACCATAGAAAACTAGATACAATAAAATTTTTACTTTAAAAGTACTAAAACGGTGCAATAAACAATATTTTGGCGTTTTCTGTAAAAACGAGAAGACTTAACACTTAAGATTTAAATACCATTCGATAGGTAATTAAAACGTGCATTTGCTGATAAATTAATAAATATAGCGTTCTATTTAAATAAATGAAGTTATAGTCATTTAAAGTTCTCATTTGTTTAATTCCATTTTTTTTTACACCCGGCATAAGATATCAAGTTAATTATACCTGAAAATAAAATATGACCTATTGTTACACTTCAGTGTAAATTTGGTATGCATAACTTAATTATTTTTTAAATATTTGAAACATGAAATTTAGGTTACATTTTTACAAAATTCAAATTAATTCAAAAACCTTAAGGTTTATGTAATAAAAACCTTAATAAAACACATACTTATTTTTATAGACGGATCCAAAAATGCAATAAAATACAGGGTGTTTCATTAAAAAAAACACAACTTTGAAACTTTTAGGGTTTTTGGGACACCCTGTATATTATGAAAGTAATTTTAAAAAGTAGCCCTAATAGACCCCCATATATCCCCAAAGTGAAACTTTTTGAAAGTCACGTATTTTGGCCACAATATTCCGTGCCGTAT